>CM056168.1:26547510-27147510 GCA_029691765.1 Entomobrya proxima
GGAAGCGTAACAGTATTAATAAAGCTTTTTAAAGTGAGTTTATATATAAGCTTAATAAGAATGGTATAATAGTAGTGGTAACTCACAGCAGCAGCAGCAACGGCGGCTGAAGATGAAATCCACTTTCAATGTTTTATGTAAAAACAAATCAAGAGCAATGTATCGGCCAATAGTGCTGATGTGAAGCTTTTTAATATTTTCAGCAAATGAAATGAAATACTTTTTTTTGCAAAAAAATGTCTTCACTTGGATCGCAATCAAGTATAATGTTTTTATATATTCTGTTTAGCCATCTATATTCTCTAGCTGAACAATCAAAGTCAAAGAACACATGTGAAATAAAAGAGAAAAAGTATGAACTATAGTAAACATGCTTATGCGAATGAAAACAGTATAGATTCAGGCATGCCCACATAAAGTAACTACCTAAACTATCTAGATGTCAATTGCTAACATTAAGTACTAATGAAAACACTTGTAGATATTACATACATCTGCGTCGATTTTGCGTCATAAGGAGTAAATGTTTCGAGCTTAATGAATGCTCAAAATTATTTAACGCGTCTTTCACATGAGGTTTCCAAGATAGGAAGAGCATCTACGTAAAAAACGGTAGAGGATAACCACTTTTATATTTTAACGAAATTATATTTCATTTAGTTTTTACAAAATTAACTTATCCTTAAAATAACATTCAATAAAAGATTTAAAATAAGAATAGCAGTAGTATATTGCTATATGAATATAAAAGGGAAAATGAATAATATAGAATTTAACTTGTGGGAAACATACACAAATTTAATAATAGCGTGTGAAATCAGTATTTGCTTGAAATAATAAGTGTGGTTTATCAGCAATTAAATTCCTTTGTTCAACACAATTACAAATTTCAATGCAGGAGCAAATTTTTTAAAATTGAAATATACCATTCTTGTCTATCACAAACATTCCGAAAAATCATGATGATTGACCAAACCTTGCATATAAAATGGACAGCATATAATGCTTTGTTTATATTGTTTAATCTGAGTACCGAAACAGCAAAAATAGGAATATATACTAGTACTTCTTAGTCTATTGCAGTAACAAGTGTCTAGTGACATGATTCTTTCCAATCCTATAATTTTGTTTAATATTTATACAACATGACAGAAGCTGCATTTTTGTAATGGGTGATCCTTTCACTGCTAGTTATCACGAACTTTCAAGCATCTTACAAGTTCGCAACCGATATTTTTAAAAGTTCAACTTAAGTTTATTTACAACTGTAATTAAATACATGTTTCGTTCTCAAAAGCTATTACAAATATCCACTGATTTTAAGTTACGCTGAAAGGAAAGTGTGCTACAAAACGGAATTAATGGAATCAGCTTTTTGTGCGTTCCTTTAGAGTGAAAACAAAACTACACCTAAATTACGAGACGACAAAGTATAAAGCATAAAATGTAGACAGAGTCACTGCCTAAACATATATCATAGAGAGCGTAAAGAAGGCAGGCACATGAAGACAGCTCGTACGATTTACTTCGTTCACAAGTCCCAATGGTCTTTAACTTGGTCGGCACCAGCCAAACCATGAGTTGCAGTTGGTTTGCTACATGCGAGCATTCTAATTCTTCTGAAGTAATATCACCACAACCATTGTGTGTAATTCGTAGTTTCTTTGCGATAATGTGTATAGCTTGTTACATATATATAATCAGTTCAACCTTTACTAAAACTACGACCACCAACAACGGGCTAGTGAATGAAAAAGAGCATTTTGAAATCTGGCCTTATGGGAATGTGTGAAACTAATTTGGTTGGATAATCCGACCAGACCAAAACCCCTAATTTGAAGGGGCTTGTAATATTTCTTTCTGGCTTCCCAGTTGATGCATTGCTTTCTCTCCGCTGTTGTCGTTCGTTCAGCTAACCTGCCTAACGACGGCTACACAAGATAACGCAAAGAGTATAATCACGTTTGCGTTTGCTTCTGAGTTCTAGACACGAATGCAACGCGCGGATTTCACAGACCAAAACGTAAAATCCTACTGCCCCTACACTATTTATCAAACTGGAAAAAGTATATTTTATGGCAATCATATTATAAAATTCTACTTACTATGGTAAAAGAGTATGCCCATCACAGCACAGCATAAATAACTTCTCATTGAGTTGCACCACGCAATATTTATATCGTGAACTGTCATAATTTTATAATTGGTAATAGACGGGTTCAACGCTGGTCTTGGTGGTTTTCCCATTCACAAATTACAAAAAAGGCAACAGCGTACGGTTTTAAATTTTGGGGTAGCCGAATTGTGTCGAAAACTTGAGGATATAAACAATAAAACAAAAAGTTTTGCAGCTTTGATTAATGCATTTTTTTTTTGGATCTACACACAGTTCTCATCCAACAAAGCAAGCACAGAGGAAAACACGTAGGGAGAAAAGAGACGAAAGGAATAGAGCGTGATACTCCTACCACCAGGATTTACTATTGATTTGCATGGATTCACGCCAACTTGCATGACATCCAAATTGGCTATTTGAGAAAATGGCTCCTACCTACATACAATATTTGTTTTCCCCCATCCATTGTAATTTAATAGTATAATAGAAAAAGACCATAACAATATGGAGTTACACATGGTACAGAGTGTCGACGCAGCATTCCAACCGTGCATTCTCTCGTTTTCCCTTCTTTGACCTACTGCCATTTTCATGAGAATGCAAATTTAATTGCCCCTCTTGTTGTTGTTGGCAAATATACACTACATTGAAAGAAGAGCAAAAAAATCAAAATTGCATTGAAAGTGGAGTAGTATATAATATGCTTCTTTCTTTAAGATGCGCAGATTTAATTTTTCCACTCAATCCAACAATACGTCGGGTCACATGGCTATAGTCTCAATCTGACTTTCCATGAAGATAAAGCATTTACCACTTCATAATCTACCAATGAAATCAAACGACACATAATTGTCGCCACACTTCAGAGGTTATATTAGATTTTGCCAACAATGTAAGAATTCGTACCACCATCCATGATGCAAAGTATCCACCCATCCATGACAAGTATATAAGTGATCAAGTAAAATTCCGATTGTGGTTCACCGGAAAGCATTTGTAAGCCAACATGTATTCAATTTGACGTTGGCGTTTTAATTCCAGAAACTTTGCAGAAATAGAATGTACGTTTCTTTCTCGCTAATTGCATTGGCACAATGTTTAAAGTAATCGACTGTACTGCATGGCATCACCCACATTAATTACACGAATACGCTGCAAAATTCCAGTGTATTGTCCTACTTGCAAACATAGGTTAATTTCGTCTCTCTCGAATACATGCTCACTAACCAGTTTTTTATACAAACGTTTTAACGCTTTTCAGTCTCATGTTGCAAACATCGATTACAGTTTTGAGTACCGGATTTGCATTAATTATTCATATAGTACATGCATTTAGGCGACCTGTCCCACAATGTTTTGCTTTTTTCAGGTTAAATATCTGCTTTCTCAACAGGAAAAACAAATTGTGTTAATAAAACTGTGCTCGGGAGGGGCTACAATCCTTTTATTTTTTGGATTGTAGTTTCTGTGAAGAATTTTTCTGTTTCTATTTTTTCTACTCTTGATTAGACATGCATTTTGTAAAAATTATTGCATTCAGCTGTCAATGATAAATTGCTACTGCTATGCAATTCTACCAATATGCACCACTTTGTTGTTGTTGAAACCGTACTTTGTGCTCCCAAGAAGCCCTTTTAAAGCCTCATTAAGGATTACAATACAAATTTTCTTTTAGGATTAATCTAAAAAGTTTAAAAGCTAAAGAGCCACATGAGATTTCTGGCTCAGCCCTCCAAGTACGATACAAATGTTTTTGTTGGTGAGAATTTTATTTTTTACCATCACAATAGGTTTACCGATATTACAAATAGTGACAAGCTAAAGATTGATTATCTCGATGTAATCATCAAATTAATTACCTTGTCAAGAAGATTGTCTGCAGAGCGGTACCGTCACGACGGAAAATCGTAGCGGCAAGTCTTTCCGGCGCACTTTCCCTCTCAGCTTTTTGCAATTTATTTTTTTGTAGTTTCCTCTCCTACTTTTCCTCCTACTTACATATTCTTAGATGATGATATCTGGTAGTGATAAAATTTGGTTTCTAGAACGAGAAGTAGTAGCCGACGCAAAAAATGAAGAAGCAGAAACGAAAGGAAAGATTTATTCGTTTCGGGTTATCGGGACTTTTCTTTCGTATTTTCAGCTAACACGCCAGCAATAACCACTACCACCGCGAAAAACGGGTGCTTTTTCTCATTCAGTTACTGCCACTGCTACATACAATATTGTTATTATTATGAATATACGCCAGTTTAGAAGTCACACACCATCACACCATAGAACTAGTTCTATTGGTATACTTCACGTAGTGGTACACAAGCAAAGCACGTCGAGGGAGTTAGTTTTTTTTGGTTATATCAACATAAATAGTACAATTTTTCTCTCTTTCTTTTTTGAGATCTGATCTGAATCAAATGTTCCCAACTCTTTTCACGTCTTTTCTCGGTTGAGTTTTTTGCACTTTTGCTCCTTACATGCCGACACTATTTTTACTATTACACCTTCTTCTGTAAGAAATGAACTGGACTGGCATTTGGTATGTTTGTTTGAGAGGTTTTTCTGATTTTTTTTCAGAACGCTCAGAAAAAGGGCTCACAGATTAGATGTAGCAAGAGAAGAGGGCTCCTTTCTTGTTGTTCGTTACGGTTTTCTTTAGATGTAAACATAAAGAAAAGGGTTTCTGCTCTTCGTATTTCCCCGAGTAGCCAAAAATGATATATTGATATTCTCTCACGTAACGAGTATAAGTTGTCGAGGCAAGATTACGCTGTGTATTTTGTGAGTAGAGAGTTTGAATCAGGTAAATATGCCTTTTAGTGAATGCTCATGTGCACCTGAATAGTACATCCACCGTCGCATAAAGTATGGATGTGAACGGAAAGAAGAAAGAAAAAGTATTTTAAGACGAAACTGAAAATAAAAGATCTACGTCTGTTATTTTCGTGTCGTGAAGTTGTATATAAAAACAGAAATATATTATTACAATGTTTTCACCGTGATAACACTGACGTTTTGTTGTCACCAACTTTTCTACTTTCCTTCTTTCCTTGCATATTGTTTTCTATTTCTGCTCCTGCTGTGGTTTATATTGTACTGGATTGCTTTTATTTCAGTGTATAGTATTGCTTTACGTTTGGTTTGAATATGCAGTAATTTGGTTGGTTTCTCTAGTCTCAAATACCAGCCATTTGACAACGAGTGGATTTTCTGTGATGCGTATATATCTGTAATGGCTTGCTTTCTCCTCTTGTTTAGCTGACTTTTCTGAAATAGAAACGTTAAACTTGCTGATTGAGAATGAATGCTTACTTCTGCACTGCTCAACAAACTGCGTCCTCGTCGGTTGCTCAAAGTGAACTGAGTTAAAGGAAGCTTGCCGGGATCCATTAAGTTATTCTTTAGCCTCCTTGCTGCAGCGTATGGCTACGTACTGCAAAGTAAAAGCAAGTGCGTGTGGAACTGTGCTCGCTACCTTAGACTAGAATATATCACGCTGCCCCGCTAAGCCAAATGGCTGCAGTAGTCAGTTTTTAGGTGTAATATTTACGCAAACAAGACGAATAAGATGGAAACAAACAGTTTTTGGGGAAACAGGGGATGCTCTGCTACTTTCACTTTGTAGTGCTTATAAACGCATAAGCTGACATTAGTGATAAATAGCATAGGAGCAAACTGCAGCAGCCTTCCCGGCAAATAGTTATATTTTCAATTCACTGTTGTGTTTCAAGCAGCTTGTGTGTACCGAAAAATGTATGGGTGCACTTGAAAACCAAGTAGGATGTTTAATTCTGTTGACATTGCCAATAATAAAGATTAACGAGGGTGGAGTCAAGTATATTATATTTATTTAAGTTATAGCTATGTGAGCATAGGTTGGATCTACTGATGGTATATTTATCATTACTTATTATATGGGTTTGGTAAACGACAGATGTAGATACGCCTACAAAAACCTAGTTCGGCCTACATGTCAATAACCTTATAATATGTACCGTAAAGTGTATATGCGTTAGAGAAAGTTGACATTTAGGAAATTGCATCAATGCAGGTTGTAAATATTGGCTGCAGTAAACATGTCACCATAACTCTGGCATAAATAATCATGTATATTATAGCACTATTGGGATTTGTAGGGAAGCTTCTAAAATGCAGATATTTTTTTCGCTTGGTCTACATTTGAAGTGTTATTATGGAATCCGATTATGCCATTTTTTCTCTAAACAAACCCGAATTAAGATGGTCTCAGCTTATTATTTTTAATACATATGCATAATTGTGTACGGTATTATATATATTTCTATAATATATCATCATGTCCGATGCTTATTTGGAAAGTGTTCAACATGATTACAATAAGTAGCATGCTAAAATGAGATTGCACTGATTTTATCCTGTATATTATTGATTCAGGAAATTGGCATTTGTGTACAAAGTATCCAACAAATAGTGAAGCAGTTCTGTAGGAATTGTTATACAAGTACAGTTACAACCTTATTACGTTAAGGTGAGAAACACTTTAATACAAAACCGCTAAAGTTTCTAAGCTTTTCTTTAACAATGAACTGTCCATAGTCAGTTAGACTACCTTTTCTATTATTATATTGTATTTCGATTGACAATATGTTGTGATGCGATTTCTTTGCTTGGAGAGCAGAGTCTATTGTATTCTTTCCAAAGTATATCCATTCACTATTTTTTCTACTGTAGAAAGTTATAAAAAACAGTTTACTCCCACCAGGGACGTTAGTAAAGAGATGTCGCGGTTCTCTTCTAAAGTTTCCCCCAACAAAACTTGTCCTGATTACAAATGAGACATAAACTCTGTGCATTGTGGTGCGTGAGAGTTTTACTTGCTCTTTTATGTGTGTAGATTTGTGTTGTTGTTACGCAATCATAATGGGGCGTATATAATGTTACCTACGTAAAGAATGAAATGAGGATAAAAGTGCGACGGTTTAAGTCACTCAAAAATTGGACTTTATCATGACACAAGATGTTTTTGCAGTTTTCCTTGGTAGCATAAAAGGAACCCTTAGTATCTACACTATACCATACCAGTTTCATATTACCTCATAAGAATCCCAAAACCAAGTAAAGACACAGCAGTGGACGAGCATCTAATCCAGATTTTTCCAGACTGTTTACTCTCAAAGCAACACATCCAACTCTGTCAACACCGCATTCTTCTTTTTTTGTTTGTGTTCCAAGTAAATGTTATTTTTAGTTTTTATCTTCCGATATTACTGCTGCACCCTGTTATATTTTGACTAGTACATTAAAAGGAAGGTTAACAGTTAACACAGGACTTCTAACGATTTTCTTTAACAAGACCACATTTTTATCTTAGGGATGTATAACTAATTTAAAAAACGGTGTCTATAGAAATGGAGACGATTAAAACGGTGGTTCAATGGCATAACTAACAAAAGCTCAAAAATGACTCGTAGCCATGGTTCAATTTTGAGATTGAGCCATGGATATTTTCATATAAACAATGTTTTCTCAAAAACAATTGAGATTGACTCAGGTGTCATCGCTACGTTATTTTCGAACCTCCTCGGTAGTAGGTTAGAAGCAGAAACTAGGGCGTGTGTCGATTCGGTTTTCACAAACATGTCCCCTCCAAGTACCACCAATGCTAGTAGGAGAGTTGAAGAAATACTACGCAGGATCCAGTTACTAAACCGGATGCCAAAAAAACGTATTCTGGACTTGTCAAACCCTCTGGAAGCTTACGACTCGGACCAATTCCAAGCTCGGTTTCATTTGAAGAAGGAGACGGCACGCTTCATCGTGGATATTATCAAGAATGATCTGACCTGTCCTATTCGAAGGGGAGCCTATATCCCTCCACTCCTACAATTTCTAATTGCTCAACGGTATTTCGCCACCAATTCTTTTCAGCTTGTCATCGGGGATCTAAATGGGCTTACACAAGCATGTATTTCGCATCTGGTCAAGCGTGTCGCCAAAGCGGTGGGTAAGCATAGTGGTACATACATTCGGTGGCCAACATTTGAAGAGGCACAGGAAAATCGGGATGGATTCGAGGAGATTGGGGGATTTCCCGGTACATCATAATCACATGAAAATCTAATTTTCATTAACTTGAGTACCATTACGTCTTATTTATATCCCACACAGGAGTGGTAGGTTGCATAGATGGTACCCAAATTGGCATCGTAAGTCCTGCCGGTGAAAATGCGGAGCTTTTCAGGAACAGAAAGACTTATTTTTCTATCAATGTCCAAATAGTTTGTGATCACAAACTAAATTTTATCAACTTGGTGGCTCGGTGGTACGGATCGGCTCACGACGTCAGAATTTTTGATAACTCCCTAATTTCTGCACAGCTAAGAAATGGAGAAATTCCAGGAATACTACTCGGTGATTCGGGTTATGCTTGTTCACCTTATTTACTGACACCATATCCGAACCCAACAACACGAGGACAAATGAAGTATGCATTTATTTTTAGAATGTGACAATCAATCATATGGCTAATCTTGTCTAATCGTAGCAAACCTTATACTTAAAAGATATAACAAAGCCCAGTTAAAAACACGGAACTGCGCTGAAAGGGCAATCGGTTGTTGGAAAAAGAGGTTTCCCATTCTAAATTACTGTAGACTGAAGTTATCTACCTGCCTAATTGTCATTGTGGCTACTGGCGTAATCAACAATATTGCCATGTATGTTAAAACACAAATGCACAAACACGAACAAAACGTTGGCATTTTAGTTGATAACCGACACGTGTACAGGCGTCGTTGTGATTTGATGGAGGATGACGAGTTAGATCCAGCAATGGGGCAAGATGAAAATCATAATGGTCAGAATGGTGGATCGGATTTGTCAGGAAGAGAGAAACGTGAACAGATAATACAACAATATTTCAGTAACTAATTTGAGCTACGTACCATCTTTGAATCTTATTAGTACAGAATGAATGAGTATTTGTATTTTATAAACCCAGAATGTATTTATTTGTAATATATTTTTAATAACAATGGTTCCGCTTTTAAAATGTATCTGACACTGCTCTGTACAAAAAAGTTAAATTGAAAGGGTGATTGCTTGATGATAATTAGCGATATGGCATAAACGGGTTTGCATCGGCTGGTGGTTGCTGGAAAGAGGACCAACAGTTAGATCCGAATGATGAATATTGGCTGCTAGATTGTTGTTGGGACCGGAGTAAATCCATGCGAACTTTGTGCTCCTCTTCCAAAAACGCCTTTTCCATTTGTAACTTTTCCAGATTGGCACGCACAGTTTGGTTTTCCAACTGTAGTGTATCCAGTCTGACCTTGTGCTCTTCCTCCTCCATTTCGACTAACGTATGTCGCGCATCTCTTAGCTGTGCTGATTTACTAGGAACTAAACATTTATCTTCCAGTTAGTAGCGATTCTTGTTAAAATGAAAATGTTTTGTTTATTGAGAAAACATGCCATGAAACCTTTTTTCCGTTTGGATGGAGGATCAACAGAATCACACCCAGTTGTATTTCCGCATGGTGTATCTCCAGTGCCATCATTAGCCGAAGTTCCAGCTCCATCGTTTACCGTTGATGTAGCACCGTCATTAACCGTTGTAGTTGCAGGGGGCGGTTCTGAGGGAGAAAGAAGCTCGTCTTCGGAATCCACTTCAATTCCGATGCCATCACAGTCGTATGGATTCTTCAGGGAGTGCATTTGCTCCGGAACTATTGCTGCCACACGTTGGGCATCTTCACTCAACTCCGGCTGCGACGATGGTCCACCTCCAGTTTTCCTCCGAGACTGTTTCTGCTGTCCAACCTGAAAGTTATAGTTAATGAATTGCACATTTTAGCAAAACACAGTATTTAAAACCAGTTTAATGTAAAACTAGTCACTTGCTTCTTTCTTGCTCCGTGATTTGGCATTCTTCCACCAATCCGTTAGCTGCTTTACAGTCCTGGATTCGCACCCTGGAGTAGAGCTGAATTGCGCCCGAATGTCTTCCCATGCAGCTTTTTTACTAGGAACTGATTCATGGTCAGTTTTCTTGCACTCAATTATCTTCCCATGCAAATCAATTAGTTCGTAAAGGCGATCCTTTTCCAAACGCGACATGCGCTTGGCAGATCCAGTATCCTTTCCCTTCGGTTTACTCGAACCAGGCAGTTTGAACATACTTTTTGGGCCCATTTTAGTTAGCAAGTGATTATCAATCAATTACACACAATAATTAAATGAGTAAAAAGTTTCAAAAGTTTGTTCGTGACCAGCAGCTATCTACACTCGAAAAACGCCAAAAAGAAACACGAAAACCGAAAATTCATGTTTCAAACAGAATCAGCCGGTTTTGACACTGACACGCGAGTCATTCTCACAGCATTGACAATTTTGTTAGTTATGCCATAGCAACTCTGATCGGCCGATCAGTATCAATTTTTGACACTGACACGAGTGTCAGAGTTGTCGTTTTAATCACTATTAGTTATGCCACTCTTAGAATACGTTTTAGAATACACGCATATCTTTAATTGCATAGCAGAACAACTAAACGAGCATAAAATCACTAAATGCTTTGTGTTCATCCTATAATCTTATGAACAACCTGTTAAAGTCCTCACTTTTCATGTACACAATGTGTACATGAAAAGTTAAGCTCAGAGTTTTTGAAGAGAATACAAAGTATACTTATTTCACACGGTAATAATAACAATCGACAGGTATAAAAAACGCATAAAAGGGAAACCTGCTTATAAATAGAAGAATGGATCCTTGTGGAAGAGTTGGGCATTGGCACGATTTGACTTACAACACATACAGATATTTTAGTAGAAACTTTCTTTTAGGATGCAAATATGCATATAGGGTATGCTGGGCTGTAGTACTAAATATTTACAAATGACAACACCATTTTATTTGTGATTTCGTCTTTGCAGTGTACCACGTTGTAGGTTAAACATGCACATCACTAAGGCAACCCAAATTATGCTTTTTTTCACGTTGAATTATGCTTTTGTCCTTCCAAAATTATGCTTTTTTATGCTTTTTCATTTTTTTTCGGAAATTAGTCCAAATTTATAAGAAAATACGTTTTAAAATTACTGTTGTGTAATGTTGCATGTGTGTTTTTAACAATGAAGTGGTTTCTTAGCATTCTGCTTCATTTTCAACCAATCCAGAAATTAGCTGAATGAACATTTGATTGTGTGCGGCGATTGGAATAGAATCATGTGGTGGTGTAAATTTATTCATCTCATGCATGAAGCTAATTTCTGATTGGTTGATAAACAGAAGCAGCGACGTGTGCAGTCGTAATAAACAAAACTTGGTACGCCCCTAATCATCTAAACGCTTCTAAAGCGTTGTTTTGAAAAGAACAGTACACAAACCAAGTCAAATATCTCGCATTTATATTTAAAATATTCAAAAACCAATATTCAGGCCTATATTTTACTAAAAATGTTCATTTTTTGTCAAGAAATTTGGGCCTTGGAACTCAATTTTATCAAAAAACGTTGCAAATCAGAATTTTTTCGAGATATGTCCAGTGGTAAAACAGTTTTTTGAATCAATCGGCAAAAATCTGCTAAATTATGGCGATTTATGCCCTTTTGTGCTGAATTATGCTCGACCATCCCAATTATGCTTTTTATGCTTTTTGATGCTTTTGAAATTTCGTAAAAATTACATCATTTTTATCCTCAAAGCGTCTAGATCAATATAAATGTAGCAACCCATATGTGAAAATCAAAGATGCTTCTTGATGCTTTTTATGCTTTTGGGTTGCCTTACACATCACGTTTCAATTATTCGCAAGTATTCAATGTGCGTTGCGATGCGACATGGCTACATGAATGTTTCAGAATACCCTTATCCGAATGAAAATAAAACAAGGTTAAAAAACAACGTGCATTTATCGGCATGTTCGAGGAAAAGTAAAAAATAATTCCCTCTGTTCCAGATAAATCGCGAATCGCCACCAAAAAATGCTTACGCCTGGTATTCAATATTTTTCATTTCAAAAATGCATAGTTTCGAAGATATGCAGTAAACTTCAATAGTATTATCGTTCATTTTTCAGGAAAAGTAAGCGTGCTTACCAAATCCACACAAAATAGCCAATTTCATGTTATTCGTGAATAGACAGATAAGCCATCAGGTTGCTCGTTCGTAAAAAACGTTCAAACGTTACTATTTGTGTTTGCAGTTACAGTTTATGTTTACATTGAATGTGTTGTTATTGTTTTTTGTTAAAATTTAATGAATCTTATCTCACAATTTAACAATTATACGTGTATTAATTATTCAACAACGTATTCTTTGTCTCGTGAATTTAAAGAAAACTACATACTTTGAGCCTAAGTTTGTAACATCGGCATATCTTATAACAATCCAAAATGCTCTTAAGTGACAAATTACCCTTAGTATTTATGAAGTTTAACAGTACACGTGTACACGCATTTTTTGGTGGCGATTCGCGATTTATCTGGAACAGAGGGAATTATTTTTTACTTTTCCTCGAACATGACGATAAATGCACGTTGTTTTTTAACCTTTTATTTTTAGGTTTTTAAAGTATCGCTCAAAATACTTGATAATTTTGTATTCCTTCCGGCCGGCCGACCGTATGCGTTTTTTCAGCAATGGCTGGATTATTTGCAAAACTTGGTATACAAATATTACAGAACCTCAGTCGCAACCCTATTGAATTTCAGGTCAATGGGTCACCTCTAGGTCACAGGTCACAGCGATTTCGAAATTTTTTATAGAGAGATTTATAGCATGCGACACATGATTATAGGTCAGTTTTTGACCAGCATTACGAATTTGCAGCTAGTTTGGTAAAATTCCGGCTTTAAGGCTTAAAATTCAGGACTTTAACTGCCTGATGCTGCAGTTTGACAGCACATATGCTGTGCGATACATGATTTTAGGTCACTTTTTTACCAGGATTACAAACATACAGTCGATTTGTTAAAATTTGTGTTTTAAGTCACTGATTCAGGACCTTAATTGCCAGATGCATTAGTTTTACAGGCTATACCCAGTTTTACACATGATTTTAAATCAGTTTTTTTTATCAGGATACCCATTACATTTCCAGCCAGTTTGTTAAAATTCGGGTGTAAATGTCACCGTAAATCAGAGCCTTAATTGCCAAATATCGCAGTTTTACAGTAAAGATTACCACTTTACAGCCCGTTTGTTAAAATTAGGGTTTTAAAGCCCTGATTAAGGCGTTTTAAGCGATACTTAATTCTGCTTTCTTAAAGTTTATTTTACATAAAATCCATGCTTGCAACATAAATTATATTGACGTTTGCAACATAATTAACACGGTTATTTCGGACATTCGTAACATTACAACCTCTTGATAAATGAAGCTTTTCGCAAATTTTCGAACAATTTACAAATCCCCAAGTGCCAAGAATGTCCAAAATCTTGTATTATGCAATTTGGACCAGTGGTTTGCAAGAAAATATGCAAAACATGGTTTTTGGACATTATAGCAACGTTACACCCTTTTGAATAATGCAACTTTTCCCAAATTTTCCAACAACTCACAAATTCGCAGGTTGCAATATTGTCAAAAAAATTTGTTTCATGCAATTTGGACTCGTGGTTCGCGATAAAATATGCAAAATATGCTTATTTTGCACATCAGTAACATTACAGCCTATCGAAATATGACACTTTTTCAAAATTTTCGATCTCAGCACACACCCCCGTACCCTGTAAATGTCAAATTTTTTTGTTTCATCAAAATCGGTCAAGCCGTTCCTGAGAAAACTGCCTGAACTCAAAAATTGGGGGGGTAGTGAATGCAACATGCATTCTTGATAAGCCTTTTTGCTTCTCAAGGTACTAGGGATAATCACCTGCGCTACGCGCAGGTGATCAGAATCCCCAGATAAATGCACAACCAGATAAATGCACAAAAAAGCTGAATAATTACAACATTTACATGATTACTATAGATATAGTATAGCTATTTAAGAATAGTTTTCACAAACTATTTTGTAGTAGAATAATCAAACTACGTACAACATGTGATAAAACAAAATACAAAATATGAAGTTTTTGACTGTTGGACTTTAATTTGGCTTAGTAATTCAAAAGTGGAGGTATATATAAAATTCCAGAGACGTTGGAAATAGTTTAGGTGTTTATATTTATTTGTTGTATTTGTAACATTAAAAGCTTTGCAAATTTGTCATCATCCACAAATATACAACTTTGCAAGTACTTGGTATTTAAGTATTCTCAATTTATATCAAGGTAGTGTAATGAAATCTTACACAATGCTACACGCGAGCTTGCAAAATAGTTAAATCCTGTTGTTAGTAAAAACTTGTTAAAACTGTGCATTGTACAAAATGATGTATTATAATTTGGAGTTATATTTATTTGTGTTTTGTTCTTTGATTTGATATGAATAATTTCAGGTATTTTCAGCATCGTTTGCACATATGGATTTACAATATATCAATATGTGTTGCATTTAAAACATTTTCATTACATTTATTATATTAAAATTTATTATTTAGTTCTATATTTGATTTGTATGACTCAAGAAATATAATGAATATCATGTATATTTACGTTCGTATATAATATAATGATTTTCCATGAATTTTGTATGAAACGTGATGTTTCACATCATCACTTTCCAGTTCATTTTGATATTACGCCCTCACCCTACATGATTACTGTTGCCATAAAAGTATAATCATCTTTTAGTCACTTGACAAGAAAGATGCAGCAGGGAAATGACTGGAACGAGAAAAGTCATCATCATTTTACCGAGTAAGTACAGCGCGCTTTCCTCTTGAGTTATAATGGAAATGGAAAAGTGACACCCTATTCTTTTCTCGATAATGATATACTCTACGAAAACCTTCCTTTTTATACCAGCAGCAGGTCCTGTTGACTTCTCATCATTAGGACCCGGCCTGTTTCTAACTTTTTACCTCGTCCCTTGTCATGAATGTGACAAGGCATTTTCATTGAAGGAGCAGATGAAATAACCACCAGTCTCTTTGAATTGATAGCATTGGACGTTAAGGAAAAGTAATTCATTCTATAAGAAACTCGTAGCAAAGAGAGCAATTTCTATCATCATACAAAAATTTCCGTGTATAGAAAGTACAGGAAGGAAAAAGGATGAGAAGATGGCTACAAAAGTACGAAAAAGTGTTAAAAATAAAAATTTTCAGCATCACACCAAACTCTCTCGCGCACACAAAATATTTCTTTCATACCTTCCAACTTGTGTACATACATAAAACCGGTATGCTGCCAACTATATACATTTTGGCAGAGTAGATATAGTTTATATGATGGTTGTGTTTTTAGAAGCTGAAAATAAGATGCTACACGGCAAATGAAAAAAGTTGTTGTATTTGTAGGGGTTGACTTTTTCTAACTTTGCATCAGGTTGATAAGTGAATTTCATTTCATTGACTTTCATTTTCGTGTTTTCCCCTTTTCTCCCAGCCTACACCTTGGTCTTTTAAAAACTCCATCATCGTCCCAACACCCGCGCCTCCGTATTTTTCACCTTACATTCTATCTTATTGTAAGTTGAGACAGAGAAGAAGAAAGAAACTTGAAGATATTTTCGTTTTTATGACTCTTCAACCTTGTAGACCCAAAAAAGTGCTTGTCATTCTTAAATTATAGTTTCGCTGAGCACTTTTACCATAACTTTTAACTTGCTCTCTGGGTGACTTGTGATGTGTGGTGTGATGTTTATTAAGCAGTTAATGCTGCTATTTTCACGTGCGTATTGTATTGACTGTACTTGTATTTCAAATTTTCTAAAATTTCTATTGGATTCATTCAAAAAAATCCAAAAAAATTTAATCTTTAGATTTAACTCATGAAGCTTAAAATGATGAGTGGTTCGTGCTTTTAAGTTTTCTTTCTTTAAGTTTAAACTTGCTCATCCTTCTTTCAACATTACATAGTTGAACTTTTGAATTTGAATTGACCTGCTTCACTTCATATCTCATATATAGTAAGAAATTGTTAGTGTGTAACTGCGCCATGCATAGTAATATAGTACTACTGCAAATCATTTTGCTCACTTTCATATTCACCGAGTTTACTATGGGTAAACTGATGAAACAACACAACGCTCCACAAATGGAGCTGCAAGCGTTTTCGTTCAAACGAATGATTTGTGAATATTGGATGCTTTGTATAATCGTTGCTTCTCGGTTTGTATTTTTTCCCTGGAGTCTCATCATCATACATCCAAGAGTTCCCCAAACAAAAATTGCCCGCATCTGTGTTGTTTATCCTGCTTTTTGATACAGATACAGACGGCTAAGCAAACGGGGAGTTAACGGTAGAAAAGTCAAAGAACAACAGCAAGAAAAGCTCATATATTTCCGCGACTACTGCTCACCATAATATCGTATACAGAAAGTGTATATCAGGTTTATTTTAATAGAGAAAGGGAATGGCAATGAAAATAATATGCGGGATGTGGCTGTGGTGTACCTTTCATCATTCGTCTTAGGCATTACTGTTTTGGGCGAGTATTACAGTATCCATCTTATGGAATAATAATATAAATATCCTTATAAATATTTTAATAATGTATTATGTTATTGGAAAAGATTTTTTGTTCAAATAACGACCAACAAATATAGTAGAGCAGTGCAGGTAAAAAACTCAAAAACTACATCCAGAAGGTCTGTCTATCTTACAAACTGCGCCCATTTTACATGAACAATAATGTTACATTAAGTGCATTAAAAAGACAAACATGTTGTGCAATTATGTTTACCATTACAGTGAATAAATAAACATTATATTTACATACAAGAATAAAGGTCTCTATACATTTTATTTAATAGACACGTGCAACATATAATGAAGTTAGTAGATTCAATACTGTCGACTTTTACAGTAAATTCTTATTCTTACAGTCTTTGTGGTATTGACACATATTGAATATTACAATGGCTCATTTTTAGAGTATTAAACGGTTGGAAAGTTAAACGGATGCTCTCTACAATATCCTAATTTCTTGCTATATCTTAATAAAGACATGATTCAATTTGACCTTTTCAATTCGTACTATAACATTTTACTCCCAACTTCCGGATTCTTATTATTAAGCTGTATGATGATGAAAATAACTCTTTGCTAGCCGTGGATGGAAATAACAGTCTGGAAAAACAAGACGTATCGAAATGTAGAAAAGCACCATATATTTGTGGTTACTATAATCTTGACTTTCACATATAGAGTTACTGCAATATTATTTTACAGTGCAAATATATAATGTCCAGTAAAAATGGAGGCACACGAACAGATTTGTGAATGATTCTCAAAAGCTACTTCTCTTGAATACTTTATGCCCTTCCCGATAGAAAGTGTGGACATTGGCAGCACAAGTTATACATATATTATGTCTGTACACATTTAGAAAAGAATGCAATCCAGTTAGACAAACAGAACGACTAAAAGGGAAATGCCTTGTAGTTTATGCTCTAGGAATGTACATCTAGAACAGGCAAAAGGTATGGAGTCAGTCGAGGAAATGGTCAGAGAAGGAAAATAGAGAAAGATGAGCAACTCATAGTCAGTAGAAACTAAAAGTTAAACGTGTTTGTTCCATAGCCTTGAGTGGAGAACGCGAAAGCACGCTGAATGAGTTATATTGGTTGGCTGCAGTTTACCAAGTGGCTATGTTTTGATGTCTAATTTTTTGTTCTGGAATGGCTCCACTCTAAAAGTGTGTTTGTATGAAAGTCGCAGAGATGGAAAGCGAGAAGGAGTAGTCCATGCAGGGAGACGGGAAAATGTGTGTATAAATGTATGTGGCATTGCACAAGTGTGTACCCTGGTGGATGAGTGATGATGCATCAAGTGAAATTTATAGCTTGTGAAATCACACAATCAATCCTCTTTATGAGGTTTCATGAGAAATGTGAGCTTCCATAATATCGTCCAGCTGTGAAAGCAGGAGAAAGACACAGAGAGAGAGGATACGAAGGTGGGTGGATTCTCCCGTCTTACTTATACAATAATAATAACAATAATAGCAGTAATAATATAGTTCAAAGTGGTGGGTTGCAGTGTGTGGCAAAGAGAAAGTGAAATTGTTTGTCTTAAAACCAAAATCATACTCCTCTTTGGCTTTTCAGTGAGCACATGTGTGTATGTCCAAAGTACATAAAACACGGATGGCATGAAGGCATCTTTTTGTCAGAAAAGAAAGATTGCAATATTACTGTAGCCTGTAGCTTATTGAAGCACTCATAGTAGTCTTTTATACATTATTGTGGGTTTATATAGACTATAAATATGTTTATGACGCCAGTGATACCATTTTCTTTCATGCTGTAGAGCATGTAGAAAGATTGAATCGCTTTTTTGCTCAGCTTGATCCAAAATCAAAAGAGATGGGTTGTCGGAGAGTGGGATTAATTTAATTGTCTCGAAGAGCGATTCGAGAAGCCATAACTATTCTGAACTGAAATATGTGTTGATGCAAGAGTCGGCATATCCAAAAATAAGCGCATTTGTGTAAACCTAATCCGTCGAGAATAGATAAGGAAAACGGAACCTTCATGATAAAATTTTTTTGTAATGATAGTAAACACGCAGCTGACATGCTGATCTTTTTTACACATGATTTTGTGCTGCTACCTAATCTGACATTAGTATGCTTACCCTTTATCCTGTACTTACATGGAGGGACCCTTCCTGATGTTAATTGCGTAGACAGTATACACCGGGGGCACGTGCCCTCCCATACCAAGAGAAAAATAAAAAGGCAGTACAATTTAATTTAACGAAAGTATGTTTGCAAACTTCACAGATGTAAATAAATTGTGCACGTAACAATTTATTCTAATTTCCAATTGAAATTGCTTCCAAGTCCACAATTTTGTTCCTATCATTTTGCTGAATACAACCCTAGATAGTTACTCGCAGCTAGAACAAATAAAGATTACCTGAGTTTCATTTTAAACCTATGCTAAAGAATGGTAAATTTGCTAAAAACGTAACTTTTTGCTAAAACACAGCCCAAAAACCTTACCATTGGGAAAATTGGTGCGCTATTGCTTCATTGTTTTAGAAATTTGTGTCTTTAAACGTAAAGCCACCTTACACATTTATATAACTTTAATTGGGACTTTTCATTCAATATTAAATGAATTTGGGTATTAAAAAAGTTCATTTTTATGAAAAATGCCCCTCTAGCTTGTCTGGCTGACCTAACCTGTGATATACACTAACACTGCCATGATAATGATAGCACCGGCGTACGCCTACGAATGTCAATGTCTGCAAGTATAATAGTCTAATAATAATAGTACATCAATACTTTGAGCAAAATAAGCAATGCAAGATATAACACTTTAACCTTGTCGAAAACTTCAAAACTCCGTGTTGACAAATACGCAGTGAAATAATTTTGATTCAAAATTCTGTCATAAAATATTATGCCACTGGTTCACTGACAGTGACAGAAAGACGGACAAACGTACTAGCTAGCTCATCACATCACCACCTGATCAAATGCTTTCACTGAGCAATAAAAAAAGTGTTAGACGACTTAAGCAAAAGTATGACATCCTTATTGTGCCTAGTAATGAGAAGCTATACGAAAGCTTGACGAAATGTTTTCGCAGAACAGATATTGTACAAAAGTTAGCCAGCCAGTGAGTATGCCAACAATTACTGCAGCCTTTTTACATTTCTTTCCGCTGGCAAGAATAAGAACTATTCGCCTTTTTTACTTACAGAATGAGAAAAAGTGGGTTATAGTTGTGAGCAGTAAAATGGAAGATGGAAAACGCGCCAGTAGATGCCAATTAAAAGTTTTTGACGCATGAAAGGGCCCCGAGAGTTTTCCCAGAACTGAAAAATACTAAGCAGTTATTTGACACCACCACTGTTTGCAAAGTGATCAGATGAGACCAAGAGTCTTTTTCACGAGTGTGATTCTAGTACGTCCTATGTGTTGCAGATAGGATGTTGTAATGGGTTATATATTGGACACCTTAGTTTTTAGTTGTACTACTTGCTCCAAAAGTTACTTTCTATCCGGTCCTGATTCTTTCCTCTCCTCTTCGTTACACGAAGGGAAAAGGTCAATCATTACACGTTCCTTAGACCCCTCTTAAACCATTATTACAAGTTTGGGCTTAAATGCAAATAAAAGCATAGAAAGCCGAGATTTATGGAAGCTTTTATTGCTTTTGAAATGCTTTCCTTTGGATTCAATTTCACCTCACGTATCCACTATTACAGTGCATCTATTCATATAACATTCTACTCTAGCCTTTTTATTTCAAGTCCTTTTTTGAGAACGCTGACACAGTAACAAAACGCATGAGACTAAAGACAACAAAAGACATAATATGTGAAGGTTTAGGGCTTTCACCACCGCTTTTGCCTACAAAGCATTTAAGGAAAACAAGGCACGACAGTAAACTGAAACGATGAGATGAAAAACGGAGTCTGTTCATATCTTCTTTGAAGCATTTTGTGCTCATAGAACTGGAGTTACCAACTGTACCTAGCACTTACTGAGTTTTCATTTGATAAATTAACGATAGGGTCCATAATACGGACTATAACAGCCCCTAGCATTTCTTCCCATTACAAGGTCATTTGGGATATCTTAATACACAAACATATTCATGTGTAATATGGAAAAGCAAACTCAACATTTTGCATGCTACTTAGATTGAGCTTTCACCATGCTAAACTTGTTTCCTCATATTAATATGTGGGTGTATTGGTTGGCAGACTGCACATTGAAACTAAAGTTAATCCAAACAGGCAAAGTAGAAATGATGTTTTGCTCATTTATAAATTAGCTGAATGAAACCATATATTGTATAAACTGGGGGTAAATAATTAAAGGACTGATTTCAAAATATTTCACTTGTAGTTCAAAGCAGGTTTTACCAGACCCTACTTCAGTCCAGTACGTATTAAGAGAGATATTGGTTTTGCCCTTCATGTAAAGAAACCACAATTTCTCAAATGGCGATAGACAAACATATTTATATACGAATGTACTATACTTTTGACGTTCGATATTATCATGTACGCCATATTATCCAGCATTAGGTTTGTACCGAGGCCAAAATGAATAAATGTGCAGCTCAGGTGTTTTATATGCTCCTTTAGCATGTGTAACACAGTTTCTGTAATATTATTTCCTCAGTGTGAGCTCAAATAACTTTCTTGCCAGCAGCAATCTTTATTTATGTACACAATTGTTGTATGCTACAAGCTTCGTCAGTGAACCGTATCGACAAGGATAGCAAAACGAGCTATTGAATTGAAGAAAATTCAATTTTACTCAGCTTTCAACTGCTGTTTAGGTACATCCCATTCAATAAACGAAGTAAAAAGACAGCAACAAGAAGAGCGCTCATCCCTTCATCGTGAAGATTGCTCAGAGCGTGTTTCTGTCCCCATTACAATACACACAAGGCTTCAGTCAAACAACATACTTCGGATGTGCTAACATAGAGGTATGAGAGGAAAACTCTCCTCTATCCAAGAGAATTTATTTTACCATATAAATAATATATGTTACTAAAATAAAATTGTGTGAATTTATCAAATCTAGTGGTAGTAATTTTTCAATTTATTCTAATAACCTTGCAATATCCAGCTTATTGTGAAAATAATTTGTTAAGTAAAAGGGAAAGCACTATTAATGTTGCTACTTTCTTAAGTAACTACCTGTACATATTTCTAGTCTTGAAGTAAAAACTGAGTGAAGCCATTATAAATTTGAAATCATGGAATCACAAGCCAATGATAAGGTTGACAGAAATATTGAAACAATACATTTTTATGATGGGAAGCAGCACTGATTGAGCTACAAACATAAGTTATTTTTAAGCCGGAAATCGTAAATCGTGTTTAATGACGCAGATATCCATGTGCGTTTGGACGTCTGACAAAATTATTTCATCGAACTGTATTTCTTGGTTTCCGAGAGGTATAAATTATACGTTCCTGGTGGAAAATTTAAACTCTTATGAACAGTCAACAACGTAATCATGTCTTCAACAAGATGATTGTGAAATTTTAAACATTTTGTTGAGCCTATACTTTCACTTTTCTTTCTCTACATTTGCAGAGTAGGGTCGAGTAGAGCTCTTTTCCGGACTATTACTACATTTCAACTCATTTCTCGCTTCAAGCTTTGCACCAGAAAGAGCAAAACATGATTTGCTTTTTGGTTGATACACCATTCTTTTCCAAACAGAAAATGAAAAGAACTACAGAATTGTTGCAAGCTTGTTGTGTGTAGCATCCCACATCCCCTCTGACACATCCATCGAAACCATGAATACTGCTTTTACTACCTCCCGAGTCTTTAAGGCTTACCTTAGGCTTTCTTCACAATAATACACGGTCGTAGCAATTGCCATAACGTATGTCTTTGTCTGAATTTTTATGGCATCACTGAAAAAGATGAAAAGAACTCGCATCTAGCAGGGTTTTTCAAGAGAAATTTTACTTGGCTGCTTGTAATGTAAGCTTTGGAGAAAATGTTTATGTACATTGCTACATTACAAGTTATGTATATGGTAAATATTTTAGATGTTTAATACTAATGCTATACACACTATCGCGATACACAACACTATACATATAGGTTTCTCATTTCTCTGTTTACGCTTTGTCCGCGGAAAGTTGCCTGTCCCCCGTGTTTTTCACTGTCCCGTCTGCCTTAACGCTGCTGGTGTCTCCAATTCCATTCATTCGATTCATTCGTCCGCCTCCACACGATACTCTTGTAGACAATTTAATGCATATAACCAAGGGTATTTTCAGTGGAGCAATGCTTTACATTTTTTCATCTTATACTATTTCTCCACTACTTTTCTTGTTAATAACCACACACATTTTTGCATGAGCTCCTTCTAAAACGCATCAAAGAGAGCGGGGTAAGGTAAGAAAAGGGAAACCAGCAAACCAAAACATCGGCTCATTTATGCAGGAAAAACCTAGCGAGAAAATGAAAAAAGTGAAAGGATGAGAAAGAAAAGACATGACTGGTAGATATGGTATGAGAACGTTGTGGGGTACCACGCATAAAAATGCAATACACGGAGTAAGCATGCAATCAGTGAAGCAAGAAAAAGCTCGCAAAAATTGCCCGTCTGTTTTTCTATTTCATCAGTGGACCAAAAATTGAGATCTGAAGGAGCTATTTTCTTTAACGTTTTCTCTTCTCTTTGTTGTTGACTTGAAGTTATTGTCCAAAATAAGGAACGCTTCCATTCATTGTTGAATAATATCAAAAGAATTTATCTGACTTTCACTTTTCGCTCCTTTGTAAATACATATAGTCGTAATGCCGCTAGAATATATCTATTAAGCAGCTTCAAGCGTGTATGGATTGCACTACGCCAAATCTCATTTCCGGAAGCTTGACAACGATTTTTTCATTGCTGAAATCAGATTCAGCATTTATTGTATGTATACGATTTTTTGGGCTTATGATGGTGCTTCCACACATGCAAAAATAGCGCAATATTGTATTAACAACAGTTTTATAGGCAGCTAAGATAGCAAGTTTCGGGCATATAATTGCATACAAGGCTATGCATAAGGACAACAAGGTATCTGAGAAATCGTGTTTATTTTATCTCGAGCCTATTATTGCTTTCACAGTTTGCGAAATAGTACCCTGAAAGAAGAATTCCGTTGTTAGTCCATGGTTCTGTTTGAAAATGTGCGAGTCAAATTGGGAATCTGCAAATCTTGGTATGTAATCTCATTTTTGTGCACTAAATGAGCCACCATCTTGTGTCGCTACTACCGGTACGTGTGTGACATGATGGCAGCGTTGTTGCTGTGTATCGGCTTTGAAATGAAATAGTTCTTGATTTTCTACACGCTTGTATTACATATCTATTTAATAGTTGACTGGTCAAAAGGAAAGAAAATATAGTGCTTTATCAGGAGTCCAAATATGGGATAATACAACATGATGAAAGTGGATATTTCTATGAAGAGTTTTCAAGTTTATCACTGCTGACAACAATAGTAAAACTAAAGACGTGAGGAGACGGGCAGGAGAATGGGTGCTATTTCTCCAGCTATCTGCAATGGCTGCACGGAGAAATATATATTTACAAATTCGCTTTGTACATTATCTCAAGTATCAGAACGGCTTATAATGAAACTTGCCACATGGGCTACGGTTACCGGTTAACGTGAAGATTTGTTCAGTTTCGGATGGATAAAAACATCTCTAAACCTAATATACTTTAGCACATATATATATATGAACACATTGGTTTTATAGGCAGGTACACAGGAGAAATTGTGCAGCATGCATTGCCTGAGTAAAAACGCAGAAAATTGTTCGATAAGGTCCTTGTAGTCTGTGAAAATGTATATTATGAGACGCAAAGTGAAGCAAGAAATTGGATTATACTCCTGACGTGGTCTCTCTCAATTGCTGAATTACATTTTCCTCTCTAAACTATAGTCAATTTCATTTTTCTCCCATGGCCATGTTGCTGTTGCAAGTCTCGAGAAAAGCTCTGATAATTCGGTTGCTACTGACTTTTTTCTCACCCATTCTTCAACCTGTACAAACACATATACAAGTATAAAGTACATAAATGTAGATAGTAATGCTTCTGTTCTTAAGTTTAGCTTTTTGTCTTTATTTTGTTACTTTAACTTTCTTGTCAGTCATTCTTAATGCTGATAGTTGATGTTCTTTCTATATTCTTTGCTGTATGCAATATCTTTGCTTAGCACAATGAAACGAAGCCTCTACAAAAGACAAACTACCAATGTTCCAATGTCTGCCAGTCATTTTCAATTTGTATTTTTGCGTGTGTGCAACAAATGAGATTAGAATTTATGAAGCTGAGTTCTCATAGGGCCAGACATAGAAAAGATAAAAGAAATCGTTGCCATGTTGCCAGCTTATAATGTCAATTTTCAAACATAATACATGTTGGTAAGGATATCTCATGTAACTTTTGCCGTCTCTTTAAAACTGTTCTTGCTTTTAATAATCAATAAAACCTTTTAAAATATCACAAAGGTCTTAATTTGTTACTGACACCAAAGCTTTAACAGCAGTTATAAACGATGGGCAGCTATACTTTTTGCGTACGAAAGTTTTAACTACCTTTATTTATTTCTGGCATTAACTTTACTTTAACTGACATTTCCCAACAATATTTGTCAACCAATCAACCAATATGTTGACAACTTTACAAAACGTAAAATTCACATTTTACTCAATTCCCAAAAATATTTTATTGAACTTACTGAAAACGTCATGTTATAAACTTCTTATGCTATGACAATGGAATGCGAAGTACTCATTCCTACATTTTTTAGGTATTCGCTACATATGTTGGTTTTTATTGCGCAATGAATGCCACATATATATGTGTTTATAGCTGTTTGTAATAGTTCCGCAATACCAGTACATCTCCGCCATAAGTTTAAAAAATCATGATGCAATGAATGAAAGTGCATCTCTTTTTGTTTCTTTACTTTTTTCGACAAGTACTGTCATAAAATTTTCTCTTGCTCCTCACATGAAATTTCATGACTTTCGTTAGATCTATATTTGGTCAAATAGTAAAAGCCGCATTTTCTCTTCAAGTACCAATAACTTTGATGTGCGGACATACATTTCGTTGATTTGTGAACTTGCCGAAGACGAACATTATGGGAAAAGTAATACTTCCATTTCACTTTCCCATAAAAAGTATTTATACTTTTGAAAGTTTTTAAAAGAGATCAACAAAAAAATGTGTATCGAGAATATGGAATTCAAACATTGCTTCCTGCATACATGCTATATATTTCTTTACATGGCGTGAAAAATTTATGTGCACACAGCAAACTATGCAAATAAATTGCGCACTGGTTGACATCTGTGTGGTATCAAAAGACGTTGCAAATTTCGTAACCGCGAATATAGTAACAAACAAACAGTGAACTTTCCTTCATCCTAAGTAAGCATTAGTTATTTCCCTACAATTTCTTCTCAAAAATTGTATCTTTTAAACTTTTTTATCTGTTTTTTGATAAAGTTAAAACTCCACCAGTTCACCTCTCAAGTACGAAAGCTAACTATTGTTATGACCAATCTATTTGCCACATACTTCATTTGCCTCCTTACAACCAGCAGCTGGTAGCTGTAGGTGCGAAGAAGTACATAAATGTAAAAGAGAATAGCATAAAAATTGAAAATTTGAACTTGCAGTCAATTCCTTTACAAAGCGTATAGTGATAAATTAACTTTGACGCCTTACAAATTGACGCGCGCATTATTACATTCTGAAAATAATAATATAATGCCGTGCAACTTGTTTCAAAGTACGCATTGAACTAAAATTTTCCCAACAAACCCTTGTCATGTCGTATATTACTTAAGGGAGTCGTGGTAGGCAACTAAAACCATTTTCCTACAAAAGGGCCAAAACGAAAAAGTGTAGATATAATTCATATAATGGCCGTTTAGCGTTTTTGCAGAATATCTGGACTCCTGTTCTGTTTTATGCTTAACCAAAGGATATGTACACAGACACGTCACCAGCTTTCTTTGCATCATTGTAATCATCGCCATCTGACTAAAGCTGTGTCATAAGTTATATAGTATCTTTCCTGTAGGTGATATTACATTATAATTCTGTAGAATATGTATTATTATGATAGCCCGTTCTGTTTTTCTCGCTCTGCCTATCAAAAAATCTTGAAGAGCCATCATAAATCCCTTTTAAAGGCTGGGAAATGGCAATCTACTCGAGGAAACTTTTATTACAATCCTTTTAGTGAAAGCTGCAATACAAGAGCGAATAAAGTAAGTACGCGTGTACTATCACTGTGTCATCTTTGTCGTCGCCATCATCATCCTGAATCCTGCGAAATAAAGAGCAATAGATGAAAAGAAAGCCCTAGAAAAATCATAATATTCCATATGTACATTTATGACTACTATGATGACTTTGTCTTTTCATCTGTAATGTTCTTTTCTTCTTGAATTTGCGCGATATGCTGATAATATCGCAAGGCTCAACATGGTTGTTAGAAACGCCTATCGAGACCCTTACCACTTCCTCTGCTTCTTTTATTCCTCGAATACCTTCGTTGAAACCTATATGCAGGAAAAAACTAACGTCACCACTTTATCAACTCACGGATGATTTTGGTATAAATGCTTTTTACATCCATTTTCTATACATACATGAGAGATGGCACCATTTCGGAATTGCTGAGTTGTTGCAAAAGAGCACAAAGTAGTAGAAGCAAAGCAAGTAAAAAAGAACAAAGCCGCTTTCACCAGAAATTCTTTACTTATCGACATAATATGCACGCTATTCACTCTTCTGAGAGAAAAGAAAAAAACTGTCGACTTTTGACTGCTTTTGACTTTCACCCCCCTTTTCTTTCCATCTTGGAAAAGATGCAGGTTGAAATAAGGAAAATTTATTGAAAACACGACCCTATCTGGTGCGCACCAACAAGTAATGATCATGCTAATGGATATTGGACTGTTACAAGAGTAATTCATCTAGTACTACTACAACAAACATTGAGCGACAATAATAATAACGGCATGTGTACTCTGCTGACGAGGGGAAGTGACGCTTTCAAAGTTCAAAGAACGATCATCTAAAATTATAGGAAAAGTACTCTGAAAGCTGGTTGCACAACCGTAATATTCTGTGAAAATTTGTGCAAATTTTTCTGTTTGATCAACATAAACTATTAGAAAAAGTAATGGCTGTTATATAAACACGGATAGGCATGCTAGCGGGCAGGATGCATTAGGAAATATGAGTAATTTTAATATCCATTATCCCTTGCGGTATCATGCGATGCCATACCGAAACTCATGCATGTTTAAATTATTTACCTGGAAAATGAAAGCCAGCAAAACTGATGAGCGATGTAGTTCAAATTCACATTTTGCTGAATTTCAAAGAAGGCAAGTCTCCGTATCATTATTGTCGTCGCGGTGTGGTGTTCTTTGATGAGAAAAACGAAAAAAACGTAGGAAAAGTAAATGAAGGAGATACCTATATTTTTATTTCATCACAGAGACTTACTCAAATGTAAATAGGATATGAAGTTCAATACGCTGCAAATGTGATATGCGGTCCTCGGGAAACGGATGGATATTTGATGAGCGAAGAATAAATAGAATGGTGAATGGTAACCATCATATTATCCTCTATATATATATATTATTGCTGTAGCACATTTTCATGCTGTTCCACGTCAAGAATTCGATAGAGCTGAAAATATTTTTTACTCACAAAGATGACAAAACCGCAATACAGCAGCACATTTTTAGTTGTTATCTCATCTCACCTGTATGGAATCAAGTAAAAAAAGCTGAATTTAGCCTGTATGATTAGTTTCTTTTCTTCGTAAACGAGAAAAGATCAGGATAGTGGTTTGTGCTGTACTTGAGTGAATATTGTCGTTTGCTTTGGAGAATGATCATTTTAGGTTTTAGGTACATATGAATGTGCACATGCTTGCATACTATCCAACCTCATTCTCATCATTTCGTCAACCGCACGATCATCATACTGTGAAAGCGATCATTTATGAAACCTACCTCATTTTAGCCTGTAAAAGAGGAAAAGAAAGAAAGTGATGATACTGCTGGTGGCTGGTACTACTGAAAGGAAATTGAAATGGGTTTCCTGAGAGAGAAAGTTGGAGAGTGAGAAAGGAATAAAGCAAGGAAAAAATCGGCCTTAACCGTATTCCCTTTCTAAAATCAGAAGGGAAGGGGAGAAAATAGTCAAGAAACACCAAGCATGAATGAATAACAAAGCCAAAAAAATGATACGCTTAAGCAGCATTAGACTGGAGTTGACGCTGCTTTATCGTTTGCCTACCTTTGCAAGACTTTGCTTGCTCATTTTATTTTCTAGTTTTTTCCTCATCTCTTCAATTTGCTCTAGTGGTGAACGAAGACGGTATACCGAGTTGAGTACTCTGCGAATAGTCTCTATGTATGCTATATTTTGTTGATGGGGATGAGAAAGAAGGTAGCCCCGGTAGATCTGGCTCATTGATGGGATTTTCTCGATTTTTATTCAGTACTAGAAAACGACATAGAGCACTAAAATCATCGGGGTTAGGGGAAATACATACTCGTCATTCCTTTACCTTTTGCATTGCATTCGTTCTAGCTTATAATTCTTGTAAAATATCAGAAGAGGAAAGAATGATGCGAATGAGAAAAGGATGGAGAATTAGATAATGCCACTCTTGCAAAGAAGTCCTGGAGAAACTCTTATAGTTTAAATTATACATATTTCTGGGGAAGATTGCCTGAACTTATGAAGTTAAGGCACATTTTTCACTGATTTGGGTAAATATAAAATTTCAACAAATGTGCTCAAACAGTTCAGCATCCAAAACGGTATTTTCTGTAGAGCTCTGAGATAAGTTATAAGAACAGTTTATGCAAGCTCGCTTACATGTTTTGTCTGGCACTCGTATATATAGAAGTTTTGGAAAGTACTACTTTAGTTGAAGTGCCGACTTACTTCAATATGCATGCTTAAAACAGGGAGACTCTGCTTTCTTCAGTTTTTAAAAGATGAGCACAAGTATACCACTTCAAACGACCCTTCGACAAAACGATGAAAGAACATCGACATACCATTAATCTTAATTTCTTTTTTTCGCTTGCATTCACGCACAAAAAATCGCATTAAAAGCTCTTGTCACCCAGTCACCTGTCGGCAAATGATAAGAGTGCTATTGAGAAAATTTACCCGTTTGCTTGATCAAGCTGTACAAAAGTGTACAGTTGCTTGCACTTCATTTCCATGAAACTACTTTCTCCGAGCACTTTTTGGTGCATGTTGAGTGAGATTTTAATGCAATGATCCGGTCTTAATTTTGCCACATTTTATGGAGCTTTTACCCTACGGGAGAAATGATGACACTGCATTATCGTGCTTTACGTTTACTTTTTCAACTTGAAACAATCTAAAAGTGGAATTAACATTAAAAGGGTGTGCACGTGGTAGACAGCTTAACATGTTAGGTTACTACGAGCTGCAATGGTATGGCATGTGCCTACGAACAGTTTATGGCATTCAAACGAGTGTCTAAATAAAAAACTATAGTACATAGTACACGTATCTAGCAATACGGGTAATAAAATCGGAAATGACACATTTTATTTAATTCATTAAGGCTGGAACAAAGAGAATTGCATATATCTCTTTGAGGGTAGAAACGCAAGAAATTATACCCTTCCAAGATATTGCAAGTGAATGAATTTGACCCCGATGAAAGTCATTCGTATTAGAGAGTGTTACTTGGTTCGAAACCTTTCCAAGTTGAATTTCCTTGATATCCTCCCTGTTACTATTTAATATTCAATGCTGAAAAATGATTCAAATCTGAATTTTCGGGGTGTAAATAAGCAAGCTGAATCAGAAGGAAATTTTGGACATTTACAATCCTTGGATTCTTCCAGCAACGGTATGCTCCCCTATGCGCCAAAAAATCAAGTTAAAAGGCCGTACCATTTTCCAGCAAGACATTGTCATATTCTCGTGCTTAGTTCAGAACCTAGATGGTGTGTATTTTCTCTCACTATAAATTCTACCAACACTGCCATTGCCATTTCGTTTCAATTTTAGTTTGTTGTAGTCATCTATGAATCCTTGAAGCATCTTGTAAGCACGGAAACTAGTTTATACAGTCAAAAGTATTTTAGTTTTCCGTGTGTCTACCCACCCCAATGTTTTCAGGAGTACTTTTAGGACGAATTCTTTACCATGATTCCGACTGAGGACTTTTGGAAGCCAACTTTACTGTTACAAAAACAAATATGTATAATATACGGTTTTCCATAACAGATATTTTTGCTTGCTTCAAATATTTATTGCTCCTAAATCCAAAATTATTTTTCTCTGCTTTACTGAATTGATGTACTACTAATTTGTATGCTTACTCCTACACGCAACACTGGTTATGTAAACATGCGTCACTTACGATACTACAATAATACAATAGGCAACTTTCAAAATGCATAATCCGTGTCGAAAAACCAGAAGCATCAACGTAGACATGATGAGGAGGTTTGTTAGGCATAAGTATGGTGGTGGTGTGTGCGGTGTAGCAGTCACGTTTCAAAATTTAGCTTACTCCATAATGTAGAGGAATGCGTCTTTATCAAACATTTAATACATAATGTTCTTAAAAACGATATATCCAATTCCGAGTGCTCGTGTGTTGTCTAAGTTCATATTGAAATTCATCCAGCTGAAAACATGGTTAAAGATAATGTGCAAGGGCAGTAGGTCTATGTGGTGCACATATGCACATGGTAATTCACGTGGTACGTGATATGATACTGAAAGAATTCCTGATGAAGAACAAATTTGGGTTTTGCTATATCACTTACCAACTTAGTGCACGCCATTAATACAAAATAATATAGATTTCCCTTTGGTTGAAATTTTGTACTCTGGGCTTGTGCCAAAAATTTCTACCTAAGTACATGCCAATCTTAGTTTTATGCACATTCTGGTCAAACAGAGAACACTGATATTTCGAAACTTGTGCATTGTGTGTGTACATTACTTTTGATGCAATTTTACGGTACGGTACATAGAGTTGGTACAAACATAAAGATACAAATAGCATTTACATTTGCAAAATAAAGCATGATTTCATTAATGTATAGGTAATAACATTGGCAAGTAATAAGCTGTAGTGTATTTGGATTCTGGATCTCAGGAATAAAAAAAGTTTGTGTTTGTAAATACGTTGGTTGTTACTTGTATCTGACATTATGCGTTAAACGTGATTGAAATAATTTTTGTTAATATTTAGTTAATAGAAAACTAGAATTCACACCGTTCGTAATAGTATGGCTGCTAAAAAGGAAATAATAAAAATTCACGGCAATGATAAGTTGTCGGATAGGGTAGAGTTGTTTAAGAAACAAGCCGAAAAGAATCAACAATATCAGAAACGAAATCCATTCTCATCATCTTACAAGAAGAACAAAGACGTGGACAAGGATGATGGACCTACTACGAGTGTTGGAATTAGCAAGGACGATCCGAGGTAATGAAAGCTACCTAGCTGTATACTCTCGTCTTATTCCATACTACTAAATCTATACAAGGCTTGTCCAGAGTTTCCTGCATCTTTCTAAAGTGATAGCTTTATTTTGAAGAACGTGAACACCTGATAAAATGGAAACATATATATATTTTTGGCAACTTCATACTCTAAACTTTAGAATACACGATTTATTGAAAGTTACATTATGTTTTACTATGAGTTTAAGTTTGGTTCATGAAAATCAAAAATGTCACAGAAAAACTCAGGGATATTTTTGAATTCTTGTGGACAGACATACAGTTGGGTTTTATATAGGGCTATAATAGCATATATGTTTTATGGTTTCCAGTGGTACATTGTTTAGCTTATTAATTTTGCCCGGGTTCGAATTAAACTCTGCGATTTTGAAACTTTACATCATTTAACGGGTGATATACACACTAGTTAAGCACGTGTGTTGACCAAGTGATGTCTAGTTAGATAACTGATACTATATTGTTTGCAAAATGAGATACACATTAAGAAATTAGATCGTTAGAAAATGATTGCAGTTCAAAGAAAACTTTTACGTTTAATTTTTGCAGTGGGGATAACAACGCCGCTTTAAAAATACAAAATTGGCATAAAATTGTAGCTACATGAAAATGCTTGAATTTCTTCCAAACAAGTATTTATACTATTTAAGGAATGTAGGTTCTAAAAACAGTGCCAATTGTTAATTTAGTTGTTGCAAGTTAAACATTATTAAAAAGGTACAGAAAGCTCTATAAGCCATGTTTTGAGATTCAAATCTCTAATTGCAAAAATTCATTAGGTACGGAAGACCGCCAGAAGGTTCAAAGACTGAAATGAGAGGCATCAAAGCTCACAATCATATCAGCAATGAGATCATGGAGTTGTGCAGTGTCATTCGACAAATTGGAATAGGAAAGAGTGACGGGTCATACATTGTTACGTTTGGAGAACTTTTCCAGACGTATACAGTTATTTCCAACAAAGTTGTAGGCATTTTACTTCGCGCAAGAAAACATGGACTGGTTGATTTTGAAGGAGAAATGCTTTATCAAAGAAGAGATGACAAGAAAATAATAACTTTATATCCAGCAGAGTGGAGCGATCAAGAGGAAAACAATGAAGATGAAGATATTTAATAGTAATGTCAGTGCTCTGACATTTGAAGGAAACGTGTTTTAATACTTTAAATCCATGGATTTGTTTTTTTATAAAATTGTCCACATATTATATGAATCCAGCAAATATTGTTTGACGGCTAACTTGTAAGCCTACTAAGCTAGAATAATACTTTCAGGTTGTATAAAAATCGGCAGGTTGGCTTTACGTTTTGAAAAATCTTACACTAGACGTGTATTTCAAAGTTGTTGGAATATAATAATAAAGCGCAATTAATATTTTCGCAATAAATATGTTAAATAAATTTCATTTTTTGCAATTAAAAATAAACGCTAATCTAGTCATGTATGAACATGTGCATTATGGTAATTCTGAATGAGTATAAACTTTGGGTACCTGTATATGATATACATAATGAACTAAAGAATAAATTAAATTTTGATTCCGAATGCTGTAATTGACCAAACATTGACAATTGAAACATTTCCATATTATTTATTGCTTGTTTATTTTAAATTATTGGTGACTAAAAAGAAACACTATTGTAAGATATTTGAATATTTTTACATATGTTTAAAACTATGAAATGACTTTCTCGAATGCGTTGTATTTTTTGGACCACTTCTAGAAACAACTAACGACTATGTATTTCATTAAATAATTATGAACATAATATTGACCTTTAACTTATAAATCTACAGTTAAGCATCCAAATTGACTTGGGGTCAACTGTATGCAGTATTTCAGCCTTTTTACAAAAACATATTTTATACTTAAGTAGTTTGCTGGTTTATGGGATATGAATCAAAGGTTCTAATGCGACTTGAGATGAATGTATTTTATATACGCGTCTGAGATCATTTTAAAAGTACATCAGTGGTTATATAATGTATAAGAGAAGACTAAACTGCTGCACTGCAAATAGCGTCAACAAGAAAAAGACAAACAAGCATAAAAGAAAACTGATTCCTTCAATACTGCAAGTACATGTCTTGTGTACTCGTCCCATGTTTTCGTGTAATAATAATGATGATAGAGCATTATTAAAGTGATTTAAGGTTCTGAGATAATTGCCCTTAACAAATAAATGGGCTTGTGTGTTTTATGTCATAAAACTACTTTCTCTAAGATCACAGAACGTGACATAAATTTTAAGATGATGTTCATCATGACAATGATGAAATCTTTTTAGTGTATAAATACACTTATGGTTAATGTACACAACGTAAAACTAACTTTATGTTTTCAGTACATTTTCTTGTAAATCAGCCGCCGCAGTAAAGTAAAGAAAAGCTCATTTCTCAAGAGCGAAAGTGGTCACGAAAGAAAGTGGAAAGGCTAATGTTGCCCTGAAAAGCTAAGAAAACTTCAGCTTGTCTTTATTTGTGATATTAAGAATTCTTGTAACTACATAGATCAAAGCACATGTAGACTGCATCTACAACATGCGCGTTTGGTTCTTGCAAGAGGTTAAACATGTAGTGACAGTCCTTAAGTAAGTAAAAAGGAGAAAGTGTTCTAAATTCCATTACGACTTTTATAAATTCGGTGAATATATTGTTAACTTTATCATAAGCCAGTACATAGTGAATCACGCTGGAAGAAATGAGTAAGGAATGTCCTAAAGTGCATTGCAGAGAAAAGGAAAGGCACGGAATGAGTTTTCATTATACTCTATACTGAAAAGATTTTTATAGAGAGAGATTTACAGTTAGCGTGGTAATAGTAGCAGTGGCGGTAATGAGTCTCATTACTCTAGCTCAAAAACGACCATCATTTCCTCAACCTTTCTCTCATTACTCATCCAACCAAGCGACGCTCCTTTCACACGATGCAGCACAGATACTAGACTTATTTTCTTTGCAATCCCATAAACTATCAAGAAGTTTGAGTTTCTTTTGCTAAAGGAAAAGTAGCACTTTGGAGCAGGAGTGTGGAGGAATATGCAAGAGAACACGTTGATGGTGGTGACTGAAGATGATGAGGGTTACAACACTACACCAAGAAGGAGAAAGCAAAGTATTTCCAGGAAATTACACTTGTTCCATGAAGGTACTTACTGCTGTTACTACATTTTGCTAACTAAAATCCGTTCATTTCACACAAGGACATGATATAGTAGCAGTACCTTATATAGCAGACTAAATTTCATATAATTTGTTAATATATATAGAGCTGTATACTTACAATATGTTTTCGAGACCATAGATTTGTGAGTGAAAGTGTCCCCATCAACGTCATATGTGTGTCCCTGTTTGAAATTCATCTCAAATGTTGTAACAACGTGGAGGTTACAAATTCCCTATTATGAACGTTTTTCCTCATATTATCCTTAGCTCCTTTAAAATGACAAGATCTCAGCGTGTGTACGTGCTTCTGACTGGGTTGATGTGGATGCAATTTTTCACTTCTTGATTTCATTCCCTTTCTGATGTGTTATTCCATTACTCCTACATCATGATCCATGTCGATTTCTCCATTTCCATTATAAATTTAATACTTACTCATGCTCTCTGTCTTATCCATGGCGTGAAGGGATAAACATATGCATTAGGCAAGTTAAATATGATATAATGGCTCCCCCGTCGAAATTTCTCAGAGCATGCAAAGTGAGTTGTTGACACTGACAAAAGAAATTACATGCATACGGTAAGAGTTAACATGCTGAACGCCTTTCTCATTTCCACAAACAGCATAAAGTGTGTGCGCACATTGTCCTGAAACACACTGTTATTTTGCAATAGGGATTTATGCATGCATTGAGTTAAAAGTCTGAAAGGATGCAATGATGGCTTATGATTTTATGCTGTTAACAGAAAGTATGTAAACTTTCTCCTTGTGAAACATTTTTTAAAAAAATCTTGCATTCATACTTACATATTACAGCGGTTATTCAATAAGTTGTCATTTTCATTCGATATGATATGTTCACTCCCTATACCATGCATTTGACATGACAGCCCTGAGTGCTCATTCATTTACCCAAAACCCAACCAGAAGCAAAACAATCATTTTTAGAAGAGTTGTCTCGGTCGTCCTGAAGTGCTAGACAGTCCAATGGCATATTATGAAGCTAATAGTGAGCTTGAAATAACAAAGAACACTTGTAGTAGATTAAAATAGCTTCATTTTACATGTAATTCTGCATGAATTTCCGTGTATATACATACAATATGTACTTCATATTCATAAAATATAAAGAACACCAAATCGCCAATGAAATTGTAACACCGCGTATCATACATGTACGTAATATTACATATATTATGTATGTTTACAGGGTATTATACTGTGACGATGTGATGGTACACAAAAACATCTTGTTTTGCAATTCACTTTGCAGAGAGCATACATAATGATATTATGTAGATATGGTACTTATTTTCATTATGGTCTACATGAACACCAGAGACTAATCTCGGTAAATATGCTGAATCCAGAATCATAATGTAATTTTGGTAAAAATCTTTGTCACTAACTGCCTTCATCCTCCTTGGTTGAGTAGGAGTAGCATAGAGCAAAACTGCTACATTTTGCTGACTCTCATGTTGTATTGAGATTTAGTCTAGCTTGTCCTCATAGTATGAGCACTTTATTGCTTACATCTCAACTTTGCATGTCTGAGGTAGAAAAACGGGCTGTTAAGCGGCACTTGAGTATCATGGTATTTTTTCATTGGTGCCATTAAAAGTTAACATCCTCTTTTCCTTTTCCCAGTTAACAACACCAAAAGTCAGAGAAGGTAGTGTGGTGATGAGACTAGGGTGTAGATATCTACTGTGCTACATGATATGATGCATCAACCATTGCCAATAGAAGTACTTTTTGTTCAAGGATGATAAAAAAGAAAGTTATATAATAATATAGGGTTCTTTGGTTGTCTGCGAGGAAAGTACGGAACGAGGAACTATTATTAGTCAACACGATGCTCCCTCGTAATTCTGGAATCTTCAATAAATTTCCACACTGACACGCTCTGAAGTAAAACAAAACGGAGATTGCTTACACTTCTACCAAAAAAGTTTAATATGTACACATCTAGCATTCTTGCCTAGCTACTCGCAGAGTGCAAAGTTGGAGGAGGAGGACCAGCGAAAGTGGAACAACTATGCATAGATTATGCTCACATACTTGTAGACTTAAACTATAAAAGTATCTAAATCTACATCAAAACAATTGCATAATACAAAATTCCATTACAGATTATCCTTAAAGTAACACGATAAAAAATAAGGGAGAAAATACATCGAGAATTTGTTTTATGCAGACATTGTCTGTCCCTATCTCCAAATCTCGGAAACATTAAAAAATTTGAAAACGGTTTGCCAATTTTTGATGTCAATATCATACCAGAGTTTATTACTAAAAAATACTTGGACCAATAATAAGTCGCCAAGGACCGTTAGAACCTGCTAACTAAAAAGCGACGATTACGTTATTCAGCATTATTTAGAGGGTTATTATGGGACATAACTTGACATTCTCAGTTGACATTTCTTGATATCGCCATTGGTTAGCAATTGTTAGGCATTTACAATTTTAAACTTTTTTAAATACGCGCTAACTACTTGTATTTATTTTACATCGATATTTTCCATTATGGGTTTTTCATTGTCTAGAATGTGAGGTTTGAAAACGACTTTCCGAGACAACATAAAATAAATATTTATAGATTTGCTTACACACACCTGACTGACTTGTTTGTATTAATCAAACATATTTATCATAAAGAACAACAGTGTGGAAACAAGAAATAGTTTAGTGAGCAGTGAGCACATTTTTCTGTAAACGTTTAAAAGACAAATGGGAGGGAACGTAAAAGATTGACATCATCTTAATATATTTGTCGGTGTAAAACTAGAAGTGAAAGCGCTACTGTAAAAAGGTTTGCTTTGCTTATCTGAAATCAGATTATCTCAAATCCCAAATATAGTCACATAATAGTAAAACATATGTTGACAAATACAGACTTGATGCAAACGATTCCTTGATGAAAAATGTAAGGTAATAATGCGTCACCTATTCTATTGCCCTGTACATATGATAGTCCTGAATTGAACAATCAGATCCATAAGCACCATGTCCCCGCCATGGTAAGGTCTATGTCGAGTGAGGGTGTGCGGATTATATAATGAAAGGACGGTGTGTGTGCATTGGTGGTGTCACAATTTTTAACCCAATCTTGGTAGTTTACACAAGTCGGTCTCCCCTTTTCTTGTAAATTCATTCGCTGAGCCCTACTTGGCTGTGGAAACAATGAAAGCAAGAAATTGCAAGGAGGACAATCAGATGCCACAATATTTCAAAGAAAACTTTATGGTGCACTTCAAAAGAAGAAAAGCTTGTCTTTGCTTTCTTTCTCCGGCAAAGATCAAGATTTTATTGTACTCGTATATATACATAATATCTGTACATTATTACAAACATTTGTTCTTGGTACACTTTTCCAACAAAGGCCATGTTATGTGCTATCTATGAAAAAAACTATTCCAATGCAGCTAAAACAGACTCTTTTCTTTTTCTACAGCCAGCACTTTTCCTCCTCCATTGTTGATTTGTACATAGCTTGTAAGAGTGTGTAGCTTTCTCTTTTCTTATCTGTACCAGAATAAGACAGACAGATGAGAATCCTCTATGTCATGTCCGCCTAAAAGGCTTAAGTATTCAAGAATAAAAGCAAAAGGAAAGAAGAATGTGAAACAGGAATAAGACAGACACTACTACCAGCGCTACTGAACTTCCCTTTCTTTTGGCAATGCACGAAAATTGGATAATATAATACAGCATATTACACAACTTAATAGGAATACATATTCATATAAAACGGCTTCAATTTCATTATAAAACTATGCGTTTCATGGCTGTAAATAGAGCATTGTAAGTACTCCTACAAAAAGACAACGGATTTCATCTCACATTTAGATCTGGAGCTCTCTTGACGGATTATATTACTGCTTAGTGGCTGATGATAACCATTATTTCGTTTTCTCTCTCCATTTAAATGCATAGCATTATAACACTCACTTCTGTACTGTATGAGTGGTACTTTTCGTACCTTTAGACCTAACACTGTATAGAGATACTGATGTTTAAAGATCATAGGAAACAAAAATATATCTGCAGCAATAATGATCCTGTCTAACCAAATGTCGACAACGATAAGATTGTTGTGTTATTTAGTCTATTATATTATTGTACTTTCTCAAATGTCGGGAATATTACAGTGGTCATGCTTGTTTTATAGAAAAAATCAACCTAAATAAGAAGCTGTGTTTAGTAGCAACGTGATGTAGACGCTGTGATATTATTATGATTATTGTTATATTTAGAGTCACTTTTATTACTTTATTGCGTGCACTGTGACTGTTGTGAGGAATCACCGACACAGAGAACGAGCTTGAAATGCTGCGGTAGTAACAGAAAAGCTCCAGTGGAAAGAGCATTTCTAAACTGCAACTTGTAATATATCCATGACAGAATGACGAAAGACTTATATGACACACAAGAAGGACCATAAATCGAGCGAAATGCGCTTTTTATTTCTTTTACATTCTTTGTTGGCAATAACCAGTGAAGCGCATAAACGAAAGTTGTAATTGATCAAAATATTAGATTGGTGAATGGTGAGTTGTTCCTACTTTCACCCAAAACGGAGACAGCAGAGAAAGGGAAAAAGACGAAATCGACTAGGCCATAGAATCGTGTTTATGTGTAATCAATTTGCAAGACAACCTTGATTCGGTGTTTAAAATCCTACCATTTCATTATCATACGTGTGCCATTTAGCACTTTTGAGCGTTTTAATTTATTATATAAGGACAACGTCGTTTTACTTCGTATACGTCTTACATCTTATTCTTGCTCTGGTCAAATTTTGTATTCTTGTTGAGAAATATATGATTTCCATATTTTTAAAATAAAAAATGTGCATCGTAAACCTCCCTATAAAAATAACATGTGGAAAACTTGACTGCATTAATAAAAACGCGTGCCGTGCTATATATATGCTAGCTTTCTCCTTGCAAGTTTTGATATTATGTCAGCTTTTCTTCACTGAATTTAAGATGAACCTTCTCCATCGTTGTTCCGCTGAGCTGTTGAGATTGGTGCTGGTCGTCGTCTAGCTCGTGTCTTTCATCCTTTAGAATGCCATACCGTCTCGATTCCGCGGTTCAAAAATAATGACCGTCATTACTCAACATCATGACTATCATCATTAAGAACCTGACTAATATTTCATCTTTTCTTTCTCCGTTTCCTCCAGAGAGTACAAAAAGGGAGCAAAAGAGTAAACCCAAACTAGGTAGGCACGAAAGTGTGTTCGCAACAGCAGTACTACTGAACGCTGCTGCTTCAGCAATCACGATTTTCTCCATACACTGAGCTATTAAATAGCATCGTTGCAAGAAGAAAAGCTTCTGCTTATACATAATACCTTTTTACGAGTAAACCAGCAGCATTATTATGTGCTTATGGTGAGACCCTCATTCTTTCACTAACAGTGAAAGCGACGATACCACTAGTACTTGTAGTAAATCGCACAGTGATCGAATTCATGGCATCTACCATATAACACGAGCATATCTTTCTGAAATACAAACGTACAACACTTTACTTGTTAAAATTCGATATCCCGCGTTTTCTTCGTCGTTTGAAGGGCTATAGGAAGCCGGACGAAGAATAATAAAACACTGATCTCATTTCATCAAGGAAAATAGTCGAATTTCACGGGAAAAGAAGACTAATGACATGGCTAAAAGCCCATAATATTTCCGTAGCTTAGACAAGTTAGTCGTCACAAAAAAGGAATTTTTGGGAAGCAACCGACTTTCTTTGGCTGGAACAATAGCTATAGCTAGCAGGTAGAGAGTCGACGGTCCAAATAGCATCACTTGTCTAGCATGCCTTGCTATGTCGTTTTTGTTTTTGATCTCTGGACTTTCACTTTAGTAGTGATGGTATGTACACGCCGAGTGGATGGCAGCGAGAGTATAGAGAAAAAGGACCATGCGGTCCTGGACATCCACTTTACCATGCACGTAGTGCCACGTTAAATGAAATTCTTGGTCCGTTGTCCTCTTTTCTGCTGCTCAACCAAATTGTGTGATCCTTTTGAAAAATAGCTGATAGTCCACGTTCAAGTGGCGTTTCCGTTTTGAAGTGATCCCCCGCTGATCCATCCTCCGCATCAACATCCAAACCCAGCCCCCTGATAATTACGGCACGTTTCAGGGTATAATGATGGTGTATTAGGCATATATGTACTTTTTATGTTGATGCAAATCCGTCCTTATCCATTTGGGATGAAGGAAAGAGAAAAGATCACAGAAGCTGAAATAGAGATCAAAGTATTCAACGTAGACTATAGAAACGAAGATGTTACCTGTAAGTCTTTGCATCGCTATATAAGAAAATCTATCTGCTATCTATTTTGATGATACGTACCGGGTCAAACATGTAGCATCCATTTGAATCCAATGAAATGAGGGCAAGACACGACGAATGGAAGAATGAGGGTAAAATGCTTATCTTTGTGGAAAATCCAATACGTGGTAACGTGTCAAACGCAAACAACGTGAGACTTACCAGACAGCACAGCTTAGAAGACTTCAAGCTGAAAACTTCAACCAAAACTGAGGGGGATGGGTGGAAAAAAGTGTAAAATAACAAATTATACATACAATGGTAGTGTTTCTCCAAGTCGGCTTGACTGCCAAATTCAGGAGGACGTAGCAGAGCGGAAATGTCTACAGGAAGTTCAAAGTGGGGTATCGGGTATTCGATTGGTTGAATTCATTGGCAGGATCCTTTATCGACAATCTATCTCCGCCGACTTTAAATTTTTAAGCATGAACGCTATGTATAAAGCCGCTGCCAAAATGATAATAAAATATACTTTTCATCATTCGGTGCATATTATCAGAACCAGTGTAATGAACCAGATAGCCACATATTTTCCTATTTCCGCTTTGTCACAATGAATTATGCAATTTGCAATTGCTGGGATTTCCCAGAATGCCTTTTTTCATTCACAATAATATACTAACTATAACTATACTACAATTATACTAACTAAAATGCCAAGATTGCACTGATTTCATCGAAAATGTATATCTAAGGCTTGTAGAAATATGGATGGTATGAAAAGAACAATTATTTTGTTTGTAGCATATTACAGGCAAGCGCCGACCTTCACGAGACGTTATGAAGATGTGCCCCTATAGGCAGTTATCATTGCTGGCGGAATTCCAAAATTTGCCATCAGTTTTACCCATACATATTTTCGTGTTTTGAATCGTCAACATCGCTAGTCACTGGAACGATCCTCGTGTGCTAGTGTTGTTGCTTCCAGAAATACTATGGTTGTTTTGCTTAAAGTCACCCATCTAACCGGCCCTACACCCATCAGCGTCCTTTTGGAAGGATTTATTTATATAACGGTGCTGTTGGCTGTAGCAATTACCGTTATTACCATGAAGGAGGGATGTCAACCTTGTTCTTTCCTGTGTACATCATGCCCTGGGAAGTCGACCACAAATAAACACACACAACACTTCACCCATACACCGTCAGGTCATAATTGTTTCATTTGGTAAAAGCTGAAACGCGTACAAGTAAATAGCACATAGGGGAAGGGAAAGTAATGCCATATATTTACACGTACAACGTATGAATGAGCGTATAATTTTGGGAAAATCTGTCTATATCTTTTAATGGTGACACAAAGCCCGTCCAGACAGCAAAACACGCTAATAAGATGTTTACTTCACGACAAACTATAAAGCTGTTGCATGCGCATAGCATTTCCTTTCTTGCAAACATGTGTATTTTGCGGCCTATCGTGGTGTGTGCCTTTTGTTTTTGTCGTGCTACATACCTGCTTCCCTGTGTACATTTAATCTTAAACTGTTACTGTGATTGTGTGCGTGTGTGTGTAATAGAGATTCCTTTTTATGTGATTGTCATCGTGAATGTACGTAAGAACGTGACCATAATTTCAGGAAGGCTTAGCAGAATGCGACAGGTTGAAATAGTAGTACTCAGCAAGAAGGAAAGGAAGGGGTGGCTTAGTCATTATTATTGTCAGCTAATAGTTTTTGGCTTGCTCTTTGTCATTTGATTAAACTTTACTTTGGAACAAATTCCCCTCAACCAAATAAAGGATTTATTTCTGGGTGATCTTAAGTTAGTGGCACGACACAAAGGTTTATGTGCGACACATGTCTCTATAATATTATTAATGCATATGTGACTGAGCATTATTATAGGGAGGCTAAAAGCTTAGCATCAATGGCGTTGTGTGTTATTTCAAGTTATTTGTAACTATAGTGGGTTAAGTATTCTTCTTGTTGTTCGAAACAAGAAGACGAGAAAATTTCGTTTGAAGCGTTAAGTTAGTAGATATAGAAAAGATCATAAAGGGACCGTCGGGGAAAAGAGAAACTGGAATAGGGCAATATTAAGCTTCATTGCAATTCTGCTTTACGATCCGCATCCGGCAAAAAGTTATAGCATGTCCTTTTCCGTACATTATACAGTCTCATCAAAGGTTTAGGGAAGGTGCATTTGCTGCCGCATCGGTGTAAGGTATTCGTTTACCGCATATACTAAGTATATGGTAAAAACGAACACAGATATGGATAACTGTCTTGTTAGCGGAGGTGTATAAACCTATATATATTGTGAGTGAAAGTTACTGTGGCACGATACGCGCTTTATTTTGAATGCTTCTTGTAGTTTTGTTCTCTATGGAAGAGATCTATGTGCAACATAACAGGAGGAGACTAAAGTACCCGTAAGACTATTCCCATTTCCAGCTGCCCTTCTTTCCTTCGATGCCACTTGATTGTTGCATGGTATGGCGGATGTGATGTGGCCCAAGGGGATAGTTGTTTCGTGGTTGACTCCATCAAATGCTGTAAAAAGCCAAATGGAAGAACCAAGTCAGAGACATACCATTATTAAAACTTGCATAATAATTTACATCGTGAAAAGATTTACTAATAGCTCATTCTGTAAAGTTTAATGTGTTTTGTCCTTGCATTCAAGTTGAGAACGAATACAAAATGCATGATGACTTTCAGGCAGTATGTCTATACCCACAAGAAACGCAAGCAATAAAATGGCAAAGAATGGACAAGCGTTTATAGAAAACGCAAATCGTGACTAAATGCAATATTATTATGGCATCCCCTATAATATATTGCACTGTACGCAATACATGAAAATGTTTTATTTTTTATATACAAGGCGTAATATATTCCTTTCGCTTTTTGGAAAACGCTTTATTACTGCATCTATTTTTGATTTTGTTCAAATATTTTTTCATGAAAGGGAGAAACTCATGCAATTCATGAACACTAGTCTATTCTTGACAAAATGCTTAGTATGGTTTGTTACGTAGTAGATCTAATTTTCATGCGAATTCTAGTTATAGGCATTTAGGCTGTAGACGTTTCCATTGAACCAATTTAACTTAGTGGCACTTTCTCTGAAAAGACTACCGTGTAATCACGTGTGGGTAGTGGGCATTTATAAAACAAGTCAGGTTTCGATGATGGCATTTGCCGTGATTCAAATAGAGAAAAGCTACCAGTGATACTTAAATGGATTTACTCGGTGGGGAAATCAAATGGCGTGTTCAGCTCCACGCAAGTTTCTTCAGATTTGGCAGCAGCCTTAGACTTCATTTCTTCTGTACCTGTTTGGTAATAGTGAAAACAATTTTTCTGGGGAAAGGAACATCCTACTAATGAAATTGAAAAGTTTTCAAAAGTTTAGATACTTTGATTGTGTATCCAAAAGGAAAGTTTTGATGTCCAAAATCTATCCTGGTCAAATAAATCGTAATTGACGAATTTCAATTCTTTCATCTGAACAAACTACTTGCAAAGATACTTATGTATACTTACCAAGTTCAAATATGTATTAAAGTAATAATTGAGAATAATTTTTTTAAGATTGCAAGAAACGCAAAAGCATTTCAAAAATGGAATCAAAAATTTCAAACAAGTATTTCAGTGATATAAATCGTGATGTACGATACGACCTCAGGAAAACGTTATAATATTGGTGCAAGAGTTTCCTTTGAAGCTATATATTTCTGAGGCGAAGGCTAAATAAACTACATATCACGTCCAAATAAAAAGTGACGATGACTTTGATAATATCTAGTAAACACATAACATGACGACCATCACATCATAGATGCATACACAATTCCAAAGTTGTCTGATAGTGTCACCGTGTGTGTGAGTTGAGACTGCTGTATATGAAAGCCGGTAATACCTCCTGCGACCATTTTCTTGAGATTCGAAATCTTGGCTCTTATGAAAAAATCAATTTCAATCAGAAGGCATAGGTCGAGTTATTGGTCCTGGGAAAGTTATTTCTTTGAGACGTGAGCGGAATTCTTTATTTCACGTAGAAAATGACAAAACTTTCCACGTAACACATCACCGCACTGCTGCTTCCACCATACCACAGAGCCATATATCCAAATCCAAACAGCCTTCACCCTCCACACTTGCTGAACATGTTCACTTTAAAAATAGATATTGTGTAAGAAGAAAACATGAAAAAGGGAAGACGCGGACTAGTTTACATGCAGATGTGATATTTGAGATCTCACATGCTTGCGAATAGCTAATGAAGGTAAAATGACAGGTAATTCCTTATTTTTTGAGAAAAACATTCCAAACTTCTTAATGCAGCGGCTTGTTTGAATTGGTATTCGCAGAGAAAGTTTTCTGGGACAGGTACTCTTTACATATCCGTGCTCCTATCGTTAGTTTTTCTTTCAAGCTACGACACAAAAATGGTTCGAGACCTTCCGTGAGCCATATTGGGACAGGTTTTTTACAGAGACTAATCAGGATCGGGATATATCTTGCTATTGCTGTAAACACATTGTCTCAGATTATACAATTCCTTTATCAATTGTCCATACAAAATGGTGGTATTGTAATATGCACAAAACATTTACATTGACATTTACGTGTGATGTTCAGAATTTTAAAACTTTTCTATTTACAGTGTTTATCTATATTTGTTTAGCTTCAGTGAAAGGGGTCCAAAAAGGCTGAACAAGAGTAACAGGAACATGGATTCAAGAACAAGTACATGCGTATAGCTGCTGGAGAACCAGTTGTCACTTGTCAAGGCACAACGTGATGGCAAATGATAAGTACGTGATATTAATACACTACACTCCTTGCTTTTTTATGTTAGTTATATGAACCAATGTATTTCGGATGGATGGACCAACCATGAAAAGAAATCAGAGTGCACGTTCTTGTAACCAACACGCTAAACTACAGGAGAAATAGAATGGAAAAGTATAGAAAGATCCGATGACAAAGAGCATGCATTTACAAGCTCATAAAAGCAAAAAAAGTCTTGCCTTCAGCCTTATATTATTTATTTATATATATAGAAAAACACAGGATAGAATAATGCAATTACACTCCTGTCCTGACGACTGATATCTACATTTACAAAAATAACATGGCATAATAGTATATCAACTTTTATACTCCTAGACGAGAACTCTATGAAAATCTTAAATCATACGGCGGTGGATGTGTCAAGCACGTATGATTTATTGAAATCAGAGAAGAATAAAAAATGAAGAAATATTCAAATGAAACCGCAGAGTGAAAGTGTCTTCCCAAATGAGTGTAAAATTTGCATTTGTGTCTTAGCTTGTGCATGTTTGTTAGCTCATGAATAAAATTGAGAGTTTTGTGTATTTGAGTGCAGTCTAAATTTTAACAACTACACTCAATTTAAAGTCAACGCTTAACATTGAAATGGACAAACAAACCAACAAACAAAATCATAAGATCCTTCTGTAGAAAGTATCTATACGATTTTGCCTGTTTCTGCAATTCAGGCTCTGAGAAAACTTGATTGCACAATAGTTTTGCAGTAAATTGTTCACGCTAAACTTGTAAATACCGGTTGATATACCACCTCTAATACTGAATCGTTTCCTCGCCTTTCTTATAAAATACATTCCACTTCTATTCTTTACCCATTTATTTTAAAGTGATGCCATTTATTCTTATTTATTTTTAGTAGCACTGGCGTTTATTCCTGCGTCTTTGTTGTAGCTGCAGCTCATATATATTGCCATGAACCTTGTAAGTAGAGAGTAGTGTAGACAGTCAAAGAAATAATATGGATAAAATGGCAAAAGTACCTAGGACAGAATACACAGGGATTTCATTGAGTTACAAAAGGAAAACTAATCTAGTAGATAGTCAAGTAGCGAAGAACGGAGCAAAAGAGGACGAAGTAGAGAGGAGGCAGCAACAAAAATGTTTTTCCTGTCACATATTACGTTTCGTTTTCACTTCTACTCCCTTATGCTCCCTTTTCATCGAGAAGAAAAATCCTTTATCACACACTTCTTATATGCCTTTGAAGTAAAAGCATACAAACAAACGAGTATGTAATATACAAGCGCTGCACTAAAGAAATCTTCAAGCCTTTCAGTTACCCCTTAGCCTAATATTTATGTATTCCCATTCTATAATACGCGTAAAACCATTCCGCTTCATCATATAACGTACTGTCTGTTGAGTGTGCACCCTTTCCATTTCGCTGAATCCTCCACGTCTCACAACATGGCATATCTTTATGACTGGGCACCATATAAGCACCTTTTTTATAGACTTCAGTGTTTAGACATTCTCTGTCTGCAGCTTTCCCTTAGCTCCTTCCCGTCATAACATATCAACTAATACATAAATAAAGTTTTTCTCCGTTTTTACAAAAAATGCTTTCATATCATCGGGACGTAACGATGCTTTTAACAACCAGCAATATTCCAGATAATCCAACCGACAAAATCATATCACGCGTCATCATAAAGGAATGCTAAGGTTTGTTATGTGTTCCAAGATGAGGTATTTACCAGGACTCATGACATTTTACCAATAATACTATCAACATTGCATGCATTGCTTTGCAGCTTCATAACCACACTGCTTCTGCTTGACATAAACCACCAAACAAAAACATCGTCAATGGCATCAGTGCCGCTACCACTACCAGGGATGATACGGTTGGTGGCAGTGGCATTGGCACACACACTTTTATAACATCAACAGCAAAACAGTTAAAGACGCCTGCGGTCTCCATGTATTTGCTCCCGGGTTGGATGATGTAGTTCAATGCTCATCACCGCAAAGCCCGGGAGATCTTCACTGTATCATCATTCTCGTTAGCAGTCAAAGGGAGTGAGGTATGTGAGGTGCCTTGAGCTTTGAGCAGGTATTAGCTCGGGTGAAAAGTGAGACCATCACATCGAGAGAAAGTGAAAGCAGCAAAGTAATCTTTGTTAGCTGGTTATGCCATAATCTAAAAGAGAATGAAGACCCCCTTATTACCTCTGCCACATACTAAACCACTACTTTCACCATTATTATTATTATTGTTACTACAATGCCACACTATTGAGATATCAACCCTGCGCAAACTATTATGTCAACTTGTAATGGGGAGATACCAGTTTATTTATACAAGAAATTCAATGTGTAATAACATGTCAACCTTCCTTAGTTGGATCAATGGAATCCGTTGCTCATATTTGTAAGGTTGAGTGTTTGGGTAAGAAACCTCAACAAAGGTCATATCAACTGACGACAAAACCCAATTATTATCGATTAAAGCTAGTTCGCACTAAAGTGACGCTTAAAAACTGCAGATCAAAACGTTCCAAGAAGGTAGCGCGGTTGTTCGTCAAAATGTAATATTATGCAAATCAACGCTAAACATTTTTTAAAACTAAAGTTACTGTATTTTTGCTATTATTGTTAATTATTCAATTTATTTTATTATAGTCACAGTTTAAAATCTTTAAGTTTAGTAGCAGACTTCCAGCCGTTGATACACTATATATATGCATGCTCTTCCTGCTACGATCATATGAAGTACATAGAAATATTTGGCTTTCAAATTAGCTATATAATCAAATGGTTTGACTCAAACCACAAAACGTTAGGATGATGGTAAGTACCTAATATTATTGATGCTAAAATTTGTGTAGTAAGCCAGCATACAAAAAGTTGTTTTGCAAAAAGGAGGATTTACTTTGTTAATGTAGCAAACACAATGACTGTAGAGCTCAAACTCTCGTCACAAAATCATTACTTATTACTTTTACTTAGTATACTATCCTTTATCGTGATATCTTTTTTAAGAGCACAAAGTGGAAGCACTTATTAAAAACGATAATGGTAATAATAACTTTTTTTCAGTCCCCGCATTGTTGCCTGATTGAAATGTAGAAGGTATTAAATAAATCGCGTGTATGCATACACTTTTTCTCAATAAGGTTCTTTTAACAAGCGGGCCACAATCTTGCCATAACCATACGAAACACAAGGAATCTTATAAGCAATACCTAATAAGGTCTTTTGATAAGCTCGTCAGTAAAGATCTTCACAATGAGGTCTTAATAGAATATTGATATGGAATAAACAGTGGAGAAATAGAATGTTATTTATAGAACAGTCGTTCTATTTACGATAATACTTTTCACTATGTTGAGAAAAGAGACATTTTTATTTATTTTTTAAGCTGCATAAATTTGTAATATATAAGCAATAAATAATGCATAAGAAATATAAGACTGGTGTTCCCTCCTACACCGGCTTCATTATAATAAAGATGGCGTAGGAGGTATATGAGAAGCAACCATGATATAATATTGACGCTTCAGCGCACGACGTGATGATGTCATTGAGGCAAACAAAGACTACTGTATGAACTCGGTTGATACCCCGGGCAATTTATAAACCGGGGCAGGGCAACAATTTTTCTATAAAGTTTTCTATGAAATTGTAAAAACAAAACCAGAAATTGTTGAATCAATATTTTGTAATTTTTCCGACATTTTTGTAGCTTTTTGTTAAATTTCAGTAATAATGTAGCTTAACGTTAATGAGCATGATTACACGAAAATGCATTGAAAAGTTGTACGAGCTTTTGTTCTCAATTTATATAGTAAAATATTTTTGGCCGGGTATAATACGGGCATGGTCGCCTATAATCAGAGGCCAAGTATAAATCGAATTTTTACGGTATATGTAATATAGGCCAAACCAAGGTACCTAGATATATATCGGGTTATTACAACAGACTTCACATTTTCCATTGTCAGTTGCTAATTATAAATGCTACGTGACTTTTTCAGTCGTTTTTTCCCCAGGAACGAAGGGAAAAGGATGCAGAAACTATATACATATTCTCTAGAGTGTGCCGGCTGATGCCACCGGTGCATGATTAATTAAGGTCTTGTGTATTATTTAATTCTTAACGCTTTCCTAAGAGACTTTGCCCCGTTTTCATTTATGTAGCATCTACTTTCAACCTTCTAGGTTGTTCACAGATAAGTACGCCAACGTTCTAATGCTGCAGGATGGCTAATTATGACAAGCGTACCACATTCCATGTGACCATATTTTGTGTGTGGGCAAATAGACAAGGGAATACTAGCAGTTGTTGCATCACTACTTGCACACTACCTGACAGGATCTCTTCATGACCTCGAACGAATAATTTACATAACTTTGTTTTCTCCTTTGTCTTTCTACGTAAAGCTAGGCTTAAATGCGTTCAAAGACATCCCCATTGCGTGTATACTGCTGGGTAAATATTTATCACATTGTCAATAGAATACCAAAAACGAGCATACACCTATGCATAGTTATAGTTATAGGTATGCATACGAAAAACTTTTAAAATGTTTAATTTTTAAAGGGAAATCTCAAATTATCCCCTTTGCTGGGATCTGCACGATGACGATGACAGATATGAGAGCAAAGTCCAGGTACCAAAGTAAAAGATGGCGTGTATATAGACATGGCAGTTGCGGCTAACAAGTGGCAACTAAACAACATTTCATATATATATGCATTGCAGAACAGATAAATGAAAAACATTGCGCTTTTGTACGCCAAACTCTACATGAGCTGACTACAATACAGTCTCAAGTTTACACTTTCATATTCATCGACCATTAATAAAATATTCATTACAAAACTCTCACGAAACCTAAAACAATGACAATAATCCAGAACCCTACATTCATATCAACTGGCATTTTACGTAGCCTCAAGAAGAGTAGCTTCCGGGCATTACTTGTAGACTGTAAATAACCGAGTTTCCTTCGCTTCATAGTAAAATATTAGCCATAAATATGGTTGCACCATCTTCCGCTCCTCTTCTTTTACTTTGTATCTAGCAGGCAGGAGGAAGCCTGCACAGAATTGTTCCGTAAGCATGGACTACGGTCGTGTATCTTTATTTAACGTTCAAAAGTCAAGAAGAATTCTCCACAGAATTTGTGAGTTAACCAAGCTTATGCAGACAGGGAGGAAAATTGAGATGAAGGCAAGGAAAACGGGAGCTTTTTCCAAAAGATAAACTGATTCTTTTTTACCAGTGCTTCGACTCTCTCCGTCAGTTTTCCCTGTGGTTCTCTTCTTCCCAACAGCTAAAAATGAATCTGTCCGCTATGCTCCTACTGTGCGTGTGAGCGAAGAGAAAGTTGAAAAGCAACACTGAATTGAGCCAAAAAGTAAAACTAGTATACAGAGTCGTTGTGTTTGTTTGTACTTGATCAGTTGAGCATCAAGAAAACGACGACGTTTCCTTACTCACAAAAAGTGAAAGCATTTAAAATGCAATATACAGTTAGCTCATGTATGCTGCAGCTGTTGTGTGTGGCTGGTAGGGCATGAGTATAATAATAATAATATGACGATATAGATATAAGTAGAGATATGGTTCGACTTGGTCGTGTACATGTTTTCTACCTACGTAGTTTCATCTGGCGCTAAAACCTTGTTCTTTTGATCAAAATCCTGACAGACAAGCTTACTTTCTACGTACAACAGCCTTGCAACCCAACGCTCACTCTTCCTATTCTGTTCCGCACATTCCGGGCACATCTTCCCTGTTTTCAGCACCATCACCACACTAAACAACCGCATACAATCAGCCCAGTGAGCCAATTCACAATACAATATACAGGGAGCAAGAGAGTGTGTGTAACCGACAAAGCCTGCTCCTGCTGCTTTCCCTCATTCAGCCAGTCACTTTTACTTTTCAGTAAAGAAGAATCCGAAAGCGCGCCCAACTACTCATGGCTAACACAGTGGGAGAACATTTGTAAACAAAACCGCGTTTGCACAGACTCCCACATGTTTCCCAAAGCAATAGTCTAACAGTCTACTTAAGTTGTGTGTGTGCACATTTAGTAGAGATGTCTAAATATAATATTATTTCTCGGTGCTTTAATTTCTTTCTCTGAAATCCTCTACTTCCAACTTGAGTTGTCTCCAGAAATTATGCAATATGTACACATCCAATATTATGTATCTCATAATATCCTCTCATATTGTTGACGGTACATATTGTTTTGCTAATAACACGTTTCGAGACTGCTAAAGTAATTGTCATTGGGTTAGTTGCCAAAACAAAAACTCGGAATCAGCAACTATACACCAGACCGTACTGGAGTGTTCATTGAATATGCAATAAATAAAAATATGCCTAAACCTTTGTCGTAGTTTTAAATTTTAGAATGTTGCAAAAAACGAGTACATCGTGTTCGCCCAAGAAAATGAAAATTATGATGAAAAGAGCTCTGGGCATGGAAAACCAATGTGTCGACCAACTTTCCAATCTGCTTGCTCTTTTGATTCTGTGGTATTTTGTTGAAAAGGTGTATTATTTCTATTACACTATTACACGATAATCTATTATGACTTGGGCAAAAACGTAATGAGTGTGCACTTACAAATATTGCATCGTCGTTGTGTACAAAGGTTGGGAAGGCTAACTTGGCGGAGTTTTGTACCTAACAACGTATGTTGCGTAAAATACGGCACTTGTAAATAGAGATAACACACTTTCGAAATATATGGCACTCACGCATCCATGTGGGGTACTTTATGGAGAAAGTAGGGAACATCACCAACAACCGAGAAAAGGAGGATAGGAGGATGTAACGAAACGCAACAAAATGTAACCTACAGCATTGCCCAAAGACTGCAAGTCCAATATCTTACAATTTTTCATGTAGTTTCTCTCTTCCCTTTCCGCTATTTCTCCTTCTTTCACCGCTGATGCGACTGTTTCCTTTTCATTTCTTACTTTTTGCTGTAACGGTTTGGTATGGCCTGCTGCGTGTGCTTTATCGTGCTAGTTAAATATATATACACACAAAAATATATCTTGCCGCTACCATGCTTCATTTCAGGCATGTCTCAACTACTTACTCTCAGTACCCGCATTTCTTCAACAAACACTGAGGACGACGACTAACTAAAGTGAAGGAAGAGTGATGCAGGCAAAGAAAGAAACGAAGGAGGGAAAGGGAGTAGCAAAAGAAAACCTGGTACACGATCAACTCGACTTGGTTCATTCTTTTTTCATTTTCCTCCTCTTCCTTCTCCTCTCGTGCTTAACACATTCTCCTGTGCCCACGAACAAACAGATAAAAGGCATGTGACTGACTTTTCCTATAAAGATTCAACTGATAAAAAATAAAAGAAATACACATTTTTATCGAGCACACAACTGATAAAGTCTTCCTTCAAGCACTTTTTCTAGCACAGCTAGCTTTGGTGTTAGCTAGAATGCTATTTGCATCAAAGTAGATTTGGATGGGTAATTTTGATACATCGATAGAGTAATTCAAATACATGAATCCAAAATGATTAGGCCCAAAGCAATTTTACTTAAAGTGCATTCTAAAATTCAACCTTCAGCTAAAAGGTGTGAGATGTATTCGAAAGAAATACCCTTGTCCAAGTATGACGGAAAGCAGAACCACAGTCAAATCCATAGGGCATTACTTCCTTTTTTATGTTTTTTGCAATAGTTTTGTACATGATAAGGAGATGGAAACAAGCTAACAACAAGAATCCAAATATAAAAATGGAAGTGAAAAAAAGGAAGAAAAAAGAAAGCAAAGGAAAATATAAATAAGCTACATAGCATTCAAACCTTAGTTGCTCTGTCAGTTGCAAGAACGACCAGCCAAAACGTAAATGGGATGAGACTTCTGCTGCTACAGTTCTTCTTCCTTTTGTGTGCACCAACTATTACTTTCTCAGTCTCTTCTTTGCTATTGCTATCCTATCATTACTTATGTTTGGCATCTTCTGTTCACATACAGTATGACCAGAAACAGTAAAGTAAGTTGGATGTATATAATAAAAGGAGAAAAAAGTTTGCAGCAACCGATACGTACACAGAGAAAAAGTTATTTTTGCATAAATATATGGCGTATAAATAACCTCAAGTTGTAATGTGTACCTCTTCTGTTCATTTACGGTTAGATACTTTTCCACATTGCAAAAAAGTTTTCTACCACTCTTTCTTCGAATCCACACAGATTCTCGGCAAACTAACGTAGCAACTTGAACTTGTGTTAAATTTTTATCATAATTTTTATGACTTAGACTACAGTAGTAGTGGTAGTCAAGAAAGTTGTACTAGTACTTGACTTTGTATTTAACAAAATATAAAAGTAAGTAAAACATAAAAAACACATGGTAAAGCGCTTGTTAAAATTGGCGTTTTTGTCTTGTTTTTCCTTAACTTGTAATATGTATAAAATTGTGATATAAGACTTGGGCATCAAGTGCGCTGGCAAACTATATTTATTCATCGGAAAAATCTGTGGCTTCAAAGTCCTTCTAGTATCATGATAAACTTTTGGATGATAAAAAGCAATAATTAATACAATGTAATTTGTTAAATGTCTCCTTTTACATTTTCACTAAAACTGAACAACCCTTACTGTTAGTACATTGAATGACCCCATGAGCTGTGAGCTTGAGGCACTACCATGGGCTAGTGTGTAGTAAAAGTTAGTCAATGTAAGTGTTACACATTTCACTCATAAGTCTTTTGATTTATAAGTTAGTTCCCCTTTTAAGCAGCTTATATCTCAAGTAATTAAATGATCCAGTGAAAGTTGCACAAGCTAAAAGATGGAGTGAAGTTAATAAGAACAAATTTCGCTTTCTCCGAGTTTTACTATCTGCACCAGTTTGTTCTGAGCTCACAAAGTTTGTCATATTTCCAAAGCATAGTAACAGTGAATCGAACAGGTGTTGTGGTTGCATGTGTATTTAATAATGAAAACAATAAGCTTAAAATATGATAATTTTATGCCACATCATCGTTCTGACCGTACTGACGCTTTTATAAAATCTAAGTGGCAAGGCTTATACAGAGTCTGTTTGGGGTGTCTGTCTAGGAAAAATTGAAAGTGAAAGTGTACACAGGCAATTTCCTGGCTTCTGACACTTTACATGACGAAAATTCTAGCTGACTGCTATAACTGTAGTAGTTCCTCTATGTAAACTTTCTAGACTTGCAACAACTTATCATCAAAACCATACCACAAGGTTGACCGTGGGAGGTTTCTCCAGCAGAACACGGTTATAGAATTTACTATATAAGCAGCAACAGACGTACCATGAAGCTTGAAGGAATCTGTATCAAGAATTCTCACAAACGTTTCTAATTTGTGTGTGTACGCTTGTATAAGATAATATATGATATTATATAACTTCTAATATGAGCGTGCAAAACGACACATACTAACGAACGAGAAAAACTTGTACAAACAATGTGCTCTTTACAAAGTCGCAAGCAAGTGAGAAGTCAGACGGAGAGTGTACGCATACTTTAATATAAAAGTTCACACTATGACTTGAGATATGTATATGAATATGCATTGTGGATGTAGTATCTATCTTGCAGCGCTGTTATGACGGTATGCCATGACTCGTGACTAAACAATTCTGATTTGATGGGCTTCAAATTAGGCTGTAAACTTGCTTTTTATCCTCACTCTCTGTCTAGATAAGGCTAATGTTTTAATAATAATAATAATAAAAACGATTTCAAAGATGATGCAGCTAGACTACGGAATATCGTACAAAAAGTGAACCACGTAGACATGGAAAATGTGTCAAACATGTATGTATGGAGTCTCTTTTCGGATATTGCATTTTATTGCTTAGTCCCATCTGATGAAGCGAATTCTCAGAACCCTTGAACCCATCTAAAATTAAGAGGGCAATATCTCCAATCTTTTCTTTGGTAGATTATGTTTTCACAAATTGGACATTGGATGAGTTCAAGGCACTGATTTTAAACTCGCTTACGATGATCATCTGACAAATTTTCAATCTCTCAGTACATACATATTTGTTCATTGAAAAGTTCTATAACCTTTGGCAGTAATGTCAGCATTTCTTGGAAACCTTCTTCTCAGTGAAACTGAGATTTTGCTGACTGTTCTTATCTCTTTGTTAATTTTATACTCTAGACAGAAAGATTGGAAATGAGTCCCCTTTCTACTAACTTCTATGATCTGTATAAAGTGTACTCCGACAGAAGCGATAAATAATCCAGTGGAAAGTTTTCTTAAAAGTTTGCCCCTGTACTCACAAAATTGAATGCTGTTTTTCTTGTCTATAAGCCTTATAAGATATTTAAGATTTAAAAGTCTCTTTACTGCTGGAAAAAAGAGAAGAATATGAAGGAGATTCTCAACTTACCTATTAATACAGAAACAAGTTTATCCTGTCTATAAGAACATGGCTAGTAACGCAACAAAGTTTTTACCACTGAATTTATTCATTTGCCACATTTAGTCGGTATCCCGTCAGTCCCCTAAAACTCCCCTTTCGAAAGGAATTTTTGAAATCTGCGTTTCCAATCGGTAACAGGTAACAGCGGCTTATAATGCTTTTCTAATAAACACCATGCGAAATAAAAACAGTATATAACTCCAGTCCCTTATTACATTTTTCAAACCTGTTTCCTTCTAAAGTGGTTTCAAGTCACCTAGTGCATGTCCCCAAATTTAAATTTTGGTTGTCAAAATAAAACTTTAGTAAAGTTGTAAAATACGAAATAATTATTGCGAAAAGTTGTAAAATACGAAAAATTATTGCGTCGCAATAATTGCAATTGCAATTATTTACAATTTATTACAAAAGGCCCTTTACGATATTTTGATTCGTGTTTTAAATAATATAGTTTGTTTTTTAACATTTACTAAGATTTATTGCATCTAAATGTGCATATTTTCTATTTCTATTTTTAAGTAAAATGTTTAAACCGGTGTTATTGAGTTTGAGTTTATTTGGAGGATTAAGAAAATCATACAAATCAAGACAAGAAAGAGTTTTTCACAAGAATAAGTTATTGACCATTGCCCACTGACCATTTAAACAGTCGGCATTTACACGTGCTTTAATCCATTTCATGTCCAATTCTTTTAAAAAAATTCGACTCTAAGATTTAATGAGAGTTACAAAAACTTGTTTAAAATGAAAAATATCTATTAACTTGAACTCACAACTTTAATGTGGAACTTCAAGAAATTATCTTTCAGAACAGAAGCAGCTCACATCATTACAGGCCATGTAATACAGTGTTTAATTTTTAAAATTCTGATTCACAACAAAAATTTATGACAGAAAACTAGTTACGAGAGACTTCAGCAACTTCCTAAACTGCTTAAACTTTTGCATTGAATTGAAGGTTATCATCCATTTTCACTGTTTATTTGCTCAATCTTATTGGTGGCAAAAATGAATCCAGTGAAAACAGAAAGTTATATTATAGACATACTTATGGTACGAAACATCAGAAATTTTCTAACTTTTCAAAAATCTCATTTTTGCATTCAAGGTAGAGCTGGTACAGTTGCTCCTTGGTTAGTTCACAAGAAATTGGAAAAGAGAAAAAAAGGTTTTTGTAGAAAGGAAAGATGGAAAAAATGTTGACTCAACAGCAATTGTCTTGAAGAAGTCGAATAAAATAAAATACCTATTATATTCGCATACAAAAGAAAGTAGTTTCCGTTCTTCAGTTTCAAAAAGGTGAAGCACTAGTTTTTTGGTTACTTGCACTGGTATCATAATTATTGCTGTTATTCTTTGCAACAATTTGCAACCGACAGAATATAATATCGCTATACATTTTGCACGCAGTATAATGACACCGCTGTAGTGCTCATATGGGAAAAAGGAGAAACATGACGCGGAAAAGTAGTGGGCAAACTGAAATGTCTTGTAAAGATGATGGCACTTACATGATGAAAGTTGTGATGATGTGGAAGAGGGAAAGAGAAGAAGCCAGAAGAATAAGAAAAAAGGAACAATGATGATAGCAGTAATGTTTTGCATGATGATGATGAATATTATGAAAAATGTTGTACTTTTCTTTCCCTTTTTTCCTGCTAAATGTACATGAGTATACGAACGTTAAGTACATCTTCACTTCGTTGTAAAAATATTCTCAAATTCAAATCCCTGCATTCTAATGCCACAACTACACACTCAGTGCTCTACTTAATTTTCTCTTCTTGTTGAATGGTGAAAGTGGGCAAGAGGAAGCGCATTCTTGAACGAAAAGCATTATAGAGCGGTGAATGTTAAACATGGACTGTAATATCTTATATATCAAGCTTAGGTGGAATTGCGGCCGGTGTAGATATGTGTGCAATAAGAAAAATACTAAAATAAAAATGAGTTTAGATGATGCTGGGGCTTCTGGTGATGGTACCGTACCACTACCACTGTTTTTTTCATTGTCTTGCTTTTTACATACTTGTATTGTGTGGAAACGCATGGAAGCCAAAGTTATTATGTGTAGCTGTAAGGAATTGGACGCTAGTATTAATTTTGTCAGTGGCCCGTCGGTCCGTGATTCACCGACACATCAGACTCCATTGAGAGTTTCAAAGAATTTGTATTCCAATTGGTCATCCCATAAAGGTATGCGTATAGATGTTACAATTTGTAACAATACAAGAAAAAATTGTCAAAATCCCACGAAATTAGCGAAATCAATTAGAAAATTTTGGTATCTCAGTTTTATTATATTTTCTATTTCCAGTCAAGAATAGCAGGTTAACAATATATGTAAACGCCATCGGAGAATACGTTTATCTACATCCTTGCATTAGAGATACACAGATTTTGATAGATGATTTCATAAAAACAATGAGAGAATGGAAGGTTTACTCGTTAAAGGTTCACTTCTTTGGTCTTCAGTGACTATTTCCGAGTTTGTAGGAATTTCAAAATATTTTTTAAAAAATAAAAATATTCAACCTAATATCTAATCTACTACCCAATGCAGAAATGGAAGGAGAGAAAGCTTTTAAAATCTTTTTGTGGTCATACTTTTGCAAAAATTCAAAAAGAAGCAAGCGTGAAATTGGAGGGACCAACTTTTCAGCTGCGTATTAAATTTTAGTTACGGCAGGATTTTTCATATCTTCATGAACGTATATAGCTTTTCCTTTTTAAAATGGTATATGGGGAGTAATACTTGAGCTTCACACAATAGCTATTATGAGTACAGACTTGCATGCATTTATCGCAAGGAAAATTGCCAGAGAAAACAGTCTTTGTGGTTGTGGGGGATATGGATAAAGCCTTATAGAAAATCCAAACGAGCAATACACTTTTCCTTTCAGTGCTCATTTTGTATGATGGTATATATTCATACCCCCTCAACATGCACAATTATGTAGGTGTAAAATAATCGTCTTTTTTTCAAAAATTCCCCTACCAGCATAATATTAACGACTTTTTTCTATCTCGTGTAGATGCCGTATTATTGCGGAAATTTGCATACTAAAATCATATTACGCTGAGATTGCATATGTATTTTTTCTGAGTACGCCAAATTATGTGGATTTTCACATTTTTTGGTGTATGGATCCAGTTAAAAGCAATTTCCGTTTTAAGTAAAAGGATTTAAAGAAAAATTCATGCTTGGTTAAATTTAACTTTGATTACTTTACCATCAAGTCTTATGGGAGGAGAAAAATGTAGTACATAGCAATTTTGTTCAAGCCTTCAACCTACTAAGTACAACATATAATAATAATTATTAGAAACAGTCATGTTGCTGAAACATGCTGATGCAGCTTTATTGCGAGGCAAACAAAGAGCTAACACGAAACAATGCATGGACTTTAGCAGAATTCCTGCATCATGCTGACAATGTGCCTTTTGAACACAACATAAAACAACTAAACTACACATGCATAAAAAGATTCTTCTTCAAAAGCGAATTTCGTTTAATGGAAACAAGTTAACAAGTTTTATCTGCCTTATACTTCTTGGCGTAAAAGTATAAAACTAAAGGCTTAATCTGTTGAACAGATTCTGTTCTCCAGGAATTTATTTAAACAAAACGAACCAACTGTTTTTGTCTAGCTTAACAAAAATTTGTTAATTGTGTTACTGATTGCGTTTACAACGATTAAAACATTTTAATACGAAGTAATTATGTAGAAACATTAGAAGTAGAACCCTCAGCCTTTCCTATCATAACTAGCAACACAATAATACAGTGAAGCGCTTGATTAATTGATAAAAATGGTTGTCTTATATGATTAATTATACATTGTTAGATACATTTTCTATTTATAAAACGGGATCTGTTGTTCAAAGTACTTACCTATACAAAATTCAATTTTCTTGTGTATCATATCTACTATATACAACATTTGTATTCATGGAACAATATCTTACGCTATTAGGATCTATCTACATTTTATCTTTTTTGTCGCTTAGGATTGCCGGTATGATAGATAATATGCTGATGACGGTAATGATTGAAATGAAACAAGAAAAGACATGGAAACACTTGTATCCTATCCTGGTGCGTTTTGCGCACAGATTTCATTGTGAATTTATTTTTGCTTTCGGTTTCCTTGCTTGCTGACAGCAAAACGCCTGCAACTTGCGTCATGTTTCAATGAGGAAACGAACATGAACAGAATGATGGATTTAAATAATTGATTTTTAGGACAGGGCTGCGATTAGAATACGCACCCTTCATATTGATAATGTTTCTTTAGTTGGGATACAATACGATGAAAGAGATTCTTGAATCTGAACATGGTATTTATTTGAGGGTTGTGTTGAATATTTTGTATAGTATTGACTCTCGATCTCTATAAGCTTGAAATGCTGCCGCTTTTTATATTATCTTCGAATGGAATTTGAGGAATAAAAATGAAAAAAGATTATACTGGTAGCTGGTTTGCTAGCTCGATACGTAAACGTATGTATGATGTATAAATATAATGAACATGGTACATTTTGTTTTGCTTGTCTGTTGTGCAGTTAGTACATGTATGATACTTTTGCATTTATTTAAGCATGCATGACTTACCATACAGCTTTTTGCATTCTCTAAAGGAAGTCAGCGAGTTGTGAAAGTCTGATAATATGGTTTTCTCGTTGCAATGCTTTCCCTTCACAAAATGTTTACTACTCCCGCCTTTCTGATAGTGATTTACAGAATCAGCTTCCGGCATTTTGGCACTGTACAGAAGCAAAATGTATTTATAGAAGACAGTATGGACTACAAAAAAGTTGGAATAGGTATAGAAAGATATTCTAAAGTTGCAAAGTACAGTGTAGTAGGACGTGGGATGGCACACTATACGTGTACTTTGCGGAGCGGCTGGTTGACACTGATGAATCGTTGTGTTACGTAACAAAACAGAATAGTAAAAAGTACCTTGCATAAGACGACGACGATTCGCCAACAATTTCTTATCACTTAATGCAATTGAAAATAGGCATACAAATCGAGTTGAGTGGGAGGCAGTAGTAGTGATGTTGGAAAAGGACAGGCAGAGAAAGCTTATTATAGACTGTTTGAACTCAAAGCATTAGATATAACAAAACTTAGCCTGGGTTAGCAGTGTTGGTCGATGCAAGCTACTTATTTTTCTGAAAGTGCAAAAATGTACTCTGCATTGGAGATGCATGTGTCAATCGTTGTAAAATTAAAATTATGTACTTGATTTACCTTGATTTACTACAACTAGATTTTGTAGAAACTGTTTCATTGGATACATGCTTACAACGAATTTGAATTTAATAAATTTAAATCAGCAATAACTCAAATACCGTCGTTAGTAATAATTTTCCTGGTATTGTAAATGACGAAAAGTTGTTGGTAACAATATCGTTTGCTAATTTGTCACAGAGTTAGGCTTCAAAATGTACAGCCTTTCACCTTCCTTGTTCTACACAAACAAAGGACGCACAAATTGTGCATTCAATAGTTTATTCATCGTGGCAATTGGTTTACCTGCGCATGAAGGATAGAAAAAACAATATTTATGCAGATAAGTTTTGCTTGCAATACGTTAATACGTACGCCAAGTAATAAAAAAAATTCCACAAACAGGGGTCATGGGAAGAGCACCGCTGTAATGAATTTGGTGAAAATTACATCATTATGATTTTTTTTATTTTACGTTTTCGCTGCAGTTGGGGAGTACTATTAACTAGTGGCAGAAACGGTGATAGCACCTAGGAAGAGAATAGCCTTTTTAATGTACAGCAGTGCCGTTGGATATTTCATTCCAAAGTAATGAGCACAAAAGTTGCTGCAAGGAAATTACCCTCATTCTATGCTGATCCAATTGGCAAGCCCAGAAATGTTTGAGAATGGACGCTCCTACCATACTGTTATAATGCAAGAGTACACTGGAAACTTCGTAGCAAGGACCAACATACTCACAAGATAGAAGACTCTTTGTTGGGACATATTTTAATTGCATTACTTGACAGTTAGGAACGAGTTAATACTGCGTTGGAACTACAAATATTACAACTGGGCTGTGTTCATTAGAGTATCTGAAGCTATATCAACACTGCCAACCAAAGAGCGATGGTTTTTCATGTATATTCCTATGCAGTAAATACTCACTGCAACATAACATGTATAAATTAAATTTAGCAGAATTTTTACGTCATCTTATTTGGCAAAAATCTTTATCTGTGAGTTGAATTTCTATACTAATTTATGTTATTTTATTTCAGTCACAAAAGAATGTTTGGTTACTAATAGTAAGATTGGACAGGCAATTTGAAACAGTTTACGAAATTTTTTACCAGTCTGGCAGTAAACTCGCTGTTATCTTGCAAAGCTGACCATTAATACCCAAACTCTTCGTTATCATCTGTAGATGACCGTTATCTCATTGTTGACATTAATCATTGTTATCGTTCTCGCCTCGAAGAAAAACCTGGTAATCACTGGACTGGCGACGGATGTCGGAAAACGATATTTAATACCTATCAGTAAGAAATACTACGCCTTCATACATAAAGCCAAACATAGACAACCATCATTTTCCCCAAAATATTTCAAAGATATGCAGGTGTCTTCTTTTCTTTTGATGTAATTTATGCATGTTGCTTGTAACCAACGATTTTATCGCCGAAATACCCACGACAACACACTAAACCTTCAAATTCGTTGCTTGTAACCAAAAAAAGTTATTCGGAGAGCTCAGTTTAATTTTTGAACCAATGCAGGTTCTTATTGATTATAATGATGACTGAAATTGCTTAATATAAATTATGCAAATTCATGCCTTAGCAACGGCATTTTCAAAATGCAGTAACTACATAACTACGGTGATTTGGTCACTTCGAAAAGCTTTAATTCGCTGTTTTAATATAGAGATCAAAGCATAGAATATATTGCTTCTTAACATGAAAGTACATTCAAATCTTTGAAAAGTTTTTGAGTGTATTCTTGGAATGGAATAAGAACCTAGATGCGTGATAAAGCAAATAAACTTTAGCTGTACGTGCTTATAATTCCATGTTTTGGAGAGAGCGAATTTTATGAAGCTGTTGCGCAGCAGTGACTTGCCATAGTACAGTTTCATGTGAGAGTATAAGTACTTCCATCTTGGATGAACACGAAAGGGGACTCTTTGAAGCCGCGTTGTTACAACCTGGTCTAACATAAATAGTCGTTGTAATTGTAGTTAAAGTCTCATAAACTTTGAAAAACTGCCCAGTCTAGCCTTATCCACTTTTACTCATTGTATTTACAGCAGTACAGGAAGTAAAAGTTACTCGATTTCAGCTCCTATTACTACCACTAGTACTACAGTCCCAACTACCAACACCAAAGTACTAAAGTGCTACTTGTACCACTATTATTAACTTTCTCTTTATGACACCGTTTTAGGATTCCATTAAAGTGTATCTCCTCTGAAAGTCCTGGAATGTTTTTATGCTACGGTCTTGTACAACGTTCATCATCATCATCAGCCACCGTCTACCATTGCTTTGCACTAAATGTTTGACAACTAAACTACAGTTTTTTTTATATTTTAAATCAAGTTCACTACAGAAATAATACTGTAGTGAACTATGTAGAAGTGACTATAGCTTTTACCGTATGGCAGTTGGTGGATCAAAGATTGCATATTGAAAAAGTAGAGTTCATATATCTGGTTAATGCAGTTAGGACAGAGTATGATATTATGATATATTTTGGAACTTATATGTTAAACTTTGTCGATAATTGACAAAATTTATAAGAATTACTATACTATTTATACAATAGCGACTTCATAGAGTATTTTTTACAATCCGATATTGTATTAATTGTATACTAGTAAAACGGAAGCTAGTCAGCTAGCAAGACCACTCATATAATCTGCATTTTTCATACTGTTTGTAATATTTTTTCTCACCTTCTAGTTTGTATTCATAACTAACAAATCATGCTAACATTTAAACAGGATTTCTTATAACTTAAAATCAGTATACTTTGCTTTGTATACCTACGTATCTCACAACAGTCCAATCCTACTTTTACGAGTGAAAATGTAAAAGGGTTTTTTATAATGTACAAATTTTTTGTATGTGTACATGTTGTAATGGACTCCCTTGGTTAGTTTTACTTGACATCGTAAAATTTTGGAAACAAAAGGTGGTCTTGTCCACACAAATAGCAACTTAAAACTTTTTCACATAGATCATGCAGTTTTTATACAGCTAACTTCTATGCGCTACATTCTTGTTTTGATATTTCAATCTTGAATAAGATCAATGCAACATTAATTTTTAATGAACGATGTTTTTATGCCGTGTTTAAACTTTATTGGTTATGCAAAAAAATATTAGAATAAAGGAAAGGTAAACTACTAGCTGACAATAGTTGCATGGGGTTGAGAGTGAATGAATGGCAGTGAAAACTTTGTCTCAGTGCTACTACTGCCACTATGCTATGCATTAGTGTGAAGAAAAGTTAACAATTTCTTGGATTCCTTCGTATCTTATGTAAATACGCTTGTATATATTTACGACTCAGTCAGCGTAAGAATACTACTCTTTCTGAAATTTAGCTATTCATTCAACTATCCAAATTGCCATTATTCACTCGAGCTGGTTTTCTCATTGTCGTTTGGCACAAGTACAGAGAATTTCCCTTCCTTGCAACGATCTTGATTTGCATTGTGAATAGCGTCGTAACGAGTCGCCGGTATCCTTCTCCGTTGCAAAAAAACCAAAGAGAAGAAAGGGTAAGGTAACCCCGCCACCAATATACCATTCATTCCTACCAAAGATGTATTTTCTTGAAAAACGAAACTTTTTGGTTTGGAAAATGGAAAAACTAGAAAGTTTCTTGTAAAAGAGTAATACTTTCTTCGTGTTGCTTATGCATGCACATGAGCGTAGAAAGTGGATACGTTGTATCATGTGTATTTTAGTATTTTGCTACTTTCTTGTGAAGAATTTAAATATATTTTCCTCCAAAGATCATACGCAAACCCTCAGCTCTGCAGATCCATGCAAAATACAAAAAGTCGTGCGTAAGTCTGTCTATACAAAATGCCTCGGTGAAACAAATGGACATTTTCTTAATGTTCATTCATGGAATTCGTGCCCATGTATCTTCACTGTTTCGCACCAAAACGGTTCACATACGAGAAGACCACACGAACAAACGACGTTTGACTTTTAACAATGTTCTTAAACGACTCTTGCACGAAGTGATACAAGTGTAGAAAACAACACTGTGACTGTCTTGCAAGCACATTTTAGATTCACTTTCAGTCATATAATATATATGATTATGTCGGCCGGTTTTTTGACCGTATAAGTAATGATATGAAAGGAAATGTTAGGTATAGCTAAAAAAAGAAAAAAATAGTAGTACTATATGTTATTCGTTTAGTAGTATACATCAATATACAAGCAGTCAAGGTTTTGGACCAGCTTTAGATGCTTATCGTTGTTCGGCAGGAGAAAGAGACAAGAGAAAGGGAAGTGAGAACATTACTACGGGTAGAAGAAGAGTAGAAACAAGAATGTACAATAAGGACAAAGACGAAGAGAAAAAGGTTTGATCTATTTTCCATGTTCACAACTCACTCCATATAATCCGATTTGCCTCGGCTCACTTTTGACTTGCCTTTGAAATTACGATCGTATTCAGTATAATACAACAAAACTTGAGAGAAAGCAACTTCTTCCATGTCGCCATCACTTTTTGCTTTCTTGTTTCCCCCATTTTATGGTTCTTTTTTTGTTAAAAGGCCATTGTTGTCGTATGATATGTAAAAGTTACGTACATGTATATGATGTCGAACTGCAGAGTTGTAAATTTAATGTATTATTTTATATAATGTACAACGGGCATAATAATGTTCTTGCTATTATTGGTGAGCCACCAGAATAAGATTCTTGTATGTGCCGTTTGTGCTTTTTTATCAGTCGAGAAATATGCAGGAATCCGTATTTGTATTTACAGCATTCGCACACACTTTGTGAGTCAATTTATGGGATGCTGAAAAAATTTAAAAAGGACATTTTTAGATGCATTACAAAAGGCTGTACTCAAGATATTTTTGGTAAAAGGTAACACTAACTAAAGCAAATAACTACGGCTCACATGTCAAAGGAGCATAATAATGCGGTGGAAATATTCAACAAAGAAAGCTTTGAAATAAAACAGTTTGGTATCTTCTTGTTAAGGAGTCAAGCTAAACTGTATTCAGGAATACCTCTGCAATTTAAAATGATCTGAGAATTTTAAAAGTCAACTGAAATCGTTTGTGTAGCAATATTTTTTTAGCTTCGCTCAAAACAATCTTTATCAGATAACTAGGGAAAACATGCGCTACGTGTCACGTGTGTTTTTGGCAAGAACTGTTTCCAATAGCATATTTTCTGCTCTTTTCTTTAAAAGAAGGTATGTATATGTATTCATGTGATTATGAAAATTGAAAGGTTTTGTTTTTGCACGTACACATCAGACAGAGTACGGCATTTTATGCCTCAGTTATTGTGTGAACGTGCCATATGACTGTAGATTCGGGATTATCTGTATTATTATGGAAATTTTTGTAGTCAAGTCTGAATGGTTGGCATAAAAAGCCCACTGCTCCTACAATGGCGCATTTCAAGTACTTTCTAAGTACACGTAAAGTAAGGAGTTAAATATCCTGCATTCTGTACACTTTTCAGTGAAAAACTGAATAAATACATTTTATATTTTACAACTAAAACAGATATACAATTAATTCTAGATCTTGAATTTAGTAGATAATTTTCTGAAAAGCGTTTATCGTGTTGAAACTCAAGTCGTATATTTATTAAATAGCTTTACCATTTGAGCAAATCCTACTGTTATGGTATTGTTATATAACTACACTATTAATTAACTATATGCTAAAATCCTTAGCAAGTTGAGTGTCATTGATCAAGTGTACTTATATTCAAATTCAAACATACCTGACTTCTTTTTTCCAAGCGACATTTACACCTTCTAAAGGGTTTTCTACCCTTGAATCAGTATACGGCTCGTTTTAGAGTTGAATTACAGGTTACCATCAAGAGATTTTTGGTACAGGAGAAACGCAAATATCGTTATGGAGTAGCCAAAAGGCATTGGAATGTGTTGTGGCTGTTGGTCTTTGTAATGTAACACATCTCCGACTACTGTGAAGTAAAAACCACCGACATCATTTTATACACAAAGTATTGCAATTCTCTCCCATTCAAAATTTTGCTTATGGTCTGTGTTTACTGTAAGGGAAACTTAAAAAAGTACAAACGTTTGGAGAGGAATAAAAGAGAAGGTAACAATATACGCACGCAGTGAGGAATAGTAGCCGTATTGTGCAAAAGCAAAATGATATGCTTTCATGCAGATTTTCTTGCCTTGAGACGTTTTCTGTCGTGAGAGGGGGTTGAATACATATAAACAGGCACGGAAAATGACATAGGCACTGAATACCTACTTTACAGAACAACTTTCACTTCACGTTATTCTTGAATTTCGTTGTAAATTGACATTTTGCTTATATACGCCCGTCGTGGCTTTTATTTACTTTATATCTTTTGTACTCCTGTGACTATTTTCTTCAAAGTCTTTAATATGACTGAGAGTGTAAATTTAGCTTTTTTGTTGATGTGATGTGACATTAGTTTCCAATATAATATACATATAAGCAGGCATAAACCTAAAAATGTGTCCCAACGCAAAGTATAGTAATCTTATCAACGCTTTCTATAAATTGACAGGGCAAAAGGCAAGGAGCTTATGTATAAATCTTGTAGTCTATGATAGGATGACACAATAAAATGCTTACACTGAACTGTGTGGTCCTATAACAATACGTAATAGATTTCCCAGAGAATTTTTTATAGTTGACAACTGCCGACCGACTATCAATAATGTTCACTTTACAATTCGTCTTCAGATCTCCATTGAACCATTCAAAAATGTATCTCCTTTGACGAGTCTAGTTGTCTCTTTCCTTCAATTCAACAAGGGGTATGCATATATTATAGATGACAGACACAGACTGGCACAAAGATCTCTTTTGTGGCCTTTAATACAATCCTCTCTTCTTTCTTTCACTACTTGTCATCCTCCCATACTACAAGTTAATGTATGTACTTGAGTAGTATATGTTTAGTTAAATAAAACATTTGCCTCTGTTTCTTTAATTTGTCCGAGAAAAAGGCATGTTCCCATTTTGTGGTGGAAAAGGAAAAGGAAGAGAGAGCAGGTTGTGCTGACTTGTCGAGATAGTAGTCGAAGAAACTCAACTTTTACTACCCTATTTCTTCTTTGCATTTTTATTATGGAAGGAGTCATTTCTGTCGTCCCGGTAGTTTACTCTAGTGCCGCTGGAAATTTACAAAAAATTCTGCATGAATGACTTTTTGCAAAGCGGGGCAAGTCTAAATAGGAAAGAGAAGGAGAAGACTTGCGAAAAGACCTGTAATGATTACTAAGCATGTTAATGAAAACCCTATCGTGTTTAGAAAGATAGACAAGAAAAGTAAAAATTCCTCTTGTCAATGCTCCCGACGTCTTTGTAAGTTATGTGTGAACACATAAAAGAGGAGAAAAAAGGGGAACGAGCAAAAAAATCTTCGAACAATCTGAAATCGTCATTTGCAAATATAATGAGTTCTATCATTCTACAAGCATGCATATATTTATATATATCGTTTGAATGCATTACAAATTCAAGAAAAACATAATGGAATGGGAAAATATTTTGGAGCTGCTTGTCGGAACCCACCGCCCAACCCGGTAGCTGCAGAGCAAAGCAGCATACCAAGCATACAAACAGAACAACACACACACACAACTTCAGTCAGTATCATATCGTGTAATTTATCCTGTTGAAAAATAGGAGCTAAAGTTGGAGAAAAGACACCATGATGAAAATTAATAGAAAAGCAAAAAAATATGCTGAGTCGTGTGGTGTGAGTGAAATGGGATGCTGAGGGAGTAGAAGTACACAAAAATTAGAAGGAGGAGTGTTTTCCTTCTTCCTCGCATTATTATTATTATTATATTAAACATTGTGAACGAACTAAAGCGTTTATTTGCTCTTTCACTTCAAAATTCTTTCTCATTCCACCGAAGCTATTTTCATTTTCTGGGACCATTAAAACTCTCGTGTTATTGCCATTCTTATCATCATTTACGTTATTTGGTTACACGGACTGCGCTTTCTCCGAACTGACTGAGAAGTTGGCTATGATGGTGGTGTGTGGCGTTGCATATTATGCTATGCTGTTGCAATAAGTGGGCAAGAATAGGCTGCATGAACAAAACGAGTTTCTATAAAAAGAAGAATTCTTCCTAATTTGCATGATTAAATGCTTGGTCTGTCAAGTGCAGAGTTGGTAAAAAATGTTCCTAATTTCTTGAGAGCCATTTGTGATACCGCTTTCCTTCTAAAATGCCAGAAATATTACGACACAATAGATTAATTCTTTAGAAATGATACCGCCGAATAAAAGATGCAAAAAGTGCTTTTTGGCTGAGTTTCGGTTTCTCATGAAAACCGTTAAGTTGTGGTACATTGAAATGTTCTTGATGATGATAATGAACAAGCGCAAATATATGGGTTGCAATTACATACGAGGGGCAGATAGATAGAATAACGTTGCCCGAAAATTGACACTAAATAAATTCACAACCTCAACTTAAGCAATTTAGGTGTACAGGCGGATGGCCAGGGTGTAATTACTTATGCATTATACATTATAATATGCAGATAAGATACTGGATAAAAATACAAATTAAAGGTTGCAGCTTTAATATTGAGAGTGTACCATCAATGAACCAATAAATAATCAGATATTAAACAGATATAAAACTTATCGTATTTTGTGTTTAAAGGGATCATATTGAAGTTAGTTTTTTATTTACAAAAATAATTTTTGCTTTCATTCAAATGCAATTTTTATTTTTTTCACATGGTTTCAATTTTGAGGCTGTGTTCCAGTTTTTTGAGTTAAAATAACTTTACTTTTGTTATTTTGGATACCAATTTAGTCTATATCTAGTGTATTTACTCCTGCTTCCTGTAGCAATAATATTATTATAATATTTGAGCTGCATATACAGCTTTTTTTATAAAAGTTTAATGCGTTAATAAACCATTGAAATACTATTGGATTTCTCAGCAAAGAGTCTGTAGTATCTCAAATTCCTTTTCTTTCTTTTTGGTTGAAGAGTGCCATATTGTAGAGTACGACTTGGCGTTTCTTTGATCATTGATAAATTTTCTATGAAGGAGCCACAATATGTGAATGCTTATAAGCAAGGTCTTGTTTTTGAAAATCAATTAAAGAGCTATAGGGATTGATTACACGACAACATCGGTATCGAACACTGCATTAATTCAAACCTATTCAATTGCAAAGTCAAGATGAAACGAGTTGATCTCGCTGATGCAAACATTACTTCATAGTAATTATACATATAGGTTATCGTATTCAGCAGAGCAGGTATGTGGTTATTTATAAATGAACAGTTTCAACTAAAAATCTCTTGAGACATTAATCGCAGCACATAGGTTGCGGGTTGTACAAAGAGAACATGTCGTGTTTGTCTGCAATGCGTAAATGAATAGAAAGGCAAAACCTAAAACACACTTTCACCGTATTATACTTTTAAGTTTAAGTGTGTACATCTTCTGCGGCAAAAAGACAGGCCAGTTATACAAATTAAGCACCTAAGGTCTAATACGCATTACGCATACAAGCTATATATTACCTTATGTTTCGTATACGTACGGTTGTATACATTTTTCTCGGAAATAACTCAGATTTTACCAAATTTGGCGAACAGATAGAAAGGGTTTTAAGGGTGAATCTATCGAGTTTGACTTCAGGTCAACTCTAGTTTAGAGGTCATAGCAATTTCAAATTTTTTAAATAAAGGGATCTATAGTGTGTGGCAGAATATGGATTTTAACAAAAATTAGGAAGGCCACGAATAAAGCCCTTGTCAGTCAAATCTAAAGTTTCAAGTTGTGTGATTCATGACTTTGACTCAGTTTTTACCAGAATTACAAGTCCTTAGTCCGTTTGTTAAAATTTGAATTTTAAGGTCTTGAATCAAGCCCTTAACAGTCAAATCCGCGATTATTAGTTACTTTAATCCAATGCTATACAAAACATTTTTAGGTTGCCAACTCCCCTTTATACCCGCTGCGATATCTAGTTCGACACTATGTTTTGTACTCATTGTATTTTCAACCATCATCCACACCATCACAAAGTTGAGAAATTATTCAAATTAGAGTGATAGCAGTTCGTTGACTACAGTAGTAAGTGTAGTTTTCCCCTATTCACAATAACTCGCATGTACACACACAGGGACACGTTTGCATAATGCACATCTTTAGTCCCTCTCCCACTCACTTTGTGTTATTGAATAAAAGACGCGTTTGATGAAAATGACAGTAAATGAGTGAGCGAGCAAAGCGATGGAAAGCGAAAGAGTTTTCCTCATTAGAATTTATGAATATGATTGTCCATAGAAAAGGTATAAATAGAGAGAGAGAAAAGAGAGAGAAAGTACCAACATTTCAACATTTTGACGCTTCTGTCTTCTCCCTTTCAATCTGATTTTTACTTTCACTATGCTCTTTCCTCTCTCTCCATTTTACATAGATGCAGACTCTTGTAGTTGAAAATGGGGAAATGTATGCGAAATGCAACTCCGAATAGCATGAAACCTCAAAGTCATCAAGATCTGCGTCAACCGGAAACATTACGTACCCAACTTAGCTATATTTGATTGCTTTTGTCGATTTGAGTGCTGTTCAAATATACGGCCATACTGCATGTAAGAAAGTTGCATGTTATATCTCATCAGGCTTTTTAGGATGTAGAAGATTATACATTACACGTTTAAGAAGTCACAAAAATAAATTATTCGAATCTAAGCTAAACTGGTGCAAGTGTGCTGATAATGGACTTCCAAGCTTATGGATAATCGATTTGTGATACACATAACATTAAATGCACGCATATAACAAAAACTTCAAACTTGGTTTCAATCGTTACCATGTTCCAATATTGAATATAAAATCTAACATACACATCTCATTGTATCATTACATCGGCATACATCATATAGTATGTAAAAGTATTTGGAGTATAAACTGAAAAACTAACAGTGTACGTCATGCATGCATTACTAATAAATTTGGTTAAATTTCTGTCATTACTACTATATCCTTCAAATCTTTTGGATGAAGTTTGAATACGAGAGAAGAATTGAATATTATAGTCTGTCAATTAGGAGAAACTAGCTAGCATCCTCATGGAAGAAATTGCTGGAATGAATTTTATAAGTCCGGCAATTCGTATAATTGCTATAAATGTAATTCGATGTTCTATAAATTCTCGCACTGACTTCCACATTCATCGTTAATTCCTGTAAAAATAAGCTCATGGTGAGAGTGCTTGCACTAGAGTGCCAAGACTGCAACGTTACCATTATCCGCTGTCATCTACCACTGACTGTACCTCTTGTGACTCGTCCTTCCTCTAGATTCTCCTTTCAGTCCGCCCTTCGCACTCTATGGAATTGCTCCTGCTCCGTTCTATCGTTAGTTGATGTTATAATTATGCCTATCAGCTCACTTACTGTTACTTTCGTCGACGTAGATGGAACGAGAAATTGAATCAATGACTGCCAATTGAGGGTGAGTGGCAGTTTTCATTTGTGTACGTAACCTTTTGTGAAAATGTATATAAAAGATCGTATTATAATATCATCCACCACAGCGCGCTAATGCCGTATTCCCAGCGCTCTTACCGACTCTAATGAATTTGACTAGGAGTCAGTATCAAAGACAAATTATATGGATGAATGAGCGCATGCAAGCATAGGTGGTGGCGGTGACACACATTGCCCAACTAGTATTATATATGTGCTATATGTGTGCACAAAGTTATTCACGTACTTATTCGTTAAGTAAATGGAGACTTTTCCGAAATTAAGTTCTTCTCTACAACGCAGTCACCGTCCGTTATTGACAGTTTATAATGAATTTCCATTCATCTTGCTTGAATTCCTGCAAATATTGGCTGAAAATGGAAGGAAAGTAGACAAAGGGCTTTGAGAAAAGCAACACCACAAACGACCAAAACACTTTTTTCTAGTTTAAAGAGAGAACCTTACGCAAAGGTAACTAGAGACGTGCACAAAACAGAATGAAAGTAAAAAAGGAAAACTGCTGAAGTAAACTAAAATATAAAATTCCTCTTTCTCCGCTTTCTCGAGTGGACTAAAATTATTGTGGTTGCTCCTACTGCTACATGCTGCTGCATACATGCTAATTATAATTTGGTAAGCAATTTCGAGGGACCCGTTATTTGGTTCGAAGTTTCTATTCTACATTCGTTGAAAATTACACTGCCTGGTAGATTTCATATGAATGTGTAGGTCTAGCCTAGCACATCCTTTTTACATACACACAAGGGACGTTACCGGGGATACATTATTAGTAACATTACCAGGAAAAATCTGCGTATTTTAGACATTACATTGTACATGTGACATGAAACTTACCAAAATATCTATGGATGAAAGAACTCTTTTGACTGTGCAGGAATATTGTTCCAAAGCATATGCATATGTATGGCGTTCATTTTTGGTATAGATATAGACCATATTTGAGCATATACTCTACCATGAAATGCAAGCTCTAGATGCTTTTGTATATTATGATAATTTATCATTGATAAATATATGCATCCGTAGCGCTGCATACAACAAACAAGTTTACTAAAGGTTAACAGTTAAGTGTGTTTTACTGCCGCCTTTTTGACGATGATGTAAGCAGGTCATTTTAGAGTATAACCGCGTATTATGCGTAACTATCAAATGAATCTGTAATCGTTTTCTTTCCAATTTTTTCTCTTTTTTGTCAGGTTAACTTATTCAACTTGACGGAAATGGTAGCCACTTAAGCTAACGTAAAGTATTTTTCAGTATTATACATATCACATACCAACTTACCAAGTACTGATACATATAACGAAAGGACAGCTATATTGTGTACAGAGACGTATTTGCAGTAATGCAGTTTGCAGTTGAAAGAGAAATTTTCGGCCATTGAAGGATGCAGCTACCAACCAGTATGAGTACCTTGTTGTCTTGCAGAAACCCATATCTCAAGACCGTCGGACGCAAACTTGTGAGAGTAGCTTTCTCCTTGTGAAGGAATATTTTTAAAGAATTGGACATGACTCCTACGGAATGAATAGTTTTTACGCGACTTGCATAATACATATTGTTGTTTTAGTGGTTTCCTGGAAAGAGGTTCTTCTGCTTTTCTTACCGTCGTGTCTAGTCAGTATGCTTTCCATGTCGACGTAAAAATGGCAGGGAAGCTGGAAATACGTACGTCGTGATGTGATGTGATACGACAAGTGACTTTTCATGCCGAGTACACGGTGCGGTGTGTAGTATCTAGACAAAAGTTTCTTTAGCATTCCACATTTTTTCCACACTGGTTAAGTATAGAGTTTCTACAAAATATTTTCAAAAAGGTACAAACATGCATATAAAAGAAATGGAAGATAATATGTACATGCTGTTGATAATACTATTTTACCACAATGCAAATGCCGTTGAAGAAACTTGCATCCTAAAAACCTCTTGTTTGACTTGAGGTAGAAAAATTTCAAATTCATCTCTTAGAAAAAAGATCTTGCTGGACTAGAGAAATCCGAAGAGCATTATGCGTACATGCAAAGTATTATTTTTGCATTGCAGTGATCCCCAGACGGACTATGAATACGTGCGTACGTACTAAGAATACTAAATGTCATGTGGATACCTACATTATCTGTCCTGTACTGTTGATTATATTTCAAATCTTGGTACTGAAATAAATGGAAGATAACACGGAAGCATTCAGGCTTCTTGTAATAGGTCCCTAAATGTTTAGAGGTAGACAAAAATTTCAGTGAAATGTTAATAGTGTATGGAACACTTTCAAATATAACATGCCAAGTTAATGTTATTTGTGTACTTTCTAATATTTAAAAGCTAAGTAAACATAGTCAAAGCGCCTGAGACCTTGTATTTTGTGTCCAGACTATGTGGGTAGTATGTATTTTGAAATTTGTATGGAAGCAAGATTTCTCCGCACGAGTTCAAATTTTTACTGCTGGATGTGAATGAGAATACATTATCGTCTAACTTGGTTCTGTGGTACACTGCAGCGTGGTTCACAACATTTTTGTAAAACTAAAAGATTAAGCCTAGTTGCACCACAAGGAGCAATGCATTTTACTTAAATATAAAAATAATAATATTCTGGGCAATAATAATCTTGTGTAATGTTGTAACGCAACTTTTTATGCATAATATCTGGCGTACGATGTAATATCAGTAATCTGGTACACAATGCTGGTGGGGGATGAAAATATACACGTGTATTCCTACATTATGCTTCCTTTTGTACATTTTTATTACTGCGTCTTCCATGTCTTGTTTGTATGCATCTTTTTTCGACATATTTATAAGGCTTGGCGCTTAGATTTTAGAGCCATATACCAGCATACTTTCTCTTTACAATTCAAATTGTCTGTGTTGGTACGTCTCTATTTTTATGAGAAAACTTGTATGCATTGTTCATGCCATTATTAACATTAATCTTTTCTGGGATTACACATGGAAGCCAAAAAACGGTTGGCTTTTCTTTCCCTTCTGTACATAATACATAATGAGAAGAATAGTTGAATGAGAAGGACTTCATATGTCATACAACAGCAAAGTATACCACAGAGCTTTCATATGTACTTGTATATATTCCGTATCCTTTTCTGTGCTTATAAATGCTTAATCAACATAAAAGAAAAGGGAATGACCTACTAATAGGTATGTATTGCATAATGTACAAGAAGAGTTAAGGAGTACGTATAACTGGTGACTGTAACCGAGAAAGCATGAAAGAGTTTGCTGAAGATTGAAAGGGTATAGTATGCTTCCATCATAATAAGTGTTACAAAATGTCCATGTATTGCTGCCAAATTGCGGAACGCAAAAGAATTATCAAATAACAAGAGAACTATAACATGTAGAAATGTCTAGTTTTGTTGAACTTTGCCAGGATGGGTCATTTTAGGCAAGGAAATGGTTGGGTTAATCTAAAAAAGTGAAGATTACACGGTATAGGCGTCCCGGGCTTGACTGCACGGTCTGTCCCTTTTTCGATGGTACAAACATAATATTGGCATTGGCAAATAGGAGTAGGATTTTGGAAGCGAACATATCTAAATTGTGTTCTGGGAGAAACATGAATATACCTTTTAGCACATTAGTCTTATAAACTTATATTGTAACTATAACTCCTAAAAGAGCCTTTTCTGTAAGATTGAATATGTAACAAAACAGTTAAAAAATATCTTTTAAACATATGCTATGAAACGACAAGAATCCGAAGCAAGCAGAAGACAAACCAATCATTAAATGATTAAAGTTTTGGTCATTAAAGCATACCGATAAGTTTGGTACGGTTGGGAGCTCTGGGCAAGTCATTTGAATTAAGTTTTGATAAAAAACAAAATAAAAAAATAAGTTGTGAAGAAATTAAAACTTTCGATTCTGATATGATTGTTAGCAAAAAAAAAGTTTTATGGACGAAATATATGAGACGATAGAAAAATTTGTTATATATATATAAGTTCATCACCTGTTTTGAATTTTCTAAATCCAACGGAAGACACTTACTTTCAACTTTAAAATCGGTGGAGCTACTAGCAGACATGAATTCTTCAGTTAATATGACAACTTTCCAGATAAAATTTTCATTTTGTCACAACTCAAGGTAGCTCTGACATCAGAGTTTCCTTTTCAACGCACATATTGCAACTTTTCATCACAAAAAACAGTGGATGGCCATAACTAGTATACAATGTTTGGTAATGGAATTTACAAGTTTAGAGATTCTAAAATTGGGTCGTAAACAAAGACGAATTTCTTGACAAGCGTAAAAAACACATTTTGCTTTATGCCGCATCTGGCTGAATATTTTATTTCGTTCCTGTGAATAGTAGTAACCACATCACATCCCTCTCTTTACACAAATACTTGCACGCTACAATCGTAACGCAGAGAAAACATGCTTTCCCTAGTTTTTAGAGTATGAAAGTTTTTAAAATTCGAAAAGTCTGGCATGCATGTTTGCGACTTTACTAGTAGCGCAACTGAAAATATTTTGTGATACATTCTGAACATTGCAAAAATCGTATACATTTTTGAAAAACGCATAAATGTATATTATTTGTAGTTTGTGACGCGACTGTACTGAAAACGCAGTTACTTGCTTTTGGCACAGAAAATGTAAGCTTTTCTTCTACATCATCATCATCATCATGGCCGTAGTTATTACCATGTAGGGGGTTTGCAGCAACTCGAGCAAGTTGAAATTGTTAGTATGCTGCTGATTTTGTTATGTTGTGTAAATAGTAAATACAGAACAAAATGAAGAAACTCAAGTGTCTTCTTGTCTGCTTATTTTGTTAGACTGTTTAGATTCAAAGGAACCTGGAAGAATATCTTTTATGGAGAGATATATTATATTATGCATTTTCAAATAGAGCCTAAGTATTTACTTTCTATAGTGAGCAGTCTGCCCACTTTAGTATATAAAAGCATGCAACATAGAGATACAGTTTTCACATTTTATGATTTTTTCACTCTATTGGTATGCACCACATGCTTCGTTGATATAAGCGCTCCGCAAAGGGAATAATGTCAAAACAAAGGAGTTTGTCTCCATCGTCTCTAATATACAGGCTTTTTCTTCTTCTCAAACACGCTTAGAAGACTGACGAGTACAAATAGTGCTTTAGTAGCAGGGGCGGCAAACTAAAGGTTATAGTGTATATATCTCATACTCTTCCAATCCGAATAAACCTTGAGCAAATATACATATTACAGTTTTAACCACGTTTTTCCTTCATTCTTCTGCTGCAAGTAGTGCATTGAGACTCTTTAAATACTTCCGAACGTAAGAATTTGATTTGTTTCAAAGTTTCTGCATAATATTATGTTACTTCATTTCTACTGTTTAAAGGGAAATGTGTCCTCTTTACTTCAAACTGCATATACTAATAATATGACACCCTATATGCACACTTTGATGATCGTAAATAGTGAAAGTGTTTTCGGCTCTTTTTATTGAAAGCCAAAAGTAGATTAAGCTCATAGCATTAATGCAAACTTTAGTACTCCATACACACCAATCGTGCTAAAACGTACTAAAGTCATCTTGCGTCAAACGGTTATGAAACAGTACACACGTAAACTTAGTACTACTTAAAAAGGGAATTCTCAAACATTTTCAGCGTATTTCTGACAATTTTTCTTTAAAATGCTCGAGCGGAAAATCAGTTCTGCAGTTTTTGACGTCGCAGTCAACTGCTCTAGAATTGCTCAAAAGTAAATAATAATATTTTGATTTATATGCCATGTTCGCTTTCGTTTCTGTGTTTAATGTGTTCTGGGCCACGACGATGATGGATCTGTTGTTCCTGCAAGAGAACCTTAATATTTTACAAAGTATCTTCCATTCGCGTATGCGAGTTCTTCACTGCTGGATTCTATTTTCCTGCAAGTTGAAACAAACATGCTTCACAGTACGTTATGCACTATGCACTTTCATAATGAGTGTATAATGGACGTGACTTCTCCTAGAAGTGACGGAATTTTGAATCGTTTCAAGGACAAAGAAATGATGGCTAAACTACCATTAAGTTTAGCAACCTTGAACTCTCGTGTATAGTGCAAATTCAAGTTGAGTGCCAGTTTTCTAATCCCCGTAATATTTCAGAGGCATATTGTTTATCATAACTACTTTTAAGTGCATATACCTAATATGATCATGGAAACTGCAAGCAATCCAGAATACAACTATAATAGTTCCTTACACACTACCATGGTTCTTTATTCATGATTTTTGAATGCGAGGATTAGATAATTTTTAAACTCACGTAAAAATACCCAAATAAAAATCTCTAATTAAAATTTAGACTGGGATATGTTTTAGCCAGTCAGTTACCTTCCCGGCAAACGACTGAACACAAAAACGGCGTTCAAGCTCTTTCAAAAGTCTCATGTAAAAGTCCCAACAGTACTTACTCTTAGGATTATTTACTGTGCATATTAGGATATTATCCTTAGATATCTGAACAATTATTTATGCCCAAATTAGAATACTATTACTTTATCCAGGAAAACAGTTTGGATACCTAACGTGAGAATTTTTTTTTTCGATTTTGGATAAAATCATATTAACAAGGTCTCATTACGCAGATTTTCTAGGGATGAAAAATTACATGCCTTAGATCTTTTGCTATCTTGATTCATCTTTCCCTGGCATTCAGCATTGGCGCATTTGCTTTTTTGCATTAATTACATTTTTCTTATGGTAAAAACAATTACTTTCCAACAATTATTGTTAATTGAACTACGATAGTATACGGTTCCACTTGACACTTGATAGATCTAACGTTGTTAATCAAAACGATCAAATGATACACTATTACATCTACTGACAGCTATACAAATACTTAGCAAGTTAACAGCTCAGTATTTAAGTGTGGTCGTCGAAAGAACAAGAAAAGGAAACTAACCCCCCGCCAATCGTAAAAACATTTTATGATTTCAATCATATTATGATATTGTGGGATCTGTTACTTTTCCCACACTTTATACGCTCAATGCATTTCATATAAGAAGGAAATAAAATGCTAGTGAGGCTTCGATCATCTCAATGAAAACAAGTCATGCAAGTACAAAAACCCGTACGTGTTTGTGTGTCAGTTAGTGCTTCTATTTATTGCTTTTCCATTCAAAATACTGTCTCTTTTTGTTGGCAGTTTTATTATATAGACTTTTACTTAGGAAATAATATCATTGCGCTGTATTACGTGTGTCAACAAAAGCGTTGTAGTGATTTGAGTAGATGACGACAGGGATATATTATTGCATCAGCATAAACCTCTTACCATACCACCACCAACAACAATAACAACGTGCGCAATATAAAAATAACAGCTTTGCTTTTTATTCTCCTCCTTCACTCCCGCACTTACATGCATTGAGAAGGAATCTAGATTTTTAGAATTCATAAGATGATACTGATGACGATGGCAAGATTTTAAAGCAACCGTTTTCCCCGTGTACCTACTCATCTCATGTGGGGGAAGCTGATAAAAATGTCCTTACACGCTTTCTCTCGTTTACTGTAAAATAAAAATAAAACAGGAAAATAGAAGAAATATTAGAGGAAGCTGCTAAAACTTCCACAGAAATACCTTTCTCTCGACTGTAGACTATCCATGTAGGTAGGTTACTCAGGACATCATTGTATGTATACAATATACACTGTGCGTTTTTTATATTTAAAAAATCCAGGTTGTAGCGGAAGATATAAACGCAGTGTCATTCTAAATGGAAAGTGTATTACTCCACAATGCATTTGTTGCTTGCTCTGACTGACACCACTGACGCTAATCTAAAATTCCCAGTCAAGTTTCTTGGTTTATAGCATCGGTAGTCTTTCCGCCAAGAAGTTCATCCATTTTTATCCATAGTCTACTATAGTACCTACTATAAATGTGGAGGTGGGCATGTCGTGTTGGTGGTGAAGGTGGCAGGCTGCCACGATTATGCCAAACGTAAGTAGTCTAATGTTTGCGTGCATACTCTTTGTACACTCACTGCTGCTTTTCATACATCCAAAGTGACGCCTTTTCAAGACGCAGCAGCATACCAACAGCAGAGATTTACGTATGAATGTTGTATCATAGCCTTAAACATTCCCTTGTCAGTTTTTTAGTAGACAGAGCCAGAGGATCGCGCTTTTCTGCAATTCATCTGCGTTCATTCCTCCCGTGACTACGCCAGACGCTTTCGGGGAGATGTGCTGCTGTTGGGTTTAGTGGCCAGGAATGTACAATATAATTTATCCTGCAGGTTATATTGAAATGGAACAACAAAAATTGTAGTGTCAAATATACAAGGACTTTCATCCTAGTGAAAAAATTTATTAGACATTTTCAATGGAAAAATACCAGGATGGTTTTGAGTGACGGTACTGGTAATGACAATAGGACTTAAAATGGTATTACAACGATTTCCTGGAAATCTATTTCTAGTGGAGGGAGACGAAAGCAATCCAAAGGGTTAATTGACAACGGAGAAAGAGAAAGGCTTAAGCCGGAAAAATGTTGGATCAAAAACGTCTGTCTGTATAGAAAGGTGTTGATTTGAACATTGTCCAACTTAGTTGATGTAAAGAGATATACCTACATACGAAACTATTTTCAGACGTCTTTTGTACCATTATCCAATAATAAGTCGTAGAATAAAAGGCTGCTTAGCAAGGAGTATTGCTTTCTGCAGCTGTAAATATTATTTTCTTTGCATGTCTTCTTCTGCTCCAGTGAAAACAGTGCATGCATTTATAGCTTTATCCATGTAGAAAATTCGTAGGATTTTAGAATGAAATAAGACTTTGCTTCCAGTAGCATTACTTTTTTATTGCTTGCAGAAGAAAATAATTGTAGGAAGTAGGAACTCGAGCGATTATGTTGTTTTATTGCCCGTCGTCATATTTGATGGAGCAACGATCCTTTTATTTTATCATCAGAGCTTTCTATTTTTCTTCCTTGCCTGATTCTGTTTTTTGTCTACATTTTATTCTGCTTATGTGTATCACTGAGTTGATTTGTCTCATTCATCATATAATTAAATAAGGTATGGACAGTTGTATTAGGCCTGGTTCTCTTTCGCTCTCCTACTACTGTACTCACGTTATCCCTGGTGTATTATTCTTTCTGCTGAACGATCACTGCCTGAGAGACGTAACAGCAGAGCGAAAATAAAACGAAAATTGTGTAGTTGTTTCTTTCTCTCTGAACAAGGCTACAAGGCGGGCATCTATCTTCCTTGCAAGCAAAACAGAAATAAAGTTATTTTGATAATGTGTATTTCCTCAATTCTTTGATTACTTTCTGCTTGGGTGGAAACTATTATGATGGAAAGGTGAAGCGTAATCCCTGGAGTGAAAAGAGATGAGACGATGATAAAATGCAAGGCTACATTTATTTTATATGGCACATTGGCAGACTAAAAAAACTCCAACTCTTGTATATAAAAAATGCAACCAACTAGGAGGAAAAAGCATAATAACAGTAACGAAAAGTACAGAGAAAAGAAAAACGGTTAGATAGCAAGTTGTTGTTGTTATTTGGCTGTGTGTATTATTCCCTTCTTTTGCAAGCTATGATCATCATTATCATCATCATATGAGTTGGGTACTTTTCCCTTTTTCTCTTTTTATTCTTGTTCCTTCTATTTACGCGTAAAAACACATATCCATATCACATGCAAAGGCAGCAAAATAGAACGAACAAAACCCGACGTTTTTGCTCTGTGTGTGATACCATATCATCAGTGTAACTTGGGTTGTTTTGTATCATCATGGCTTTCACCAATGCGGCAAGTGGTAGCATTATACTTAGTAGCAGCCTTGTTTTCTTGTTTCCTTCACGTGGCTTGTATTTGTATTTTGTGTTTTATGTAATACGTGGCTAAAATGAAAGTAAAAGGAAAACAAAACAACTGTTCCTTTACGCTACTTCTGAGGTTGGTACCCAGTTCCTATTAAGAAAGGAGAAAGAAACTCTGATAAAAGTCTTACATGTTTTCTTGCAGCTCGTCTTGTCTCATGCCCTGTTTTTCTGTTTCTGACTTGCTATCATCAAGTGAGCACTTCGAGATGAGATAAGGATTAAAAGACGAGTGCGAGAAAGAGAAGTGTGTGCCGCTGTGTATCTGTTTATACATCCAATTCAACGCTCACTTCATTTCTTTTTCGCGTCCTTTATTGTAAGAATGAACGCAGTGCTACAGACTTGACGAAGACTTGGAAAAGAGATCTCGAAACGACGAACCCTGGCTCAGATATCTTATTTCATGGCCCAAATGCTCAATATCTCAACTTTTCATCCGTTTTGAGGGAATGAAAGGGGATTCTTAACAGCAGGGATTAATGCTTTCTTTTTATAACTCATCCGAGTTGTTGTTCCTTGTTTTTTTGCTCTTGTTTGGTATCAAAATGTATACCTATCTTGAATTCAAAAAACTGTAATATCGTCGAATGACGACCACAATAATGATACCCAAAAGTCAAATTTTCTAACTAGTAAACTTATAGGCACGACAAAAAACCATAATTTCAATCGCTTACCGTATACTTTATAATTTTTCAGACAACGCCACATAATACTGACATTTTTCACGGAGACTTGTCAGCTGCGCATACAGTATCAAGTATTCTGCTGAAATTGAATTGTAACGCTAATTCCATTTTTTGTAGATGTACTGAAAATATATTTTGGCTGCTTTCCATACATAAGGTTATATTCAAGCATAATGAAAATCACACACCACTTCATTGATCAAAGCAAGTACTTATTCTCATGCTTGGAAAAATCACTCAGATTTTATAGAGCAAAATTTTTTCCTTGAGTACACATGGCGTTCGTAATGTAATACACGGGACTTTGAAATTTTTTAAAGAATATCCATCATGTTTCATAATGAAACTTGAAATTACTTCGATTTCCTTCCACACAAATTCAAGGTTCAAAGAGAATATTATGGCGATGAATTTTTTTACTTATGTTACCCTGTACTTATATCAACTATCACTATTATTAGTTTCTGAATTGAACCAGTTAATTTGTACCCCGTAATAACATTCTACAAGAGTCGAATAGTATATAAGCAGATAACTGTAATAACAAAATCCTAAATTCAAAGTACTAACATTTTGCCAAGTGCATATGAATAAGTACAACTTTTAATAAAAATAGCATTATAATATAATCAAAGTCATCAAGCTTCTGACCCAAACAATGAATAACTTTATCATGACGTTTTTCTTGAAAATTTTGTTTTAACTGATCATAGTAAAAGAGGCATGAGAAGAAGGAAAGTCAAGTGAGTCATGGTTAAAGTAATTACATACACGCATCCTGAACGTCAAAATTTTAACAGACAATATTTACTGCATTCGTTTTCATAAGCTCATAACAACGACGATAGTGTAGTGTTCAAGTAGGTTTGTGTGTGTGCATTTTATTGACATAATATGAAATTGAAAAGCGTGCGTGTGTGGTCCCTCGTACATTCCGCTATTTGTCCGCCTGTCTAAAAATTTCGTGACATGTCTTGTTGCTCTGGTCCAGCAACAACGGTCCACAGTAAACATCCTATTCTCCCATTTCAATTTCATTTTAGTTTTTATTTTTCTTCGCGGAGATTCCCTTGATAATATTATTGACCTGGCTTTTTAGTAATGGGCAAAACAACGAAAATAGGAACAAGGGAACAGAATATTGCAGCATAGAAAAGAGCAACGTTTTCCCAGCCCTGGCTCTGTGGTTTTCTACCTGCTGTACTTTTACAGTGAGCCATTCATTGCAGACGTAACGGAAAGTCTCTGGATGTTAGGGGAAAAGATATCATGACCGCTTAGGTAATATATATATATGTTAATGGTGGTTTGTTCTTTATAGCAACGTATGTATAAAACTAGAACGGATGTAGGATATTTTTCTCAGTATGCTTGTGAGCGTGGCTGTTGCCGCTGCTGATAATATTATCATCATCAAGCGAATCCATCATAACAGCAGGAGACAGGAACTCTGATGCTCATGCATTCATCACATATATAAAAAAGAAGTCTTGGTCAAGCATGGCCCATTCGTAACATATTTTTACGTCACTTCATAACACATTGTATGATGTCTGTTGTAGATGTGTATGAGGAACAACACGCGTATTATATAGCCCGATCTGTAACGTGTTTGTTGTAAAAATGCATGACACTACACAGGGTTTACACTCGGTAGCCAGTCACTTTCTCGGACATCCAAAGTGAAAAGTGGCGGATACATGGAACGGAAAGAAAGTAAACGGCAACTTGAGTGAACCATTTGTCATGAACTTTTGACATTTTTGCTGCTGCTGTAGTACCGTTCTCTTTTTAATATGACGAAGAATGCGTGGTACTTATACTTTTTGGTATTTTTCCTACACCCCGTCATACCTTCTTTCTCATACACGTATGTAATCTGTCTAAACATGAACATGCTTTCACTATTTTCGACATCCACAACATTATTATCATTATTTATTTATTGGTTATTTAGTACAAAACAGGTTTGGAATCATACATTACAGTCTACGATACGATATTTCAATTCACCAAATGTCGTATATGATGAAGCGCATGGAACTGTAGTTGATATAATTTTTGAATTTGCTGTTTCAAGTATGAGCCATGACCATGCTAAGTCGTATATTCCCAATAATCCTTCGGAACGAAACATCGGCCAAGCTTTCCCCCATGGCACTGTGCGAGCTTCCGATGACTGTTATTGCATCCTGTCGGATGTTGTTCGTAAAGTATTCTCATCAGTCGTATCTTTACACTCACCGTCGACCTTACTGCCTTTGCAGTTGAATAAATGACCTTTCCTTGTATACTTGATGTAGCTGATGAATTGAGAAGAATGATTCATGTAGAACAAACTTTTTCCTTTGCTTGTCTTTGGTGACTTCTAAATAAACAAAAATATTCAAACTTTGGTCATATTTGCAAACAATTAAGTAGTACAGACTGATTACATATCATTCTTAACCGTTTTCTACTGTTTCTCTTTGAGTGGTGGTTTTGAATATATTTGCTGATGCACGTCACAAAGAAAGTAAATAGGTATTCATTCCCCTCATACGCCATTTCCTTCAAAAGCGGTTATGTTTGTCCATGTATATACTCCAGATTATACAACTCCAAAAAATATAGGTGTAGGTATATTTTTCAATTTGTAATTCATTTTTTCATTAATTTAATTCATTTGTAATTTTCCATTTAATGGTTATAACTAATTACATTTGTTCTGTTCTAGCTAGCTACTAAAAATCTAACTGCAAGAACTGCTATGCAAACATATTATTTCTTAAGTATTATGTCTTTTACTTATAAAAATGGTTCTTTTTGCTACGGTTTAAGTTTATTACTGGGTGTTCATATTTTAAAATGATTTTAATAAAATCTTTAACGCACTTGATTAACGCGCATAATATACTTTAGCGTAAACCAACTACCTACTTGTAGTATGATAATCATACATACATTATAATGAATTTAAATTGAGAAGCATACGCCAGTTTTGTTGTCTGTTGTAGGTTGCGGGATACATCGAATGTCATTTTCACATATAAATTCTTTAGACATTTGTTAAAATTTCCACAAGGCTGATGAATATTCGTTTCACTCATTTTCTCTCATTTCTTCTCTGCTCAATACGATGAGGACCAAAGGAAATGAAGTATATCTTTGGATGCGAGCAAGTGACAGCGATCTCAAAATTAATAACGAAGACATAGCACTTTCCAGTTTAATGGAAGCGGAAATGCTAGAGTTGCCTACTTAAAGTCTGGAAATGTCTGTACGTTATTATCGAATGAGGTCAAGTGTCTAACTCACTGGATATTCTTGATTTATTCCTGATGATAAGGACAAGAGAACAAGTATAAGTCTAGCTAAAGGATGGAAGGTCTATAACAGGGAAGAAAAAACGACAAATTCTGTCCCCTTTCTTCGCCAAAACTCACGCAGATGAGAGTGCTGATTAAGACGTTCAAGTGGGCCACCACTATTACAACTGCTGCTGTTGAAAATGTTGGAAGTTTTTCATCGCCTCCTTCTGAAAGGATGCTGCTGCTGATGTCAAGTTAGTAGAGTTAACCGTTTCTCTGACACAATAGGCTTCTAGTCTCTTGCTTTGGACGTGTTTGCATAATATGAATGTGTGTAAGTGATGAGTATTTGAGTGTACGATGAGGCAAACTCGAGAATTTTTATATTCTAATTTGGTTATTCTTAGACTAGCCAGTTCTTCCATTTCTAAATTTATAAGTGTCATCTTTTAAATAAGAGCAGTAAAGACGGTGTTTGGCGTATGTATGGTTCCATTTATTTCTATAATTTTCTCTCTTTTTTTGTTGAAAAATAATACAAAAATGCCGTGCAAGTAGCTTAATGTATAGTAATAAAACATCTGCCTATGTAGAATAAATTTTGTCATACCCTTCCATTCCTTAGCTTTTCTGTCCTCGAACATGTTTCCAGTTATTGTTTGAATAGACGAAATTGTAAGACAAAGCGTGAGATTCTAGGATGATGTGTTGTGATGTGATGATATGAGTAGACTTTCAAAGAAGGTGCTTGTACCATTATCCACTACAACAGATGTATATACACGAATGATCCTACGACGTTTCCTGGTAGAAACGATATATATTCTTGGTGTTTCCTTTGGTAAAATCACGGCTATAGTATGCTTCAAGCTCACGCCAGAAACGCAAACCATTGCAATGGGAACCGAAGAGAACTTTCCCCTTATTGACATTTCAACATGACATTTCTGAGATGAGAAAGACAAGTAGAAGGAGATCAGTTCAAGCAGCGGATATTGTGTTTTTTCTTTTTTGCTTTCACCTTTCCATTTGAAAAACATTGGATTGATGGAAATACTCAAAAGTAGAAATAAAAGTAATAATGGATACATATCATATCATGCCGTTATAAGTAGACTAATTGAAGGTCTTATAGGGTAGAATTACACAAGGCTGGATTACAAAATACTTGAATTACAAATTTTGTATTGCAAAGACTCAAATTACAAATGGGTTTTTCTACTGATACTTAAATTACTAAACCTTAAGCAAACATTCAAGAGTATCAACTGCATAAAACCGAGTGTTTTGTAGAGAAACCTTTCATAGAAATTTCAATTTTAACTTGCACGCTTACATGAAAAGTGTGAATTTATTTTTATGTTTTATTTGAAATTTATTTATACTCTTTAGTGAAAAATTAATGGAAAAGTAGTGAATAGATTTGTTGTAATTTATGTACATTGTCACATGTAATTTTTGGGTTTACTATTCTCTCTTGTAATATTTAAGTGTCATTTGTAATTCAAAATTTGTATTTTACGCGTGGACCATCATTGAAACGCCCGAGTCATTTTATTATCGTAATCGGTGCCTCTATTTAAGCTTGTTATAGCACTCGTATTTTAAATGAAGCTTTTATGCAGAAGGTATCTATACATTTAATAAATACGCAGTACGATAAGATTGTATACTATCCTTCAAGTAGGGAAGCATTTGACAACTCAACAGAAAGATTATTTGGATGTTTGGATGCAGAGTTACGAGTTGGGTTCTGATGATCCCACTATTGAAAACCCATTCGCAAAATAAAGTTCTTGAGATTTCAATAACCAGTAAATGCATTATGCATGTGCTCACATCAATTGATTGATATATTTTCTTGAACAGAAAAGAATATACCGTAATACACAAATGGATAAATATACGATATGTACAAAAAGTTGGGTTTCTTCTCAATGTCAGTCCGAGATAGATGAGCAGATAAATGGTTTTTCCTCAAAGTCAGTTGAATTTCTTTTGTGCTCATGTTATACGTTCAAAATCATACCAAACACAACATTCATACATTCCTTCCAAACATTTATATACTATCCTATCAGTTTTGTAAGTGCTATTATGAGTGGCAGTGGCATAGGTAATTGATTATAGCTTAAAGTCTTAAATAGAGTCTGACCGTCCAGCTGTATGCCTTGTCATGCAGTAATGCGCACTAATGTTGTAATGATTGCTTACCGCAGACTATAAAGTTATAAAGGATGTTAGGGTGGGAAGTTTTAACTTCAACCCCGTTTAGTTCGTTTCAGGGTGCGCTTTTGTTACCTTAGTAAAATTTACAAAGCAGTTGAACGTATACTTGTAATCAAATGTAAGGCTCCACCAGTACCCCACAATTCAAAGTTGGTAAAATCTTTCATACATGAGAAAGGAGTAAACCTTTCCTCTAACAAGGTATTGGTAACTGTGAGCATGACACAAGACAAGACGCATCGATATGATTGTATCAAAGGCGTGTGATATTTAAATATAGAAAAGTTGAAGACGAATACAATCTTGAGAAAATATATTCACTATAAATCCGAAATCTCAACTATTGGTGAAATCGATGTATAACAGGTTAGATACAAATCCCAATCTCACTTGGAATCTTTTTTTAACCAAAATTGCATAGTCATGTAATATGAAAATGTTCATATATAACTGTCGGTTTAGTCGCTTTTGTCCGGAATCGCTTCAATTTGACTGAAGGCTTGTTTCCTGTCGTCTCTTTTTTACTCTTGTTAAGCATCGAGCATCGTGATCATCAGGTTAGACGTATATCTGCGCAGTCGATTATTGTCGTGGAAATTCTCATCTTTTTCTTTTTGCCGCTTCATGTTGTGTAGAAATGGTCTGTTATTCTCTCAGCGAAGATAAAATACATTACTGTATTCAGAGTACAGCACACCACAGTAACCGCCAATTCATGCCTCAATCCTCTCGTGGAAAGATTGAATTTCCACAAAGATTTCATTTTTTCTAGAACTCTGTCCTACCATCACATCGTCTTTCTGTCTTCCATTTCCGGGATTATAAAAAATGGAACAAATGTCTTACTTTCTCTGTTCTCTGCATAAACCGATATTTTCTCTTTATTTTTTGCACTGTAAGTCCAAGAGAAATAGATCTTCCAATCGTTTTCTACAAATCGTGGTGCGATTATGTAAAAACATTTTAAAGATTTTCTCTGCAGATCTCCTTAACGGATATATTATAAAATCAAACAAAGCTTTCTGAATCGTCTACCAATAAAAATTTGCTTACAGGATAATGGCATATTCGTCCGTTAATTGTACATATGAAATAGGCAAATAATGAAATAATTGGTATGCGGTGATTCATTCCTAGAACGAATTACACTTTCGAACAAACATTTTTCTGTCCTTTCTTACCCCTCTTTATAAGGACCCACTTTAACTTCTTGTATAAACTCTATTAAAGCGTGTAGACACTAGACACTAGAGCCAAGTCATTCGCGTGCTAACTCTATCTTAAGAAAATGAAGAGAAAAGGAAGCGCTAAACAAATCAGAGAAAGAATTAAGATTTCGTTTTTACATGCTTTTAAGAATAAGAATACTGGCAAGTAGCAAATGTCATTCAAAACCCTATATAATAATAGAGTTTTGTCTTTTTTATCTTCTCGTTTCCCCTCTTTAAACTTTCTCAAGAGAAAATAAAGCAGAAGAGGTAGTAATAGTAGTGGTACTAGTTGTCTGAAGAGTTTCAAACTTTTCAACTTGTTCTTCAAGAAGAGTAAGAGAGCGGTGGTGGTATATCTTAGGTATAATATAGTAGGGTTTGGCATATGTGAGGACTGAGTTCAACTTTACAACTGTGCACACATAGGGAAGGGAGACACTAACACAGTGTACAGATACACTCTGTTCTACTATACTTTATTCAGAGTTTGAATTGAGTTTTAGAAGTTTTTTGTTAAGTGAATGAAAGCTCTCATTTCAAATCTTTACTCGACTCGAGGATAAGCATGACGATGATGATTATATTTGTAGTAATAATAGTAGTACTTTTCAAACAGCAATGAGTGTTATGAAGAACTACGAAGAGAAATTGTAAGAACTGTATACATATCATATGTAATGCACACGTTTTAGTAGCATATGATTATCGTCCAGGTTTATAAATGAACGTTCCCTCTCCTTTCTCGAACTGACTTTCTCACCCTCAAAGTTTATTTTTTTGGGTTTCGAATATGTATATATATGTCAAAGTTTTTAGTGATTCTGATGGGATGGTTATTAAGAGGAAAAACACTTTCGTACACTCTTGCCTGCTAATATTATGGTTTACGGCTTTACGTAATGGAAAAACATATTCAGTGTTTCTCTTCCCTTCTAGGTGCACAGAGGGAAATAGGAAGAAGAGATGGAAAGAATTAAGAAAGTTGTGCCGGAAGGAGTATATTATGATGAGGATACATTTCCAAGATGTTTTAAGATGTGAAAGAATGACTTTGTTGTGGAGACTCGTATAATTGCTTGTAACTTTGGAGTGTGCACGGCTCGTTGCTTCCTTTTCTCTTTGTCATAATGAAGTGGTAGATCATAATATTAGATTCTTATAAGGATTTTTGTTATGTACAAAAGGGCAGATTATAGTCATACAACCGGATTGGTGTGATAGTAAATCTATTTTCCACGCCAAAAAAGTAATATATAATATGTTCTTATGGTACAGTTTTGCTTTCTTTAATCAGATTTTTTAGTTAGCTGTTTTGTGATAGAAAAGAACGATTCATCATAATAAAAGTACTTTCTTTTGAAAACAACGCCAAATTCCTTTTCTTTACAGTTAGTTTTGCCTCTTACATGCATTGAATAGAAATGTCAAAATGACTCAAATGACATGATTTTGTATGGACATATATATTCATATAACTAAATGTATTCCTATAATTTCACGTGGTGTCATTGTCATATGATCGCGCATTAAAAGTTCAAATGATCTAGACAAGGGGCATCCCTGTTGACATCAAAGTCGTTTTCCTTGTTATCCCCGTTGTGGGAACACAATATTTCAACTTTGTGATGCTGATGAAGGGAATGATGAAAATACATGGTGGCTTACTATAAGAAACGCATATTATGATATGGAAGCAGTTGAAAGAAATGAAGAAAGTTTATGTTATCTTGCTACTGACATACAAAGAAACCTTGATGGCGGTGTCAAGTAGCCATACTATGGAACTCTCTTCTCTGCTTCAAAACTCCCGAGCTTAAAATAAGGAAAGCGTATGCTGTGCAATGTGATAGGGCAAGAATTTCTATTCGAATTAGAATAAGGTACTGAAATTAGGCATGAATTGATAAGACTCTTGAAGTAGAACTTCTTCAGAGAAAAAAATAACTGTAAAACTACTAGGCAAACAAACGTTTCCTTTCAGAGAGGATGCAACACACCCGCATTAGTTATGAAAGAGAAAATGAGAGTAGGATAAAATTATTGCTGGACATGGAAGAGTTTTGGACTTTAGGCTAAAGTTGACGTTATGGATTACTTTTAGTTGTCTGAAAATATCTATACTTCACATTAGTAACTTTGTACGATAGCAAACACCACTGTACCTTAAGCTTTTATCTTATTTCTTTGAACAACAGCTGAGAAACAGTTTTCTTGAAAATTAATGAAGGATACGATCCACTTTAAAATTATTAATGTTAAAAGATGATGGAATTCATTAAAATTTGTTGAAAAAGTTTTGAAAATAAATGGTTAATGGCATATTTTTAACATGAACAAAGTTGCTTCTTGTTGAATAGTTTGCGGTTTTAAGACGAAGAGAGATGTACACACAAATTAGGAATTCTTAGTATTACCCAAATAGCTATACCTTTGTTTTCGTACGCTCGTAAATTACTATTTGTGATTATTATTTCCTCAAGCATGCATTGTATGAAAAAAAAGGTGTTAAAAGGATGTTGGAAAATGTTTAAATTTCTGGAAATATTAACGTACACTTATTTTTCTATGCATTATTTAACATTTGGTATACGATGAGTCTTTGCACACCTATCAAGTATATGCCAACGACAAATGAAATATAATTAGCTCAAAATGTAGCTCTACAGAATTGTGTTAAAAATAATTTACTCCTTTAAACTCTAATTTTTTTCTTTATTATTTTTCTCCTGTTTTTTCTTTATTTATTTCTCTTTTTTATGATCTAATTTTATGGTGAGAAGGAAGAAGTTTTGTAACCACAAGTAGATCAATTTTTTAAATATCATACTTACATTTAAAATCAACTTAAATATATTAATTACATGAACAGATATATGGAAACAAACTCTATAGGTGCGTTGTATCTGAAGGCATCTTTCCATACCTCAAAAAAACTCAAGTTGGAGAAATTGGTACGGCATTTTTTGAAGATGCAGACTGTGTGCATGATTACTGGAATGGACTGCATTTAACATGCATCTCCGACAGGAACAGGACTAACAAACAAACTTTACTTTTTATCTCCTTTATTCAAAAGTCCATAGCTATCCCTTTGTATACTAAACCAGTATTACTGATGCAACTTGTTTTGAACTAGGCCTTCCAATTTCCAAACCATCTCTCGTGTATTTCGGTTGCATACGACATAGCTAAGTAGGATCTTAAAACAATAATCTTGTAGTAACAATCTTAGTTTGTTATGCACATAGTCAGGTAAACGACAGGAACCTTACATTTCGTATTATAGTGCGTTCCATGTACTTCTTTCACACTCACAAACAAAAAGTGTGTATACAGTATAATAGAAACAATAGAAATGGCATTGAAGTATAAAAGTAAAAAACAAAAAGCAAACTGGAAAGAATACAGTATATTTCAGCATTTTTGTTCTTGCTTTTATTGCGACTACGGGGCCAAATAATTCCATTCGTTTTCTATTGCCTGTCTGCCTATGGATATGGATTTCCTGCAAACAATAGTGAGAGTGAAAACTGCTTAGCGATTTTTCGCTTTATTCTCTTTCCGCCTAACTTTTTCGCTTGTGAGTGTTGCCCCATATAATATATTGCCTAAAAGTACGTTGAAAAGAGAGGCAATCTGATGGGTTATTGGTTTAACTGGCTTGAAGGGTCATACGACTGCGTGAAAGTAAAGGAACACTATGAGCAGAAAGATATCTTGTTTTGAGTCATTTACGAGAATACGTACTTGTATGACCGTAGTTTTATTCTTTGTGTTTTTCGGTTAGAAATACAACAGTTTCATTCGACAATCTTTTTAATGGTCGTGTTTTCAGATGTGAGCTTTACTTCTTTTTGTTGATGTGGTTTGTTCTTTTGTTGTAATGACCATTTTCTCTCTTGTAATAAGTGCCATCTTAACATAAAGACTTTCTCCTATAATGATACTTATTCTATTGACAATGCAATGATGGGATCACGCGTTTTGGAGCTGATATGACTTTTCCAGAACAAACCCTACCAAGAATTTGTACAATTAATTGGAGTTTGACCATCTAACATTTGCTGCTATTTTTGCTACCGTGCAAGTTACATTACATTCAGTGTAGTAATGACAAATTCCAACAAGGAAAGGAACGAAAGCACACCCCTCCAAGCTCCTCACACGAAAGAATCATGCTGTGCCTTGCACATACTCACTTCACATTATACATGTTATTGGCAATGTATCAAGGGCAGATAAAGAGAATGAAAATCAAACTCATTATTTCAACATCACATATATGGACGATAGTGATAAGTCGACGTAGACTGTTGACTGCAAAAAAGAAAATGGCTTTTTATTCTTCATTTTTCATGATTTCTTCTATAAAAAATCTATTTGTAGTCGTTGTCATAAGTTAGTCAGTAGGTACATGTTTGAATGAATATCAATAAGATGTGGTCAACCATTATTCTCTACTGTTTTCAATAGTCTTAGTGAAGAAGTGAGTTTTTAGGCTATTCTTTCTTCTTTCGTTATCTGTTTGGACAGTACACTATTTTACTTAAAAAACGAACAAAACATTCCTCTTTCCGTTTCGGATGAACCGTGAATTTTTTATGGAGAATGTTACGTGCTTAGAAAATATTACTCATTTTCTAGCCAAAGTTTAAAGAGAAGGTACAGATAAAAGCACTGATCTTCCTAACAGACAGAATATGCTATTCCCACAAGTGCGTGTGTGGAGGTGTGTCGAATGGCGTTGTTGATACTTATATTATACGCTTTTGAATTGCTTGCTCCCTCTGACACAAGAAGGTACACATGGATAGGTTTCGTTTCAGAGAAAGGCAACAGAAACTAGTATATAATGACTTGTCCACTTAAATTACACTCAAGAAATCAATGCACTATAGTGCTTTCCACACAATTTCATTCCGACAATTTAAGCTACCTAATCCATAATAACTAGAACGTAGTTTGAAGATGAAACTTTTACAACACTGATGCCTTTTCCATTGATATATAAAATGTATCGTGCGTGTTTATAAGTAAAAATATAGATCCTGAATGTTGGTGGTGTGCCGGAAAGCTCTTCACAGAATTTGATAATAAGATGGACCTTTCCATTTTTGGCATATTATGTTCGTGTCAAATATAGAGGAAAACACTGACGAGGAAAGTAGGACAAGATCAAGAAGCCCATTTTGTATAAAGCGGCAATTGTATTCAGAACAAGTCTGCTGCACTTGTATACATATAATCCTAAAGTGAATTTTGCACCGCAGGCATATAACAGAACACAGGAAACCACAAGAAAGCAAGAGAGAAAAAAGCCAAAACGGCAAGAAGCAACTTCTTTCCATCTTTCCAGCCTTTCTCAGATACCCACTATTTTTGAGTCAAGACGTCTGAATGTGTACCAACATTTCAAGTGGAGTTGTACATGGTATATGGTTTTATGTGCATACTTTTTTGTTACTTGCTCTACAGGATACATACATAAATGTACGTATTGGATGATCAGGGTAAAACTATAAGGCGTAATATTGGATTTTTAGATACAAACTTTATGAAGAAGCAAAAAGGTTTTATTTGAGCGTATAGAAAAGTAGAAGCTGGAAAACTGGTCGTTTCTGCAAAATACAGGAGTGAAACTTATGGAAAATATCAAGATGGAAGTAACGAGTGACCATAAGGGAAAGGGAATCGACCCATGGGGAAATTTATGTGAATAGGTAGTAGTATCTATCTCTAAGCATTTTGCTTTTGTGAGGCTTTTTTAAAGTGAACTGTTACCACCATCAGTCTACCACATGGGTTATAACCAAGTACACCTACATATTGCTCACATGTGTGTTTTCATTCATTCCCTAGTATATATACAAAAAACCGTGTTAAAGGAACCATCACTATATTGTGTGTAGTAGAAATGGTAAGTAACAAGCAACGCAAAAGACAGACACATATTGCATTTCGTTTTGTCTACTATTCCCTTTTTGCAGTTTTGTCTTGAAAAGTATATTATGCACATACATAAAGACATTCTTTTCCAGGGGCAGAATCCACCACCACTACCACCGCCGGTCCTAGAAGTAGAGGTGCCATGGTTCTGAGACTTTTGCGAAACAGATTCCCACCGAATGAGTGCATGCATACATCTAAGCAAGTATGTGTGTATACATATGTATGTTTATAGCTTTCTCATTTTTTTCGAAAGTGTGGAGAAGCAAGATTCATACGCATTTTCCATTTTTCCGGAGAAAGATTTTCAGAAAATTTCTTCTTGATAGCTTTCTATTTGAATGTATGTATATTTGAGTACTGAACTCTTTGTGAATAGAGACATTTTGAAGGAGAACACGAACAAGGGGAAATGGGAAAAGAGTTGCTATAAAACGCGGTGCACACACTTTTTATTCAGACATGTAGGATGAGAACTCTACTTATTTTTTCGATATTGTTAAATGTATCATTTATTTGAACATTAGATGAAGAAATACTGATCTTCCATTATTTCAATTTCACAAATGTACTATTGCTTTCCTAAATACCGTTCTCTTTTTGAAACATTCACTTTAGAGTACCGTTTTCTGGAGCACAAAAAAGAGCTGTATGAATAGTACTTGAATTTATGGGATGACATGAGCACACATACACACGCTTTACCCGTAGACCTTGCACGATCCCATACAAGGAATATTACGGAAGAGAAGCTCCTTATTAGAATAAGACTTGCATTATTGTTTCTTCAAATATCGATTTCTTGCCACCAGGTTTTTTAGCAGAAGAACGAGAGAATAAGAGGAGAATAAGAAAAACGAGGAATCAACTTAGATTGATAAATAGTTCTTTTGTTTGCATACTTTGTTGTATGTGTTTCAGATCGATATTTGAATGCGAAAGAATAATGGCAACCAGTAATGAGAATAATCCATATCACTTTCAGGTTTGCTTTCACGAGCCATTTAGCACGTCAAACATATACATCAATAATAAACACCTAAATTGTTTATATAATGCCGTGATTTTGCATTGAGGTTGAAATTAAATGATTTTTTTATACCAAAAGGGTTGCTCTATGAGAAGCTATAATAGACGATAAGAATTAACAGATTTGTCAGCCTGACCCAATTGGTCTTCTCAATTCAAACCGGGTAGGTAGTAAGCTGTCCAAACCGAAAACGGTTGGAATTTATGTATCAAACACTGAAAGGTACTGAACTTTCTGATAATGAACTAGGAAAAGTTTTCATAACAAGTAATTAAAGAAGGCGGTATACTAAATACTTGTGAATTCAACATGTAATCGTTTACCAAAACTTGTCATGCATTTATATTCATTCTTAAATGGTGGTACGTGTATGTATAGCAATCATATTTGAACAGGATGATTCTAATATAGTGGTTCTATTACTAAATTTAGGAAACAGCTTTATGATAAGTTTGAGCTCATATATCACAGTTGGTTTTTACCAGGCCAGCAGCGGTGTTATAGAAGTTAGTATCAGCAGAAACCCACCACAAACTAACCCGAATCACGAATACGCTAGAAGTGCAGCTTATTTGAATGCATATTTTTGTACATGGAGCTTGGCATGGGAAAACAAAAGAAAAGTTTATGGGAAAGTAGCTGTTAGGGAACATTTCTGCAACTATTTTGTACATAACAGTTAAATATGAGCAGTTTCCTGCTTGTAGATTGTTCTTCTCGTGGAACGTTCAAACGACGAGCACAATGTATGTGAATATTTGTGCCATTTTTCAGTACTTTCTCTCGACTATAGTGTCCTATTGAGAATCCCTTCAAGGCACGTATTCTCTTTCATATTATTTATCAAGTAGGGCACCGTGTATGCATCTGTGTAGACGCACTAACAAGAACTAGACAATTTTGAGCCATTTAATGACCCACATTATAAGCTGAAGGAGGCAGATTGTAGTTGACACGTTGTATATGGGCCTTCTTTTCTCTCACAACTATCCTTTATTCCGGTCCATGTTGGCAGCAAAGTTCAGAAAATGCATCTTGGGTTTTGTATCTCGCTATTGACTAGGAAGCCTATTTATGTTGCTGCTTTTACTAACCACGCAAAATAGACGTTTGATTAAACTAGAATGGATTCAAATATAGCAGTAGTATATAGTAGTGCAATGGAGAAGCAAGTTTCATGCCAACTGCTCAGACCTTGTGATGATGATGAGTAGGGGAAAGTGCAGTATCCCGCAGCAAAAAAACCAATATAACTGAAATGAGAGTCTGTTGTAGTCCGACAACATAGCATTTTGTCCTTTTTCTGAGCAAAGGTTGAGTGTGCTCACTTCATTTGAAAACTGCTGATGATGATACTATAATAATATTATGTACTTCTTTCCTTATGTACTGGCAGACGTACTTGGTGCTCCTTCATCCAGCATAATTATTGTAGATTATTTTAAATTAAAGCTACTTTATGTTTACACAGCTGTTTCTTGAATGTTCGTTCTACTGTAAAAAATGTTGCAATGTAGCAAGAAATGTCAAAAGTTGGCTCGGTACAGAATATTATTGTTTCCACTTTTCACGATATTCTAAACTTTTCCATACAAATAGTCCCATCTGTAAGCTTAGCTGAACCCTTTGGTCCTTTGTTCAGCTCCTTGAACGTTTTGGTGCTTGAGTTTATAAAAAAGAAGTTGGATTCGAATTGGAATTCAAACTTTTATGCAAAAATGCAAATCATTTTCTTGCAATTTTATGTCATACACTGATAATTCTTTCAAGTTTAAAATATAAAAAAACATTAAAAAATGGACAGTGAAAATTTTATGGTTACAGCAAGACTAACTAGATTCATCGTTTCCAAATTTTCTTAGATATTCTATAGAGATCTTTAGATATTCAAAATCTTTAGACATTATGCCTGTCTTATGAGCAATTATAGTATTTTTCTCGACAATCGAACTACAGCAAAAATTCAGTAGATAAAAAATAATGACTTTCACTCTCAAACGTATTTTCTCTGTTTCATTGCAGGTTCTGATTTCTGGTCAAGTGCCAAGGACATATAGGGCACAGACAAGAAGAAAGAGTGAAAGGGCAAGGAGGGAAATAGATTGTCGTATCTCTTGCATACACTACCATAGATAATAATATATAATGCTGTGTAGTGGGTCTCTCATGTACATTACATTGGTCATGCCACCAAAACAGTAAACGTCGAGAAAAAAGAAAAGCTTAAGGGAACGGCAGCAGCAACTCCAACACATTCACACACACACACCGGCTCATCATCCTTGGACTTAACGACCACCATGACACAGACAAAAGCGGATTGTGGACCTTTTTTCTTTCTTTTCTGCAGCTACCCTGGTGGTGGTAATAACTAGAGAAAAGAAGTAGAAGAAAGAAGCAGAGCAACTTTATACCAAAAACGAGGGTCGTGTATAAAAAAGGAAGAGGGCTGGTGGTAATATTGCGTGATGCATGTGTGTCTGTATACATATTAGATTGGCGGCAACATAACATCAACACCAGAGCCAGCACAGCGAAAGACTTTGCGTTAGTATACACACTTATAGTTTTTCAAGACGAAGCCAAGTACCATTCTAGAACTATTGCAAACACTAAAAAAGAAGAGAAAAGCTGAATTTATATCTTGGAAAAGAGATTTTATGCCAGAGTTTGTGTGCGTCTACGTATGCATGTAAACAGGCAAAGTGAGTAGAGAGCTAGAGTAAGGAGCGAGAGCGACCAGAGCAAGTCTCCGTCAAGTTTCGTCGACTAGAGCAGCCGAATCAGTACCGTCGTTCCTTTACAAAAAAGGTTATACCCGAACCCTTATACCCCTCCCAAAGTAACCAACACAGAATTCTTCAACTTTTCTGTTTCAGTTTAAGCGCTCTCTTTCTGCCCAGCATTCTCTATTGTAATGTTGTGTGAGCTTCACTCGTCTCTTTACTTTCTCGTTCATTTGATTCTACTGCCACCATTCATGTAAAAAGCCCAACTCTGGTTTTCAGCTATATAGAGCCAAGCCAGAGTTCTAGACAAGAAGGGAGCTTCAAGGGAAAAGCGAAAGGCAAGTTGAAAAGAGTCAAGTTTTCTCTCGTGTAAAAACTTGATTGTCGTACAGTCTTTGAGAGAGAACAGGGTGGATAGGAAGCAGAGTACACACTGCTTTCACTTTACTTTCTCTCCATCATTTCAGCGTTACTCTCTAGCTTTTTATCTTCAGTGCGGTGCTAGCGTAACTCTATACTTGTGTGTGTGATCAACAAGCTTGCTATCTGCAGATTGACTTCGCAACGGGCGAGTATATATAGAGTAAAACGTAAGTCTTTGAAAAGTAGTCTTCTAGTCCTTTACGATGCGTTGTTACAAAACAGTTAAAGTATATGAGGGGAAAGTGACAACAGAAGATCAGCAGCTCTCCTGCTTGTATTCCTCTAGTGGACTTCCCTTGAGTTGTTCATTCTTTTCTTTTCTCCAAACCTTCCTTCACTACTAGTCATTCGAAAGAGCTCAGTTCTAAAGTTGCTTCCTTTCTTGCAGGTTGGACAAATCTGCGAACCACTGTGTCTCTTGCTTGTGAGAAGACCTGCAAATTCGTTTTCATGAACACTCTCACACACACACACATAAGGACAACCAGCAGCATTGAATCGCTGTCCCTCACAACCTCATCGTAAAAAGGAAAGAAGAACAAATGCGATCCACCAGCACTAGCATCTCATTTGCCATCGTCACTCTCGCCAACACCAACTGCCACTGCACCGGCTTTTGTCTCTCTGTTCCATATATGCGTATAATGGTGTTGTAAAAGTGAAACCGTGAATTTTTTTCTATTTTTTCTTTCATACTTGACTGTAGAACATTTTCTATAACTTTCACGGACTAAGTTTACTCCTATAAAGACTAGCCTTTCTAAAGAAAGTGTGTACTATTCCATTTTACTTTACAACAACGACTTGTAAAAATAAATCGATTTCCTCTGTTCAAGGAAATCGCCAAAAAGATCGTTGCCCCTTCCTTTTTTGTGCTGATGCTCTCATATATGACGATTTCTATTAAAGTATCAGCACAAAATGATACGCAGTATGCTGTACAGTGAAAAGACCCTGGCTCCAGCAAGGAATTTTGGTTTTAATTCCAAGAGAGCATTTCAGCTCAACTGCTGAGCCATTAACCTTGGCTAGCATCTTCTTACTATTTGTTTCTAAAGTGTCCTCACTTTCCCCATTTTCTCGTTTTCCCTCTGTAACTTTCCCCGTTTTCACTCTCCCTCTGTCACAATAACAAAACATCAGCATTCATTCAGTGCGGAGTGAAGGTAACTGACCACGACGGAAAGGAATAAAAACTACAAACAACCGTCATCACATCAACGTTATCATCCTGCGAGCCGTGAACAATAACGAGATTTTTTTACTTTTCCACTTCTTTTCAACACGTCGTTGCACATCGATATTGAAGTTTTTAATGATAATTTCTTTCTCGCTGTTGATTTCTTTGCTTCGCAAAGCAGGTAAAACGGATAAAAGAGTGATTTTACAAAAGTATACCAATAAGTTGGGTTGTAAGCATTCCCAAAAAGGCAAAAAAAAGTTTTTTTTTATCTCTTTGAGCCATTATATTGTAGTATGTGCGTACTTTTGTTCCATTAAAGACCTATTGTAAACCGTCTGGTAGATTAGAACGTTAATGGATGACACGACACTTGTGTTCCATGTTTGTTCTCTCTCACTTTCACCATACCACGCTCTCATATGTAATTTGGGTTGGTGAGGTACTAGTACTGTTGTGCCCTGATTGTCAGTTCACATAATCTTTTTCGTGTTATTACCACACAAGTGGAAAATTCAACAGATTCACACAATGGACAAGAAACAACTTTTTATGACAACTTATATCGTTCCGTTCTCCAAGAGTCACAACTAAACAATGGGGTTTTCTGTCTCAATAAGGGAAAAGGAACACTTTATATGCTATAAACAAACGGCTGTGTAATCAAAACGGTTTTATTCTTAACAAGCCAAAGAAACAAGTATTTGTACGCATACAAACACGACAAACAAACAAGGATTAATGTATATTTCGTTAAACCATTACCATTCAATCAAATACTGTTCACTAAGCGTATTATATTGTGTATAAAAGAGTTTACTTTGGCGTTTACTTTATTCCCACACAAAGTTGAAGTCGAAAATGTATTCATGTGACGCATTGCAAGCATGAAGCAGATACATGTACAGCTTATTTAAAATATACAGCAATGAAAGTACTTTTTTGTCTAATTTGGAACAGGAAAAAGTGGGAAACATATAAAATATGAGGGCGACAGCACGGTGTTAAAAAACAAAAAACCTTTGTCCTGAGTATATTTCACACGAACCACAAAAGCGAATGAAAAAAGTTTGTTTCGTATTTGAAGTGAACGTGAAAAGACGACATACGACAACAACAAAAGCAAATGAAAGTAAAAAGCAGTATAAACCTGGTTGTAAGTTTGTACTTTATACATACTCAGAGAGAACGCGAGAGAAAAAGTAAATTGGCGAGGAAATCTTTTCATCACTTTGTGAGTTAAAACGACGAAGGAGAACACTGTATTTCACACACTTTCTCGGAGCGATGAACCATGCACATTTGATGAAAATACCATAAACTCGTTGGAGAAACTCTAAATGTGTTCACATGCCTTCTTTATAACAGCTTTTAGGAAAACCCAGTGCCACTTTGGCAAAAAGCTACCAGCAACTCTTTTCCTTTCCATTTTATTTGAAAATAGCATCAAGCCGGTATGTTAACGAATCAAGATATAATAAAAAAAAACTAACACTGGGTACAGGAGCAGACAAATAAAATAAGTGAGAGGAGCAGAAGAGGAGAAACATAGAGAAGTATAATGATCTTAGTGTGAGTACCAGACAAAAAGATACTATTTGTAAAAAACAGGGAATGTCAAAGTGGAGTAAGCTTATATCCCGTGTGTGACCACAACTGTGTACTGTGTACCATTGAGACTGTTGATGCACTTGAATAGCTTCTCTTGAAAGAAGCATTGTGCGTTGTTGTTGAAAGAGCGAAGTGGAAGTGGGTTGACCGTTTCATTCTTATTTTTGAAGTTTACAATCGAATATCCCACCTACTACTACTACTACTTGCTTCATCACACGTTGCTCTAGAGAGTGTTTTCTTATAATATCTTGCTATGACCAGCAAGCTAAAAAATACAAGCCTTATAGGAAAAAACTATACACAGTTTGTAAAAATCATAGACATCGTAAATAGTTGTCCGAGAATGTTATAAAAAAGGAAAAAGTTTCTGCTTTTTCTCATGGATCCAAGTGTTTTGTGGAAATGGACTTCATTTCCAGCGTGGGAATTACCGTTACTGGTGAGAGCCCAAGTGTGAATTGGAATGCAGTGAAAGTGGCGGCCCTGTTTTTCTTCCATTTGCTGTTTCCTCGTCGTCTACTTTCCTTCAATTTCACTAGCCACCACGGCTCATTGTCACCATTGACAGATTTGATAAGATTCAGCTGCCGTGAAAGCAAGCATAACTCTTTTCTCTCCTCGCCGTGCATCCTCTGCTTTTCCTCAGCCAATCGACTGTGATTGTTCTAGTTAATGTTATTGACCGTGTTCTGCGGTAGTCTCGGGATCTACTGCAGGGCAGTGTAATATGTTGACACGTGTCTTGGCCAATGCTTCTGCTTGGCTTCCAGTATGTCTCAATCTAGGGGTGCTGGTCTTTTTATGTTTTCCCATGTCATGTCTTCCACAGGTGAAATACAGGTATGCCCATCAAGTATTGTCACTCCTTTCGGAATTGCTTAATCAACATTTCATAAAAAAGAATGTTGCATAATGTTCGCACTATTGCGCTTTTCGGTAAATCTTTTCAGTCCGAGGACAGTAAAAACAGCGTATGGAGACCTTCGAGGTATAATTTACTCCCGCGGAGGTAATCTTGTCAAGGATGTGGAGGCATTTCTGGGAGTACCTTATGCCTCTGCTCCAATAGCCAGCCTCAGATTCATGCCACCACTTACTCCGTCTCGTTGGAGTGGTGTTCGGGTAGCAGAAAAGTTGGGACCGGTGTGTCCACAAATTCTTCCGGACATTACCAACCGGTCTGAGGCGCTTTCCAAAATGCCTTTGCTCAAATTTACGAGATTTCTTGAACTGTCCAAATCTCTTCAAAATCAAAGTGAAGACTGTCTAAAATTGAATATTTTCCTTGTCAAAAAAGGTAAGTTTGTGCAAACTTTTTTCCCTCTACTAATTAGCCTTTCAAATTAGTAGCTATCTTGTACACACGAGTTTTCCCTTGTGTATATAACTATAAATATGCGTCCCATTTTCGACACCTTCCAACAAGAAAGTGATGGATATAATGAGCCAACATATGTTGCACGCCAACCTAATTTTTGTGACACCCTGTCAGTCCCACTTTTACTTGATGAAACAAGAGAGAAGTAGTCACTCGCTCGCTTGAGTTTCGCAACGCGACAAAATAGATATTTTTTACGACAAGTGTGACATAGACGTATGTAATGCCTACCATTTAGCAGCCTGTGATTTCCAACGTATTTTCATTTTGCTTGTATTCTCATTGCACAATCAATAAGTTCATCATACAGCGATGTAGATTAGGCACAGACACGTATGAAATACCAGGGACTGACGACAGAGCTTCTAAAAGCAGCAAGCAGTCATTTAGTTTGTTGTTTTTCCCAATCCTCGTGGGAGCTCCTAAAAGTGAGATATCAAAATCATGATGACAGATGCGAACTTACAACAGCAATAGTAGTAAACGATACGATAGCTGAGAAAATTTAATATTCCACGCAAAGCATAGTCGGCTTCCGTTGGTTAAACACTCAAGTTTTGTCTGATTAGGTGAATTCTATTAAGCAACTACTTTCACCCGACCCATCCGTAGGCATTCAAGCACTATCTATCCACTTCTTACGTTGGCAACGCATGAGAAACGGTAAATAAACAGCATAGGTATTAAAACTTGCTTGATTTGCATCATTACATTCTTTAGTTATAGGAGTTATTATTATTATTATATTGGTATTTGCTCCACGGGTCGCCCGTTTCCCATAGATTATCCTGCGAGAATAACCGAATAATGGAGGTTCAGTTCACTCGGCAAATGCTAAATACCTCCTGATACTCTAAACACCAAAAGCAGTTGCATGGGTGATCTGATCTCTACATTTTGCAATGTGGAATAATTATTATCAAAAGCTCCATCTTTCTCTTTCCTTACTTGGATCCCTTCCCAGTCAGAAACCTCAATCAATCAACTCGTAAACTTAGGTAAGAGCCACCGGAAAACCAGAAAAACTAAATGCCTGGAAACTTTGAGTGCAGACAGCCACCAAATGAAAAAATCTCAGAAGCAATGTAAAAATTAAGACTGAACAGATATTTACCATGTTATCTCACACATACACTTAATACACTATATACTTAGTAAGTTGCCTTTCCTGCGCCACTGACTACCCCGACATAAGTATTACTTTTCTCTGGACTACTTCTCTGAAAATACTGAAAAACCTAAACACTTTTAGGTTCATACCAGATACTCACACGGTTCGTACTTTCCTATGCAGGAAAGTTCAATTTTCTTGTTTTGTGTAGTATTTATTTGTGCATGCCTACGTATTCGCGGAAAAAATCTTTGAAGAGAAAAAATAGCTTCGTTAGACTTCTTAAAAGGAAAACAAGTTCTTTTTATTTCCTTTTATTGTTGCTTTCCCAATGCTGGCAAACAAACATGAACACTTGAGAGTATAAAGTGACAACCAGTCAGGTGGTTTAGACACGTCTGTCCAAAAAGTTAAAAACAGGGAAAGAAAAGACTTTTCCGGTTCGGAATGAGAAATCCTTTTATCGTTTTGGCAAACAGAAAATATGTATTCATTAGTTTTGTCCACAGTGTCACGATGGTTTTCCCTTAAAATATGACTTGAATGAAACATTTTCCAATTCTATGTTAAGTAAAATGAAACACGAAGAAAAACTGTTTCAATTTAGGTTTGCGATATATAAAGTCGTAAGTTTCCATCTGTTAGTATACCTTAAACTCTTTAAACAAACTGTCGTCACTAAAACCGGTAAAGAGTTATTGAGAAGTTTACATGAACAAATGGAAACAAAGTATCTGGTTAGAACATTAGATTTAACCAAGCTGACCGCAATTACATATGTATACCTACGGTATCCGTACATGGTCCTTCATCCTGGCGTTGGCAATGCATTGAGGTAACCACTATATTATGTTACGCCTACAAAAACTGTTACAAAGCTGCCTTAAGATAAAGCATGAAGCCAAACATGGCGTTAAGCATAGACTGATCGAAGCCATTGAGTTCCAGTTTAGCGAATAAACGTTAAGTATAATGAGTTTGAGTTATTGTTTTAAAATTTCTCCGTACAGTTTAACAGTTTGATCAACATTTTTAAGTTATGCAGTAGGGTAAATTAAAATATTTTTGTGCAAGAAGCGTAATAAAGGAAATGCAACAATACATTTATAAACCAGTAAGATAAATTGAAATACATAAAATGGATCATTATCAAAAAAGTCTCGGCACTTGCTTTTTAATGGGAGCGATTTTGTTCCAAATTGATAAAATGTTTTGGTAGCGTTCTTTTCAGGACCATAATATTTATATTTTCTATTTGGTTTTTCTTGTTGATGGTTGGGGAAGAGATGCACGTGTCAGGCACTAAATATGATTTATTAGAGGGAAACGGCTGTTGTTGCGCAACATGCTACACTTTTGTATTTAGCAAAATTGTAAGGGTGAGTGTAGTGTGATTCAAATCAACAAACTGGGTTTACATCCATCCGCGTTGTCCCTGAATACTACGCTTGAAAACTGGGTATTCTTAACTAGTATTTGAATTGTGCTGTGACTACATCTCTCTTCTCGTCATTCGAGTAGTTCTTCCCATGAAATAGTCGAAAAGTCGTTCTTAGAAAACGAGTTGTTGCAATGGACACGGCTTTACACTTTCAGCTTTTCTGAGGCCATTTCCTTGTAGATTTAGACACCTCACTTGCTTATTATGAGCCGTGTTTTTATGCTGATTGTTATTTTTCCCGGTTGATTGATTGATTGATTTATTTCAACTGTTATCAGAATCAGTCGATAGTTACTGCTATCATTTCCAAAACAGCTTTGATTAATGATGTTTAACAAAGGTTCATTCAAAATTAAATTAACATCCATAAAACTTTTCTACATCATTACATCCGGTAACCAACGATTTCCCAACAATTCAGAAATATAACGCGGTTACAAATATGGAAATGAGATCTAAATCTACAAAGAACTGGCCTCAGAAAAGCTGAAAGTGTAAAGCCGCGTCCATTGCAACAACTTGTTTTTGTAAGCAGGACTTTTCGACTATTGCATGGGAAGACGTATAAGATCAAATCGGAACAATAAGAGTTTATGTAGTTTTCTACTATAATAGTTTTCTAGGTACATATTGCAAACGACAATAAATGCAGGAAGGCACTAAAGTTTTGGAAAATTTACTCCAATAGCTCGCACATTACCCTGCTTTTAGATCTAATAAGAATTAATGTCTCTTTTACATCTTACTTTCTTGCAGTGGGTTTGAAAAAGTGACATTTGCACTTTTGTATTTTCCTTGAATCCTAGTCTTATTTCACAAACACAATAAATGTCATCGCTAGTGGACTGAGCATGACAGGGTTCAAGTGGTTTACAATGAAATATGACATGCAGTCTTGCAGACCTTGAAGAAAAGAGTTTGTGTATGTACTTTATGTCTTATGTACACTGGAAGCAATAATCGCAAAATACTACTTCACTCCTTTCGCTGAGTTCCATTTTGATAGACGTTATTTACTGAATTTCACATGAATAAACATTATATTTCTACCAATGCAAGGAAACCTAACTAGGATAGAGTACGAGCAACTAATCGTAATAGATACATAATCATCATTATATTGGAGCATAACACGGGTAGGATTACGACCAATGGTTGCAGAAATGGATGGCTGCGACTAGTAGATCTAGCATGTCTGACACTGTTGCTTAAAAGAAGTCATCTTAATCAACGTAAATTTGAGAAAACATCAAATACGTTCATATTACTACATATTATATGTACTACATTATATGTACTAGAAAAGCCGGCCCAACCAATTAAGTCGTGCTATTTAGTTTTCTGCAGTTGGCTATGTTTTATTATATGCATTCTCATTCATTTCATTCAAGTGAAAAGTATGCTTGCTTTCATCTTGAAATAAGGTTATATTAAAAGCAGAATAGCAATATGTAGCTTGATCTCATCATATCCTATGGCACATAGTTTAAAATACACGAATTTCCAAAATTTGTTCGACTGTTTTCACTATTAGCTCAGCACAACTTCAACAAAGTATGTTGATAGCAAACATAAATAATATGCCAAGAAAGATCTGCAGTGGTTAAATATCACCATTAGGAAAACAAGCATTTGTCACAGATTGTTCGGAAATCGCATAGGGCTGTGAGTAATTCCCTTGCGATCTTCAGTCAGATCAAGGAAGCCTAGGTTTACGCCAAACTGTTTGTTCTATTACTTGGAACTGTACACAACTACCTCCGAGGTTCGGTGGTTTTAGTTACAAGTTCTAACTTACAACAACTGTGCCTAAACACACTTTTGGTACTTGCTAGTTAGTCATTTGCTCAGCGGTGTATAAGGTACGATGCTTTAATCGCTGTTTAGCATTCAGAGAGTTGTATTTGAAACTGAAATCGTTTATAGGTTTATTGCAACCCGTTTGCAAGATATCCTATTTCAAGATATTCAACGTTTGTCTACTTTGTAAAGTTATTTATTTTCTAAGCAATTTCAATGTTTACTGTTTTGGGTAAACGCTCATTCAAGCAACCTTATATACATGCTTATTAATTGGGCTTATGTATTTTATTATTATATGTTTTGAAAATGCAATTGTTTAATCACATACAATGTTAAGGGAATCACAAATCAAATCAGCAACAATCTAAACTTTGTCAAAATTCCAAGGTTGACTTTTTTATAACATTTTATGACATCATTTATCAGTTATGACAAGACTTTTGTTTTAAGTGCTAATAGCATAAAATGGATACAAATTTTATCTAAATAGCTTAGGTAATAAGCGGTAAAGTCGAAGTTTGTGCCCAAGAGGGTTCTAAAGATGGTTCATGAAAAGGACAGGATACTCTCTAGCTATAGTCTTCAAATAAAGGACGCAAGAAAATATTTTTAGATCGTAGACCGGGTAGGTAACAGGTGCAATTTAGCATGTGAAAATAACATTTTCCAAGTGATATATTTTTTAAAACTCAGTTTTCACTTATTTTCTGTAAACCTTCTTGGCATTTACAATCAAAATTCAAAAATACGCAGACTAAACCTGAATATTTAAAGATACACTCTCCTGCTACCGTTTGGTCAAACCAAAATTAAAATCCCTAAATTAAAGTAAACCAAATCGCGCTAGTTGCTCAAATATACTGAAACTTTATTTGCTAATACTCGCTTTTACATTTTGCCTTGCACTCTTTCCCATAAGCACAGTAGTATTCACATATTTCACTGCCTTTAAGAGTATAGTGACGTTTAATTCTGCAATCACGGGCTAAAACTTCCACAGAAACAGAAATTTCTTTCCAGGTAACTGCTTTTCTTTTTGCCTTAAGCATTGTGCTGGTGTCTGGTTGCTTGCAACTTGTAAGTTGCAAGTTTGCTGTTGACATAAAATGCATGAGTATGAGGTAAAGATATGCTATGTTGGTATGCAAAGTAAGCCCTAAAATGACAAATACTCTTTCATCCCTGGAAAAATACTCACTTATCGGAGAAACTTGAATATTTTTACCTCCAGTGATAAAAAACGTTAATCCCATACACGATTGCAGATTTTTCCAGGACGAAAAAGATTATTTCATTTATGTTTAGATTTCACAAACCTCTACAGAGAATCGGTTAATTATTAAATGGTATTTGTTCTGTTATTTAAGATCTTTGACTTTGTATAACAATGTAATAATAGCTCGGGCAACTTCCCGGACTAATTTATTATTACAAACATTTTGAATAAGAAACTCAGCTTCTGACTCGAAGGATTTTGCTGTGAAAACTAGAAGCACCATATTGTAGTAAACCGCATTGATAAATTGATGTAGGTAAAGCACATTGTTAGAAATAAGTATTGTACATGTGCTACTACGTTAATGTAACTTTAAAGCAGTAAATATAGCAAAATTGCTAGTGTACTCACTAGACCAAAGTCGCACAAATATTTAATGTGCAAAGAGCGAAATATCGCTTGGCAAACAATGTAAATACACACGCTGTCTTTTCGCTAAAACTAATGGATAGTTAAACATATACATACTTTTGTAAAAATTGAACAGTCATATGTACAAGACAGATGTAACTTGGGAGTACTTTGCCACCCCTTTATCATCACAACTTCCATATATATGCGATTAGAATTGTTCGTTTTTCCTGTGAAACAGTGCAAAATGACGATGTCTTCAAAGAATGCTTTAAAATAACGGTAGCCTACTGCATTGTTAAAATGTGGCGGATGTAGTTACTTCAATATCATAGCTTCGTCTTCCCCTACTCACAAAAACCAATCTAAATGTGCATAAACATAGTAAAACTGTGAAGCATGTCTGTGTAGAGCTAAGGTGTAAGGTAACGTTCATACTCTTTTATTTCTCCTGAAATAGAGCATGTCAAGGGGAACTCAAGTGTTTTCCGAAAAGCACTACTTTCCCCTTATGAAATTATGTGTACTTTCTCTAGTCAAGCAAAAGTGGCTCCTCATATATTTTTCTTGGTAGTCGGTTGAGACTACAAACTTTGGGATGCAGTTTCACTACATTAGTACAGTAGTGTGTTCATGTGTCTTTTTTATAAATCCATAGAGGCAAATATGTGGTTATACTTGGTGGATATATAGTATTTTCCAACCATAAAAGTTGTTCCAGCTGTTTCCCACCTTTTTCACCACTGACTACGTTCTAGTCGGCCATTGTATTTTTGCTGGTTTTTATCAAGTAACAAACTACAAGTCGGCACAACGCTTTCTTTTACAACAAATGGATGTTGCTGCACGAGCGTGCTTTTTTCAGCAACGTAAATTATCGTTGCTTGCAGTAATTTACAGGTCAAATAAAGACCTCTTCCAGTGGTGGTGCGCCTCTTTGGTGAACACCAATAACCAGTTTCCTTACATTTGTGCTTTTTCCTCTTTTTCTTTTCTCTTCTGGGTCTATACGTACATTAGCTTTTAAGGAAAGACTAAGTGCTAAAGAATGTATAGTTGTTAACATACACTTTTGCTAATATTACACGTACACGTAGTATATATGTATTTGCTCTTATATTTGTATAAAGTCAATACGATTAAATATAGATAAATACGAAAGTGGTGAATGCAATAATGTATGAACGTGTCCAAGAAAGCCTGTGTACTTTTTGCCCCTTGTCTGCTACATGTTGTAAGTTTTCTTTCCAAGTAGTTACCAAAATATTACGGCACATTAAATTTCATCATTGAATCGAGAATGTGCAAGACATGCTACAAGCAGCTTGCCGACAAGTGAATGTATGTAGACACAGACACAACTCAGTGCACTGGGATACTGCTGCGTAAAGAACTTGGTGGTGCTGTTTTGTGCTAGAAAATATATGTACCCTATTTTGTTAGTATAAAAATAAAAAAGTGGCATGGGTGGGTTGCTCGTTGAAGCAGTTTTGTCTTCCTAAACAAAATTTTGGAATTGAATCACTCAAGTGAATAAAATCGCCTGTTTTCCTCCTTGCGCCTTTACTTCGAACCTTGTCTTGTCTTCCCTTTGTCCTCAACGCTCCCGCATGATTGCATAATATTTGCTGTGCCGGTGTATATTAAAGCGGCGACAGTAACACGAAAGTATCGAGATGGATGTTGAGGCGAAATGGAAACAGGTACCATGTTTGGTTCTTCTTATAGCAAGACATATTTTTAAGCGCATCCATTGCAGGCAACGCTTTCACAAAATCCATCGTCCCTGCTCATTTTAAGATACGGAACAATGGACAAATGAGGGTAGTTTTCAGCTAGTTTAAAGTGAGCGCATACTTGTATACGAATGAATGTAAGTTTTAAAGGAAGGCTGCTTGGTTCGTTGATTCCAGTGTTTGGGTTCTGCTTCTGTTGGGTTGTTCTAACTTCACTTCAGTAGTTGTGGCGCCAGTCCTGCATGCATTCATGGACACACAAAAACATTCAAAATCCAAACCCCACATTCGCATGAATGGACCTTGTGGCAAAGGGAAATGAAAGAGGAGGACATACAAGCGTTTCATATAGCCTAGTAGAACGCAGACACCAATACTTTCTCTACCACAGACGTACATGGTACAAGTCTTTATCCACACAAGGTTGGCAATATTCACTTCAATTGATATGATACCAAAGTGAAGATAGACATTTAAAAAGTATACTTGCTTGCTATCCAGTGAAAATAATAATGGAACGCTTGGTTTAGTTACTTCACCTAAAAGAGAGATCATAGTTGAAGTTAACTAACCACAAGTCATGGATCCAAACCACAAAATTTTAGTCATAAACATTGAGTTTAATTTTTTTCTATTTTTTAAAAATTCTCTTTGGTTGAAAATTCTACAACAGACGGGGTCTGGTTCACCAGCGCGGCTCATTGCATCATTATCACTTTCTCAACTTTCACCCTGTCCCGCATTTGAAAAACATCATTCAGTTTCCAAGAGCCACAGCTAGAATAATGCTTCTAATCCTTACATTTATATATTAGACTCCCTACTCCCTTTCTTTCCATTGGTCCTTGTAAAACTTCTAGTACAGGTAGGTATTAAATTTCAATGCAAATTGCTTGCGTACAGTGTACCAGCTTTCAAATATACGGGCAAATTCTATACTTTTATTCCAAGATTTTCACCAATAGGGAGAAGAGAAGAGGTTTTCTACAAATTGGCTGCGAGGCAATTTGAATCTAGCTCACCTCTGCCAGCAATGTTTTCAAGTGTACTCTCAGTTTTCGCTCACTTAAATTCGGATTATCATAATATCACAGGTAACATTAGATTGTTAGGTATCATCATGTCCAGAAGATTTTGTGTTTGCATCCATACAAAATTTCCTGACAGATGATGTGTGTGGTGAGCCCTCACTTCACTGCAACGCACACACTATGAAACGCAATATGCATGAAACATTTTATCCTACACACCCGCCAGTGGCAACATTGCAAAATAAAAGTATTGTGGTCTCAGATGTTACTGTCGCATTGGATTTCAATGGTCACTCTGGGTCGCAGTTGTAAAATGTTCAAAAACTACATTGCTTGGCCGCTGTTTCGCATCACCATTGCATGATATTAAATATGCATTTCCCCAGAGACTTCTACTTTTTGTGTTGCTCCCACACTGTTGACTTCTATAATTTCTATTCTGAAATATACATGTTATATATACACCACTATGAAAAGTACACAACATCAGGCATATATTCAACCACTATAGTACCTACATATCTGTTCATATATTTCCGGTAAGTCTGCCAAACTTGATTCTACATTTTTCCTTTGGTTTTTCTCCTGATACGAAGAGAACGAAAAAGAAAGAATGCTTTTATCACCACCCTTTGCCTGCACCACACCACACTGTCTGTCTTGCCAAATCAGCATGCAAAAAGATCGGTTTCTTTTGTGAGGGATCAAATACAGTTTTTGATCCGTCTGTTCATCCCAACATCTTTCCTCAAACACACAGATGTGTACATACTCGGTTGATATAACGTTTACCATTGTGCAATCGATGAATTGTCATGCATGAACAATCTGTATCCATTCCTCACTGAGCAATTTTGTCGCAATATTATTATATTAGTGTTGAATGAACGAAAGGCAGTTTTCTTTCTTCTGATCATAATACTCACGTACTTATAACTCGAATATCCATAGTTGAAAAAATATTAGAGTGAACGTGTGTGTAAACAGCGTTTTAGGCTTTTCCTTTCTTTTACCTCTAAACCTACTTGGTACTTGATAGACAATACTTTCTCTGAGAAAATAAAAAGTTTTCTTCTTTTTTTCATTATTTAAATTGCCCTCATACTCCTACTTTCTTAAATTATTTCGCATAAAATATTGTCACTCGTTGGTGGATTGTATAATATTACATTATTTTGTATGACTAGACGAGAGAAGGAGGAATATTCTCAAACGCCATGTAGTGGTGGTGAAATACTTGCTCTTCAAACTAGAGATCATAAGAGTTTCAGAGCCTTCAAAGCAACCACGATATGGTTATTGCAAACAACAAAGTAGTAATCATAGCATCAAGCATATAACCACTATGTCGAATTCTTTGAAAGCAAAATTTCCTCATTCTCACACACCCGTGAAGGCTGCCGAAGCCGCAAAGAAAAACCAAAATATTCTATACATTTTGCATCTGGGAAAAATATATTAACATGAGTTGTGAGTGGCTGGTGGTACTAAAATATTCGAGTTTTTTTTTTTGCGCTTTCTACTCTTTCTCTCCGCGTATCCGTATTCTCTGCTTGGTATGACGATATGATGATCTTAAACAAATTTTTCAATTCACGTTTTTGTTTGACGTGAGAAGAGTCTTTGTCAGGGAAAGGTCTCAATTTATACTTGTGACTAAGGTTGCCTTTATGACATTAAGAAGAAAAATAAAGCTATTGAAAACAAGAAATGAGAAATGTGTTATGAAGAAATATGAAAAATGTACTTCACGTTTGCTTGAGATTCGAACATTGTGCAGAAAATTCTCGGTTTGGCTGCTTGCTCCAATTCATACGCTTTTATAGTCAGAATGCGTTTTATATGTGTGGTTACGTTACGTTATGATGAAGGAGCTCGAGCTTGAAGAGAGTCACAATGATGATGACTTTCTCCGTTGCATACACATTCAAGCCTAGAAAAATAGAGAGGATATAGCCGCTTCATGCTTGAAATGTTAAATGCCTCCGAGAATCTAGTATCTTTTGCTGTTATGTTCCTTTGTATATTGTTTGAGTCCAAGTATTAGAATGAATAGAAAGACTACGGGCACGGGATGATGTCGCGGCTGGGATTCTTGCACTAGTTTTATAGACGTTACAAAAAATGTACTTTCACTCAATGCGCAATGCATAATAGGCATGCATGCACAAAGCCTGGTGGAAACCACGCTCAGGAAACTACAATATAATAGCTTATTTTTTCAATGTCTGTTCACTGCCAGGCATAGACAAGTCTATGGTTTAGAAAATAAATAAATTACTGCACCCCAACCTACCACCAGACACTGATAAAGGACTCTAATACTAATACCTACACAGCAGTACTTAAGGATATGAGTAAACGTTTCAGCATACATACTATAAATACGGCCATCTTTTTTTCATCTTTTTTCTGTTCCCCGCTTCTCACTTAGTCTTTCTTGCAGCTCTTCGCAACTTCAGTTGTTATTACCGAGGATTGAAGAAAAAAGGAGATATGAGGCGAACCGTTGTTCTCCTTGTCTCGACGGTCGTGCTACGAAGTACTACTAGTGCAATATATTGAAGCAATGCTTGAGTAGTTTTTAGTTTGGGTCTTACTCTCCTTATATTCTACATTTCCCTTAGAGGTTGGTTGGTGTGTATGAGAAACGTGATATTTTGTGGATAGAATACCTAGATACGTGTGCGTCTGAATGGGATGGAAGCCCTTTTTATTGGGAAAATGTAGATGAGACCGGATTAAATAGTGTCGTATATCATCAAATGAAGCTGTTTTAGAGATGAAGAAGAGACCGCATATTGGCTTTCTCCCGGTGTACTTGGAAGAAAAATGAGAAAACGGGAAGAGCGAAGACCAACAAGTCAATACTAACAATAAAGAGAATGAGTGAGATAATAGTCAATGAGTTCCAGGAAAAAATTGATATCATCCTATATATCAGCTTACAATGCATGCTATATGAACTTGGTTTGAGGTACATAAAAAACTTTTACCAAAGGAAAATCAGCAATAGTTCCATCCAAAAAGAGTGAACTTTTCATGTAGGCGTATTAGTCCGAATTGTAAGATTATTATGAGGGTTTTATTGTAGAAGACAGAAGAACAAGGAAAATACGTAAAGTTAGAGTGCACGCCACTCTTACGTGGTAGATGCAAATTTTTTTAAAATGTGAGCAGACCAAAGCATTCATTTTTGATAGGTGTTAGTGTATGTACACTTTTATATATCCGCTCTCTTTAGTTCAGCCTTTTGTAAGGTAAGCACCATAGTCAGACTGCCTGAACAAAAGGATCTTGATAGGGATCACACATGTATAGACGTGAAAGACTTTAATTAGGTTGAGGAGAAAAGTGAAGAGCTCTCTAAAGTGAATGGAAGAATTTTGTTAAGAAGAAGAGAAGTGAAAGTCAAGTTGTTTGCTCTCTCTTTTCCCTATCTAAATACTCACCCACTCACTTTCACCGACACCATAATATTACTATTACCCACCTTTCGCCGTAGCTACACTTTGTCGTGGAATAACATTGAAGGAGAGAAACTCCCACAAACTTGTAAGAGAAGAGATGTCACGAACTTTACAGTCAGTATAATATCATGCGATTGTGAACTCCATGGAATGATTTACGAACTTTCTTATTCTTCTCCTTGTCATCATTATACCTATATAACCTATAGATAATATTTGTTCAGTTGAACCGTGTATCACATTCCTGCATGCAGCGAAACATGGTAGGTTTACTTACAACACATACTTCATTATTGTTAATGGAATGGGATCGTGTCAACGCACGCACTTAAGCAAATACGACAGCATGCTGAAAGAAGCTGCTAATTACGTAAGTAAATGAGTACTTGACACTACTTTTACGTACTTCTACCATAAGTTTCGTCATTAACACATAAGCTCTCTTAAAGTATCTTATTACTGATCGTATTTGCAGAAGAACAATTTTCGTCCCGTAATCATTTTCAATTTAAGGATGCTTTGAAAACATACAAAGTCATGTTCTTATGATCGCATTTGAAATTATTTAAACATCTTAGTGCTTCTTTAAGGCCGAAGGAAGCTAATGAATCCAAGTGTCTTAACCATCCATGAATTTGGTCAAAATTTCAGTTTGAATGTCTTTTCTAAGGTTAATTAAGCCTTCCCTAAGTTAAAGGTTTTCTCAAAGGTGAATTATGAAGATGTGTATATGTCTCGAAAATATTTTACTGTACAGTGTGGTGACTACACAAATTAATATAAAATGTATATTTAAAACAATATAATTGTTTGAGATATCGGCTGCTTTTTAAAAACTATTATATGATGTTTTGGACTGTAAGAAACACTAGGACACTGCGCCCTAGTTTTGTTACGAAAGCTTTGTTGATACTATTCCACCGGATGGAAAACTAGACATATTTATTTCTTATAATTTTGACAATTTCCGTATGTATATCGTATTCAAAACTCACTTTAAGCGCATGTAAACTCAATGTTTCACTTTTTCATTCTCAGCGTAATGGTTTAAATGAATCACTTGAGATTTTGTGAAGCACATTTTAATAATAAAATATATACCCCAAATATTACTTGCAAGTACATCCAAAGATATTGAAGACTATATGTTGTTTTATGGGTAATGTTTTACAAGTTATTCATCCTTGTTTAAGGTTTTAGCATGTTTTATTTAGGAATTCTTACATACGCATTACATATATAAATACACACATACTACATAATATATAGTACAAATGAAACTTGTTCACGACACGTTGTGTATTGTTTATTCAAAATATTAACATAAACCAATGGTTTATGGTGTAATATTTTTATGTCATTTCGTAAGCATAAAACATAATAAATTGTAGAGATGTTTTAGGCTTATTGGGTTTTCCCCAGACGGACATATAAAACGCAACTCTACTATGCCGTTAATACAAAGTAGAAAAAGTTGACGTATTTAGATGCACGTTGCCTCTTGCTCATATATTCAAATTTAAGTGCAGATGTCAGATGAAGAAAATTTGCCTTCTGAAAAAACTTCACTCCACACTCTACATGATACAAAATGTCAATGTCACAACAAATATATTTTTAGAATCTAAAAAAATTGGTATTGTATATTGCATCAGTGACAGTATTGTTAGCTGGAGAAAATTCTGAATTCTTTTGCATTCAGATCAGCAGCTACAGCTATATCAAGCAAGCAGTAAAGTAATGGTAGAAAACAAACAAAGAGTATAACAGTAGAATTGATGCGTTTTGTCAGTCGAGTTGTCGCTATTGTCGCCCTGCTGTGTCGGCCAAGAGGTTTCCAACACTTTTCCTAATTTCAACCAAGAGTTGCATGATGCCTAGTTAAAAGTTGGTCTTTGTACGTGTTTCTGGCATCGGGCAAATTCATTTTGTAAATTTTTGTAGACGTAAACGGGAACACCACGAAATAGAATTGTGGAAAGTGCAGACGCAACCCTTACATTTCGTGTGAAACCACAAGATGAAAAGAGAAAACTAAATTTTATGTTCAAAATGTTGAATAAAAAATTCATGTCATACTGTCGTACTATGCTTCTTCTGAAATTGCCGTCTATGCATATTATATTGCTTCTTTTCCATTTATTTCATTCGAATTCACAACCTCAAAACTATTTATGTATGAGATGCTTGTAGTCGTTCTTTACATTTTCTAATCAGTAAAAAGCATTTTAAAGTAACGTTATACAGAACATTTTGTTGCTTAAAACTGAATATTTTGCTTAAAGACAAAAGTCGTTTAAATTTCAGGTTTATAATAATAATTGCAAATGTTGTAAACAGGTAGCGCGTAATATTTAAAATATTTAAAAAATTTCCTATGCTTTTTAGACTGATACTGAATCAAAAGAATGCACGTAATTTGGATTTTTGAATATTGTGACATTGACATAGTAACGATTTCATAGGGGCAAATGATGTATTCTTAATTCACAATAGTATCATACCTAACCTGTTAAACCTTCACTACCAAGTGAAAAGGTTTCTATAGTCATACTAACACTAACCCCAAATACAAACTCCAGCGAGGTATTTCTACCAGGAATCTATGGATGTAAAGAGAATTTCAGAATTTCTAGTCGTTCTCTAGATATCTTTCGGAGGACTGGTAGGTCTATTCATGAGGTAGACGCTCCGCGTTTAAATGAACTTTTCGTGATTTGACAGCTCTTGGAAACATCAGCATTTTTGATGAATTCAATTAAAAACCTTTACATGCAGATGTATCTAAAAATAGAATTTCATTTTCTCACTTTCACCAACTCAACATCGTTCAGGTACTTTGCGGTACTAAAAATGGTCCGCTTTTTAAAGAAACCATACATAACAAAATATCAAACACAGCATACGAACATACAAATAACATAACATAGCTAAACATAACATGTGGTTATGAACTGTACACATTTTGTCCATACAAAGGAAGAAAAATGAGACAAAAGATCAACCAAAGAACATAAACTATTCATAATATTAGCTTTCCCCGTTAGTATTCTACTTTTTTGAAAATTGTAGTGACAAATGTTCGTATAGTCATAGTAGGAAATTGTGTCTCAATGTTTATTCATAATAAGCTCAATCTAAAGTATCTATCACGAACACAATTCGCTTAACAGCTTGAAGAGAAAACTTTTTGCTGAGTTCTTTAAGTAGCCAATCAGTGGTGCTACTAGAGAAGGTGAGCAGGTGAGCTGTGAGCTTAGGATAATGGACAACCTGAGTATCATCATGACTATCAGTTTGCATCGTGACTACATAGGGACTGAAACAAATGTAGAATGGGTTACTGAGTAGCACACAATAAGTTTTCACGAAGAAAGCTCATCAAATGGAAGAGGCTGACGGTGACTCTAAAACAACTTTGTTAAGTAACATAAGACACACTTCTATCTAATACTTTTCTCTAGAAAATGGGAAAACGTACTGCATAGACAATCCTTCGTTGCCCGATCTACGTATAAAAAACTTAGAGAAAAGTAGTTTACGTGTGAAGACGACAAGTGAATACGCTATACCTGCTTAGCCGTGATAAGCATTGTGGGCATCAAGACTTGGGAAAGACGTGCTCACACATCACATCGCACGAGTCACATACTTGAACATTCACACTTTTCTTATGCCGACATCAAGCCAAAGAAAAGGAACACATTAGTATAGCTAGCTAGTTACTTATTGCTTGGGCATCACATCCAATAACAGTGTACACGGTAGCAAAAATAACAGCGGCCTAAAAGGGTAGAAAGAAAAAAGTAGCATGCATTAGACCAAGCCTGTGCTTTTAATATAGCTACTTTCTCCAATATCACCGGCAAATAAGTATTATATATAAGGCACAAGTGAGTTAGAGAAGCATCAACTACTAACGTGTGCTGAAATGGGAAAATGACAGTCTAGGGAAACACTAAGGTTGGCCATAAAATGGAAAGATGTGGGTAAACACACACATGAACACTGAAGCTTTCCCTTTTTAGAGCACTCTTAACATTTTCTTAAAAAATCTATGTAGAAAAATCCAAACCACTTTCTTTGTCTTTTTCATCGTATTCGTGCATGTCATGAAAAAATCTAGTCTCTAGTTTTGTGAATTATAAAAAGCAGAGGCAGTATTGTATAGAGAGTAAAGTATTGAGGGTTGAGGGATACATGTTGTTGCTTCCTGTTACCATTTTATATATCTACTGCTACTTTTCTAATTCACTGAATCTGTGGATCTTCTTCGGGATTACAAACAAACATCTATTCTGTAAAAAAATCCATTGCGTTCGGTCCCTTCTATTCACATTCTGCTTAAAGCCATCTTAACAGTAATGCGAAGGGGCAATGCACATAGCGTGACTTTTGCGTACCAACCTATCCCACTGTTTGTATAAATACTATTTTGTATAGATGTTTACTGGCAAACGAAACCACGCACAATCTAAATGCATATTGCATTACAACGGTTACGACACTTGTGACGACATTATGTACATATAGATTTACTTACAAGATATATACTATGCATGTGGAGCATGAAAAAAATGGGAATCTTTCATGCTCGTCGCGAAAAGAAGTAACATTTCTAAACTATTGTTACTAGAGAACAAAAACGAAAATGAAGGCAACAGCTAAAGAGCTACAGAAGCCTTACAACAAAGTTGATGGAATGAGAGAATGTGAATGTTGCGATGTGTTTGCGATGATGGTTGATATGCGTATTTATTTCTACACATAAATAGATGGTTAGGTTAAAAATGAAAGGAACTTACATTCTTAAGAGTGGCCAACCATTTCAAGTCACACGCTACGTGGGGAGCATAGCAAAACACATACTTTTCATTTTGAGATGAAAAAAAAACTTGTATAAGATGTGGAATGCTTAGCTTAAGTAAGCCAATGTGCCTACAGAATTACATTGCTTTTTGTCTACTAATTTAATGGGAAACTCACTTCACTTTTCTATGTCGTGGAAATACTCTTCATCAATGACGATGATTGTATAACGGGAGTCATTCTAACCTAACAGGATCTACAGTCTCTGGTGAACCAAACAAGTTATCAAAGCGTTGGTTCTATTCGAGTAAACTGTTACGATGTTAGCATGAAGAATCATAGTTGTTTTACCTAAGGTCTATAACATTCCCATGTCCGTTTCTACCTTCTCCGGAATTAAGAACCTATGATGGCTATTATACTAAGTTCTTCATTTCACGACAAAATCACAGAGATAAGGTTAAATTACCACTTTCGTGCAACATAACCTTTAATAACCAATGGTCTAGCAAGACTGGAACCCAGCTGCTGCACACACAAATTTATTCTCTGGTATTCGTTAACTCCTTTGTGTAAATGATGAAAATGACAGGTTCATAAAATTCAAAATGCTATCGAGATAGATCCTGCGTTTGGGTTTACATGAGAAAAGTTAACTCTGAGTTGCAACCGATTCGCGAGATGTAAGTTGAATTTTAGCATTTAGTTAAAGCTGAATCCGAATGATAAAATGTTCTACACACCGGTAAGGGTGTAGAGATGAGACGGTTATGATAACATTGGGGCATTCTAAGCTAGAAATTTTAAAGCGTTATATTTCTGCGTTTAAAAAAACTCAAAATAATTTATTTGTTAAAAAACCAAAAGTAATTTCTGTGAGTTGTATCTTTAAAGAGACGATGACTTTGATTCCATATTCGAATTTGCTTTTTACTGTCATAATCGATGGTAAACTTTCGCCTTACTTTTTGGAAATATTATGATATGATATATGTTTTAAAATGAACATCTCTTTTCTTCTAAAATTCTAAAAAATTTAAGTGGTTTCTTTTTCAGAAAAATAAACATGCATTTTTGGCTGCGAACCTCATTAATTGGTGAGATATACGGCGGCAATCCTTGAGTCCTGACTGATAATCGTCGGGTAAATTGTTGTAATAACAATGTAAAAGAAAACTGGCGTCATTAAAATGCTTTTCGGGAAATCAGTGTATGGTATATTCCGTACTCATCGATGTAGATTTTTCAAAGTTGAGAATTAATAGTGTTGTGTGGTCTTTTCTTTTTTTAAATGCTTACAGATAAGTTCAGATAAGAGAGAAAAAAGATTTGAAGGTTTGCATTAATTTTTATCCTGCTTGCGGCTAATTTTGATTCTCTTCTCACTCAAAAAAGTTTAATCTTCACTTCGTTTGTTCCGGTCTTTAAATACTTTGCTTCAACTTGAACAATCAATCTAAAAACTTTCTCTGATGTCAGTATTGCCCGAAACTTAATAATATACTTTCTCCGTTAACTCCGGCTTTACTGCTACAGGCGTTTTGTGCACTCTGTCGTTAAAGCAGTTCTATTTTTTCAGACATATACTAATCAAAACAAGGGCAAGCAAGTAGATAACCCGTTTAACTGGGGTTTCAATACACAAAATGGATAAAGTGGTTTGTATCAGAGTTTTAAGGTTGTTACAGGATTAAAAGGAGTCTAATGTTTTTATACATTGCATTGTACGAGTGTCAAAGGTGTACAGTCTACAGACAATAAGCGAATTGTGAATTTGACTAGGCATTTGATTTCCTTGAAGAATTGTGAAGAAATGCTTTTTCATCTGATGTCCATATTACATATATTGTAGTGAAAAATTATGTTGGGCTTCATTGTCGATCTTCTTCCAAGACAAAGCACTCAACCAACCGAATCTTTTAGTCTTGTTGTAAACGTTTCATGCTAAATAAAAAATAATATGAAATATATATGTATATTTCCCAATAAGGAGCATGTGGAATGAATGAATTCATCTCTACTCAAAGTTACACTATTCACAGTGAAATCTATAGAAGATTGTAATGTGTGTATGTGGTTTTGGTTTCACTGTCTTTCCGTCCCAGTTTTTTTTTTACATTTGCATGATAGTAGGTAGTGGGTTCCCTCTGTGAATATATATATTATAATTTTTCATTGGTTTACTATTTTACAAGATTCTTTCCTGTACCTTATAATCTGCTTTGTAAAACATTCGTATCAATTTTGCTCAATTTTTACAACTTTCGCAACAAACAATTAGGTCACATTGTACAGTGTGAACAGCTAGGGTATATGTACGCTTTTACATTACACGTTTTTCTCTAAAAAGTTCTCCTTTTCACATTTCAGACTTACTACTTACTAAATGTGAAGGCATGCGATATGCACAAATTTGTTTGCTCTTTGTTTGTTGGTGTGCTTATTTAGGATTCTACTTTAATATACGACTGTGTTGGTCTCCTTTTGGTGCTTGCTCTTAATCTATGGAGAAAGCCACTAAAAAGAGGAACGCAGCTCCTTTGCTTATTACTATTACACAAAGGAGAATATTGGAGACTTTGCGGCCAACAAAATTAATCCAACTTCCATAGGACCTTCATGCTCACCGCTCGCACTATATTAATTTAGGAGAAACGACACCCTGCAGAAAAGTAAGCAAATTGGTATAATATGCTACTTCAGCGTGTTACCTTTTTGGTGTTGCAATTTCAGGTTCCGCATCCTTTTGTACTTTTGTAGCAAGAAAGCGAGGAGCAATTTATTAATTGTTCGTATACCTTTACTTCAACAATCAAGCTAGTTAAAGAAGCTTTTAGCATACGTGTACTTTGTTTTTTTCATTTGAATGTTGTTCTTTGCATATATTCACATTAAATTCATTTCTAGGTTAGTCAAACCCTCAGAATATTGTACCTTTCTATGGAACCTAGTTTGTAATGTAATTTTATGTATCAGAATCACAGTTTCGACCTTTTTCTTTCATTTAAGAGATTCTGAATTTTCAAGAAAAACTAAATATTTTGCGAAAGATCTGCAAGCTCAGCTCAGCTCATACCAAAGAGATTAGATATGCTCATACATCATATGATAAATTGGTTGCTTAGGATAGCTAAGCCATGAATGCATAAAAGGGGTTTAGTCTAAGGCATAAAGTGTGAAAATGTCGATGCATTTTCCAAATTGTGATAACAATCATTGAAGAAAATTCAGTTTGTATGGTCTCTAAAATGTTAGCATAAACTTGGGAGCAGTTCATTGCGCAACTATTCTTTTATGCGTCTTTGCATGACAAGCTAGAAAAGCCGGCAAAGTCCAGTTTAAATTAATGGCTTGCCACAACAATCACCATTACAGAAACGGGTAGGCAGCATAAAACGTAGCAATGTATAGCATGAGCCGATCCCCTTACCTTAATGCTTTGATACTTTGATACAGATGGGGTTAAGGGCTCTCTCCGTTTGTGGCGTAAGTGGAATGCAAGTCCACTTTTCCCCTTTGGTTAAAACTAAACAACATGAAATGGTACTATTATTATTATTGTACAGATTACAAACAACAATTTTCTGGGATCAACGTGGGCAGCGTGTACTTTTGCTGGCCAGCATGTTCATGGCGTATACTTATAATCAGGGAACCATTGATCCAAGATGTGCAACATTCTAGCACAATGTTACGTACACGTAGTTTAGGCAAGTGGAGAAAGGGTGTATTGTATGAGCATTACGATTACGATTGCTCGTAAACTTTAGTTCTTTTATATGAAAGAAAAAACAGTGTTTCACAGGGTGTATGCTTATATTAAGGATAAATGTTATCAGAAATAGCCAGTAATATTATCATGCGCCGGAACGGACAACATGGGTAAACAAGTGCCACGCCGGTGCAGTGCAGGCATGCTAACGAAAAAGCAACGAGAAAAGAAATAAACGAGATGAAGAAAGTCCGTTACTTCTTCACTACTTTTAAAAGACTTGGCCAATAGTGCATGGTCATTTATTTGATTTTCACATCTGTTACCCTCAATCTGTCGAGAAAGAAGAATGAACTATCCCGTCCGTTTTATTGAGGATAGATGGATACTCAATATCCAAGTAAATGCAGTAAACTGTGCGCAATAAATGAAATGTGTGGGAGCAAAGCAGGGGGCACCGAAACGAGAAAAGGAATGAAACGAGTGGACAATGGTGCCTTTCGACTGCGATTACCACATTTTATTCGCGAAAACATTACTTGTAGTGTAAAACTGTTGAGAATATAACAGACGCTTTATGATGACTTTTCTTTATGTTGCATTTTAGTAGGGATTGGATGTTTACTGTCTATATACCTATTCCCATATAAGCTATGCTTCTAAAATATATTGATGGTAAAAGCATAGCCTATTCTTCCAGGAAAATTGCAGCCGATACCGCACACTACGCTGTCAAAATAAACATTTTCACAAAACGTTGCGTGCGTGATCGAATAATGAAAACTATTGAACCTTTGACACTTTGTTTGATTCATTTCGTGTGGAATCGGGAAAGGTGCACGTATAATACCTGTATGCATACCAAATTGAAGCTACTTACTGCATACAAAAATTAAACATTTTCAAGAAGTTCATTAAAAGTTTGAATAAATAGGTGTTAGTCGTCGTCCGATTATACAACAACGTAGAAAATAAAATATCATACAATTTCTTGTGACTTCTGTTAAGGGCTTCAGTTTCACGGAAATCAGGGTTCGTAATACTACCTTCACAAACCAATTGATGAAGCTTGAGTAGAAAGGAACTACCTCTTTGCTAATATGCTTTTATTTTGTTTCCATCATTTCAACCAGACTGTTTATGCCGCCATTACACATCCCATTGGGAATCAAAGCGACTTTTCGTAATGTGTTTGTATAGGTACAAAATGGTCACATGAATGAATTTGAATCTGAGTGGAAAAGAGTGCTATAAGCAATGTGTCTATTGTTTCTTTAGCATTGACTTTGTGAAGTAATTGGCAAATAATGTATGCAAATTGATAATGGAAAAGAGAAAACTCCACGACTTTCACTAAGCGCTAAATAATAAGCAACATAAATGTAATAGACACAAATATATTTCCATTTGCAAAAGAAAAAAAATGCATCTGAAAACAGTTGTATGAAAAAGACAGGATTGCAGATGAAAAGGAAAACGTTGTTTTCATGTATACATCCGACGTTTGGTAATTTCTTTCACCTAGTAGAGAGTCTGGTATGGTAATCAGTACAGGATGGAGACTACGTATAGCGGATGCCTATCCCACAGCTTCTTTAATTCACATTGCCAAACTTTTGTTTCCTCATTGCGGACCAGAATCGTATTTGTTGAGCGCAAAAAATGAGTGGAATAAATGTAGCCACACAACAGAAACACAGCAACTCAAGACAGGAAGATACAAATGAATCTGACTTTTCTCCACTTGCTAATGGGCTAACCCCCATTCTTTCTCCCATTTTATATGCATTATACATAACGTACCTAAATATGTAGCACTCCCACGAGGTTTATTTTTCAACCCATGTGTTCTCGTATATTATTCCTCGGGCATGCATTGCATGTCCTATATCCCTAATAAGAAGTGTTAGAAAGACTGAAGCATAAAAAATGTAACGCTATCTGATTTAGTCAGACTAGCTATTTCATCAACTAGGTAAAGGGAAATCTGTGTATGATTCTAAAAAAAATACCAGAAATACTCGAGCATTCGCATACAGTTTTAGTTTATATGTTTTGTTTGTTTGAAGTCTGAGTTTGCATTTGATTTTCCGTAGTAGAAGTTGAAGTTGTTGTACTATTCTCCCTTGAAACTTGCATTTATGTACAGTACTAACAAGAAGCGACAGAAAAGGAACAAACACCACCAACAACTGTTCCTGTGCAAAAACTCACTTCTTTCTCTCCCTCTTCCTTTTTTCTCTCGGCTCTGCCGTTTGTTTTGTAAGTTGTTGTTTGTACGCAGCTTTCTTCCTTTCCCAAGTGGATGGCACAGGAAATAACAAACAGATACGGACGGCTTTTTAGACAACTTATCTAACACGACTATGTAGCAATGCCATTTTCCTGCATTATGTGTATTGTGGGCCCGTATTCCGTGCCCATCTGAGGTTTTCATCAGTCAATAAGCTTCAGACTGGTCGTAGCGGAGTGTTACATTTTAAACATTATCCTACATTTTTCGAAGTACAGATATCTCTGTATGATATTTGTGTATGAGGCCATTATTTGCCGCACCGCTCAAAAGGAGTCACTACAAAAAACAACTAAATGTTTTTCCTGGAACTGCAAAAAAAAACTACAGCTTCCACACTTGCTACATTTGAATCTTTTAAGTGGGTAAACTAAAAGGATTTTCTTTTTATTGTGTATTCAGTTTGATCACTCCTATTTCGTATCCGCGTCGTCGGAGAAATCTTTCCATCCATCTCCTTACTACTTTCCTTTTTCCTCCCGTCAACTACTCCTCCTCCGATTGAGCAATATATAAAAAGGCACAATATATTATTTAGACACGGGCATATACATATAAATATGGTCACAGGCAGAGGTTGTGCCCGCGTGGTAGATTCATTTTCTTTTTGGGTTGAAGAAAAAACTGGGAAAGTCCTAGTCCTGATTGCGTACATGCCTCATGATGATGAGTATAACTGTATTGTTGATGCCTTTCTCCTCGTTTTATCTTTCCATTTTATGTGTTTGTTGTGGTGGTATGCATTATGATACTACTTCGTACTGCATCACGTCCTCGCTTTCCTTTGTACTCATCACCATGCACCACAACCCATTTATTTTTCTCCTCACCGCTTCTCTCCTGTATAAAACGTCAAGAGAAAAATGTGTAAAGTAGAAAAAGGTGTAATAGCATTTTTTTCCTCACTCAAAACGTACTTCGTTTTTTATTCCTTGCACTTCTTGCAGTTACCGTTTCCATAATTTATTACCATTTCCGCACACTTTTCTCGAATCAGCATGTTTATAAAGGCACTATCAAACAAAAGATACTGCTGCATACTTTGCACCCTACTCTACTAACAATGCAATAAGAGCTAGTCGAACAGAAGAATTCGCACACATAAAGAGCCAATACTTTTTACATCTATTTCTCTTTGAAGTGGTAGGCAAATGGAGTTTTAAGGAGATGTAATACGAGTTTTCCTTAAGTTATTTGAAAACCTAATAATATTATTATTTTTGAATAACTACTATTATAATTTGACACGATATGCAATCGTTGCAAAAGCACAAATAATTCAATTTATAATGCCAACTCAATATTACAAGCAGATATTCGAGTACAAATAAATTTAATTTAAAACGTGCCAAACTTATTACGATGCGTTTCCACTATTAATGTTGACCCTTTTTAAAAGAAATCCTTCACTGAGTTTTTTTACAATAAAAAAATCAAATTAATAATATTATTTGGAAAGCCTGATTGGCTACATACGCCTTTTAAATGCAAAGTTTTGTAAATTTCATCGGGCCCGTTGTATCTCAAGTCTGTTTCTTTCCTCGAGATACTCTACTTTGATGATATGTATTCATGCTTCTTTCATTTAGAACAAACCCACAACACACGCTATATAGACTCGACTTTCATAATACCCCATTTTCAGCACGATGTTGATGTTACTACGATGTGTAGTATAGATACTTCGTTTTGTAAATACTAGTATTTTAGCAAAATTTTACTTGAATGGAAAGCAGAAGTCATTAATACTGCGGACAAACTGGCTTAATGTGACATTTCCCAGACCTCCCGTTTCTAGTACCCTACTCGAAAACTCGGTGTACTACGTGCATGCTACTTTCTACGCATGCATAATGTCCTTATCCATTTGGGCCACCAGTTCCGCTCTCAATTCATATGGATGACGAGATATGCTCTCACATTTACATTCCCGGTTTCCATTTATATATATCCTTTGCTTATCCGTAGATGATTATATACCAGCCAACTAGTCGTATCAACTTCAGAAATTGAAGAAAGACCGCTCCAAACCATCATCATATCCTTTCTTCATGACGGTCTCATTCTTCTTCTTCTTCTCTTTTCCTATTCATTCCATTTCGCGGCAACTGTGAAGGCGGATCCTAACTTTGAATTGGTTTGAGCTCATCCGCGAAATGCATGCGTCTAGGTACGTAGAATTGCTCGCAAAGTAACATAAAATGTCAATTGTGTCATATAAAAATAAGGAGTGGATCGGTACTGAAGTTCTGACAGAGAGAGAGAAAAAAAACTAGCCTTAAAGTGATCATTTCTATTAAGTTGCATATTTTATGTGATTTCATTCCAACTAGCACCAAGAGTAGGTATGTCTGGTGTAGACCCGTTTAACATGATTTTAATTTTATTAAACTGATTCGCTTCATCCTTTTCCCGTCTTTCTCTTATTCCTTTTTACAGAAAGGAGAATAAATGAGATTTGGAATCAGAAAGAGTGCCGAAGGCTGGCATCTATTTAATAGAAAATCGCTTACTGTTTTATTTTCAGCTTCCAGCAGTGGCGAGCTTGTCTGTTTTTTCCTTTTTAAGTTTAAGAATGCATACATGAATTTCATATACCTATGCGAAAATACAATCGGGGAGTAGTGATGTGGTCGTTTCTTTCTTCCATCATTTTTTCCTGGATTCTCTTTTCTTTTGTGTACGTTAGGATAGTTCCGTGGGTAAAAGAATAGGAAAGTGGTGATTTCTGAAGGAAGTGAAGCAAGAAAGTGGATACCCGCCAGCTGTCTCCTAATGTTTGTGCCAATCTTGAGCTCGTCCATTAAATCGTATATTGGAAAACGATTCAAAAATAACGAGAAAGAGGAGTGTACCATATCCATAGGAGGAGTAGAAGCTCACTGGTGACGAAACGAAATCCACACACAAGTTTTTTTAGCACATCCGTAGGGTAAAAATCATATTCATGGGGAGTACAGCGTGGAGACAAGATCAGGTCTACGCGTATAAGTATCAGGAATTATATAACGCAGTGAACTTTGAAATAAGGCAGAACTCTTCTTTGAATCACTTATACAATATCCTTCGTTTGTCCCATCAAAGAATGGACCATGATGTATAATATTTTTTATATTTTATATGACAAGACAGGAAACGGGAAATTGGATTCGGTACGTGGGCATGCATGCGGGTTGTCACAGAATAAAATTTTTCAGGTATTGACTTTACTGTTTGTCGTAAATGAACAAAAATACAACTCCCCGTCGATTTTTGAGACAACCTTTTTAACAGCTTAATAAATGTCTTTCTCCCGTAGGTTTACGATGATATAACATTTGGTAATTGTTGCGAATGAATGAAGATCTGGCCTTATGCCTTCTTCTTTCTATTCTTGGAGAATTCTAAAGAATGATGTAGGATGAATGCGCTTTGTGGTGGGAAATTAAACTTTTACTTTTCTTCTGCTTAAAAGCGTAATACTATTAATGGCAAAGGTATTGTTGTAATTCCACTATTGAAATTGTGTTTATGAGATTCACCACCATTCACCATATAAATTTAAAAATCCTTTTTGCCAAAAAATATATACATCATTTAGCAGCAATATAACACAAACATGAAAATCAAGTCTATCTAGTTGTGAAGCTTTTCACGAAAAATAGGGTTGTAGGAAATATTCATCATTGAACATTGTAAATTCATAGAGGGTTTTTAAGTGGGAAGAGAAGTGGTGTTGCTTAAACTAGTATTGTTAAATAGAGATAGATAAAGCTGTCTGAAACATCATGGAAATTCGCACTGGTACGACAGTGCAGTGGGCATTAAGTCAAACATTCATTAAGTCCTCACAAGAAAACACGAACACAGTGGAAAATCTTTGAATGGATTTGTTGGGTGAGGTAAAACTTTCCTTTCACAGGGAATCTGATACAAAACCGCTGCTCTGGCTATATTTGGCATTGTTTCATCACTTCTGTTTTATGTCCGTTTTTCGATGAACTAGGTTGATTGTGAAAACTTTTGTGCCTGAGAAACCGTTTCGTTTCTTGGTGTGAGTAAACTAAGCTTGTCAACAACAAACGTTATCAACGTCGAAAAATCAAAAGGTCGACAGATATATAGTATACAATAAAGAGAATGTAAACATGCTTACTGATTTTTTGAACAGCATGTAGATATACATTATATTATGTTTTAATAACTTACACACATTCTAAATGTCTTATTCCATTCCATGATTCGTATTCATTGCTTCATACTTTCGTTCAAATAGTTTTTTGTTAGATTTATGTGCAAAGCCCATCGATTTTTGTCAAATCGTTTTAAACATAAATAGGACTTTTGATGAAGTCATTGGATTTTTTCGCCCACGCGCCTTTACTGTAATCATAAAAGGTGAGCTCAATGATTGCGTAGTTCTGCTTAGCCTGACTGGGTGTGTAATTCCAGCTCTTGCCACACAGGTAGGTAGAAACTCTGGAGAAAGTCAGCCCTGGTGTAAATAATGCAGTTGTGAAGAAGACAGAGTACTGTGAGTTTTTCCGAGCATATAATGTTTACTTGCGTATACCTCTACAAGAATGTGAGCTTTTACTTTAACTTTGGCGGCAGTCATATAACATATTATTATCGTCGTTGTTTGTGGAATGTTGGCTCGTTCCATGCTGCCTTCTATTCTTGGTTGAATGAAACATTATTACATTATTGTACAAAAACAGGAGGGAGGATGTGCAGGTTCGCGACTAAATCTGAGCATTCTGCTTCATGTAGTAATTTATTGAAGGTCTCCTTCAGTGCGACAACTAATTCATCTTCATACAGGACAGGCTTTCACAGTTTTCACGACAAGGGATCTCCAACGCTTTCTCCTCGGCTCTCATCTTCTGAAGAGGTTTTCACTATGCCGTCTCCTTTCTTTCCCCTTTCTCTTCTGTAAATATACTAACAACAAAACTGCTGTGTGGCAAAAGAATCATCATCATCAGTGAAAGCTAGCAAGCAAACAGCATCACAAAAATCTTATATTTTCAGTTTGTTTGGTGGGTACTTTCAATTCTACACACTCCAGTCTGGTTTGCTTTGATCCGTGCACATAAAACTTGCCAATAGTTACTTACATACTTATAAACACATACACCTCATGTTCCACACATCGTTGGCTTGACTTTGGGTAACACTTTTGGTAAAAAGGACAACTATATAATAAACATAGAATGAATACATGTCACATAATATGCTATTTTGGGATGCAGATGAAACCCGACTTACATAATATGTTTCGATGTGTCCCCCTTTGTAATAATGAAAAACATCACACTATGCACCACCTCTATCATTCCCCATTACATACATTTTGGTTATTTCGTTCTGCGCAAAGTTTATATATAAGTACTCGTGTATTTATTGTTTAGTAGTGGTATTAGTGCAAAGTTGTACTTTGAGTCTTTGAGCTTTGATAATACACTCGAGCTTTTGGCTGACCTGAATCGAAGAGTATTGACACACAAAAAAGCGGCTCGAGTGACAGTATGGAGCGTCCCGAACTAAAATGCGTCCCCTAACGTATAAATGTGTGAAAAATAATTCATCTCACTTTCCTACCACAACCGCCGCAAGCCTTCCAAGTACTAGCTGGGTTTGTAATTGAACACGCACAATGAAAACAAAGCACACGAGTCAGGGGACAAAGAAAGAGCTTCTTTTCATAGAGTTGATGACAAGGACGATTTTGTTGAAGTTGATTTTGGATTAGTGATTGAACTGAATCTACACACAGCCTCCAGCTTTATGTTTTTTTTTTTCAGTTAGCTCGTTGGTTTTTGTACCTTGAGATTAACTCAACTTAAAAAATACTTATTGTGCATCGCACTTACGATGTCAATCGAGTCGCGCTTGCTTCTCATTTGTTTTAAATGACAGCAAAAATGTTTTACTTCCACAATTGTAATGTGTGCTGTTTTACATGTTCTTTCAACCCGAAACTGGTTGAACTTACTCTTAAAAACTCATTCACTTATGAAAGTAAATTGAAGGATCAATAAAGAGACATGAAATAGTGGAATGCAGATGATGAAAAGTTGTGTTGATATTATATCTGTGTTCGGAGCAATTCTATTTATAGTTCATGTAAAGGAAATTTGAGAAGATGTACAACAAACCTTTATTTGCAGAAAAGCACAATTATCAGCCCTCCCCTGGCAGATTTATTTATTGGATATAAAGCGATGATGATCGGAATCCAGATTCGTTTTTTTCTAAAAGGAAAATGTATTTGATTTATAAATCTGTACACAATGACGCAGAATTTGGAGCACGATAAAAATGCTTTTTAAACCAATAAAACCGTCATGAATAGAGCACTAAAAAGCAATAGTATTGCACAACAAAAACTCGAAAACATTGTTGAAAGCACATAAAACGAAACGGAAGCTGCTTCTATTGTTGAGGTGGATAAATGTAAAAGGAGATGATATTTTTTTGGATTAGGTAAAAGGTAATAGTATAGTAGGTAGTTTATATCATGCCATTGAATACGAGGTCGTCGTCGGCTCCCGTTCATTTCTTCATTTGAAATGAAAGCTATATCGCTTTCAAATGATTCAACATCTGCTCCTTTTGTGTCTATTTCTCTGGTTATTAGAAAAATACGTGCTCAATGAAACGTTTTCATGTCCTAAATGAATGTCTTTGTACAAAAATGAATGTACAGAATGAGTTTAACACAAAGTGTCAGAGGTTGGTGTAGGTATCGACTAGGAAGGCACGTAAGATTTGGGAAGATGTGCATGAGCTTTTTATATTATTGTTGCCGATAAAATGGAATTGGTGAAATGAGCAATGTCGATGTACAGTATAGGTTTCTTGGTAAATTCTTCAGAGTAAGCAATTCTTTTCACGTCTTCATATTACGCTTGCATACACATCTTATTTCCTCTTTGATAGGGAATTCCTTCTCTAACCGGAAAGAAATATAAAATCCCAGTTGCCCTGAAAGACCGCAAACGCGTTTTGAGATAGTAGTAAAAAATGAAAGGGATGAAGCCTCAATGATAGGTCTCTTGATCTACCTGTCTACCGTCTACTATACTTACAAAAATAAAAAATAGCGAAGCGAATATGACCTTTTTGTTTTTCACTGTTACATTTGTCCTAGGTCCTTGGGAAACACCAAACACCTTAAGTGTACTTTTGTATTCCTATAACTCAGTTTATGCAATTATATTACAAAAATGTGTTTAGTACAATATTTAATTATTCTTGGCCTCCTGCCTTCTCTGCGAATGGTCATAAATAAGAAGAATAGGATGTCCGCTTTTGGTGCAACTGTTAGAGTATTGTTTAAATCAATATAATATCTTATACTAAAGTCTTCATGGAACTCTTTGGTAATATATGAGTTGGCCTGCTAGTATGTGAGTGAGCAAGTGTGATGATGAATCCCGAAGTAATAAACGTAATCCTCTGTTTTATGTTTCACAGATGAGCGACGTGGGCCTGGGTCGCGGTTTACTGGAGGTGGCGAAAACCTAGGCCAAGATGGAGGGTCACATGGAATGGCTATAGTTGTGATTTTACAAGGAGAATCGTGGGAATGGGGATCTGGTAACTTAATCGATGGTTCTGCCCTTGCTAGTTACGGACATGTAATGGTTATCACGCTCAACTACCGCCTTGGTGCTTTAGGTAACGACACGCTTTGTTATTTTTCTTGCACACAATCAGGAATCATGTACTGGCCAACGCATACACAAGGATGGATCACTATGTATCCCTTCCATAGTGATCCATTCGATATGAGTTGATACTGGCATATTCATATGAAACTTCGAATTATTGCCCTACAAGAGAACAATTTACCATCAATTAGGCAGTTCTGGGATGCAAAGAAGCATTATTTTCAACTCAAAATCAGCGTGTGGTTTTATATTAATTAAAGCCTACTTATGTTGTTTGTTACTTGGGTTGAGCTGACACTCCCCGTTGCTCCTATGTACACTTGGCAAATAGAAAAGTAGTCATCATGGTATGCTCGTATTGGTCGTGTGGTGTGAATTTCACACTCGGAAATACGCTCCACTTTCTCCAAAGAAAAATTACAAGGCTCATAAACATACTCCCAAGTTAACGAACTCAACTGCTGGCTCATTAATTCAATTTTTGAAAGGGACCACTTCAATGACTGGCATACCTTTTCGGATTCCTAACCAAATAATAAGGCTGTACTTTTTTCATCAAAAATTGATCTTAACGACTTGTACAGCGTACTAAAAATCTTTCCATAAAACACTATATATAGTAATATATAAATCATCAAACATTGCATACTTGAGAGACCAGGATAGGTAGATTGAAGTGTGGGCAAACTTACCGTCACCCTCTGCTTTCCCACTAAATTGTCAGGAAACACGCGCAATCTCCAGCAGTTCCCCTTCCTGTTCTGTCTTTCATCAACCCATCTCGTAGTCACGATTTCTGATCCTATTAACATTGCATTCTGAAGGCACATAACTGTTAAAGCGTATGGCTATAAAGCATATTCTTCGGAGAAAGTCATAAAAACACCTATCCAATATCTCAAAGCCGTTTAGACGGCTCTAATGAGCAAAGTTTTTCGAATTTTATTGACAAAGTTAACGTGCTCTGCTTAAATGTGATGTGATCACCTAAGAGCTTAAACGAACTACATATAGCCCACCAACATGCTATGTAGGTATTCTTGTATCCATTTGTCTGGAATATGAAAAAGGGGTTTATATATCCAACTCGCAATCAAGATTTGCTTTTACATTGTTGCAAGCACCTACACTACTTACAAAGTGTCGCCCGTGAGCAAGGCAAACTGACTGAGCATTATTACCATCCCGTGTCGTCGTAAAGCCTACCATAATTCGTGGATCCACGCGCTTTTCCCAGTACAAGTTTAACGCAGAAGACAATGTGCAAATCCCTTTGAGTGAATTAACGATTTTTTCTACTTATTTTTCCCTCGTCTCGTCTTCTTTTTTTTCATTTTTATGTTATTACAAAATGAGGTAACTGCGAAGAAGAGCGCAATATATAGTACACCTACTTTGTATTTGAATTAATTTAAGCGTAATTCATGACTAATAGTGCACGTGTAATATAATCCATCTATAGAATATGCTGAACTGTGTAACGTGCAACCTTAAGGCGATTTATAAAACGAGAAAGCAGCAAGACGGGAATCGTACAAAAGAGAATCAGATTTGCTATCAGAGAAGCATAGTGGAAGGAAAGTTTAGAAGAAGTACGTTTAAATTATAGACCATCTGCTCAACTTTCCACATCTCGCTGAATAATGCCATACTTTTAGATCCGTCTCTTTAAAACGCGTATATCTATGTATCCTCCAAAGGCGAAGAAAAAATACCATCTTTTACAAAGTAAATATTGGGATCGGTATTTATACCTCTTTTACATTTTCATGCAAGGGCATACATTTGTTTTAATAGAGTGTCCCAAATTTTCATGAATAAAAAATACCGATAATCAATAAAACTTTGACATGTATGTATGTCTATATTATTCTTTCTTCAATTACTTTGTACTTTAATCAATCGGTTTAAAGAGAGCGTTCGTGCGACATAATTTATGTTTAGGATATGTATATCGTTCGCTATAGGCACTGACAATAAGTTGTTACTCTACCAGGGTTTTAAAAACTATATTGCGTTGCTCGTTTGCATCTTTTCAAATGTATTTTTTTCACTTTGTGATACAGTTCTGTATTAATTTATTCCATTTATAGATGTTCAACTGATTGAAGGAAAATTTAAGTTATGTTCAATACTTCCTACTATTTATATATACTTCTAAAGCATGCACGCTAAAATACAATCCATTTCCCTTAATGTGCAACTATACATTAAACCGACAGAAAGCCATCATTTTGCCTGTTTTTGTTGACTGTCTAAGCAAATAATATCGCATTAGTGAAAGGTTTGCGTAAACAAAATTACACCTTTCACTAGGAGACAGGTATCATAAAACAAAAGGAGGAAAACCCCATTTCCAGCCCAGCAGCAGCACACCAACACAAACATCGTTAGCCCTTTGTCGTCGTCTTTCTATTTCCAATGACATCCTCATCCTGCACGTCCTAGTCAGCGGAAAATCGTTGCTTTAAGGAATCATTTAATGTTGAGAGTATCTTTCCATTTTCTTCACTACTCAACTTGCACAAAAGCAAAATGATGAGTTTCTGGTCCGCCCGTTTGTTTCCGTCTTTCGCATGGAGTATATATTCAGCCTCTTTCCATATACGGCGATAATTATATGTTATTATGTGCACACAATATTATATTGTTTCAAATTTCTTTCCATACACCGTACGCTTTTATGCTAGTAGTAGTATGGTTACCACTTTTATATATTATGTATTGTGCAACCAACGGTAAAGCTTTTTCACATTCTGAAGAGTTATTGTACTTACTCAGTTTCTGTTGAAATTCGTTGTTGTTGCCACCATCGCAGCGCGTTATATCATTATTTTCTTTATAATATATTATATGTTCTGCTTTGTTGCTTTCTAAGAAAGACGGATAGGAAATGGCAGTCAACCGGAGAGGCGTAAATGAGAAGAAAGATCTCCTCAAGTAAAATGTGTCTCCGAATAGAAATACACAGTGCTTGAATGAAAGGAGAAAGCAAAGTGACTAATTAAGGCGATATATAAATCCACCACACTCCCCTTTCTTCAAAGTCACCACCATCCCGTCTAGTCAAAAACGCACTGTAATATACCTTTTGATGTTGCATGCATTGCAGGGACAACAAAGTTTTCTTCCTCTCTCTTTCTCCGTCTTTGCAGAAGAACAAAACATGGGGTAGGTGTGCACGCAGATACGAGATGAAGTAAAAGTTTTCAAGTAGTTTCCCTTCAATCTCTTCTCTTCACGTGACATTGATAAGGGAAAGACTAAAAATAAAGTAAGAGTGAGCAACTACAATGCCTTTCATTGTAATTTCTTCTTACAAAAGCCTTCCACATGCGTTTCACTTTCGAATGACTAAATGAGTTTTCCTCTTTCTTGATATTTGATGTATAAAAGCTTTCAGAAATGAACTATTATGAAACAAGATGAAAATTGAATATATGGAGGGAGGAACAATCTACTCCATCCGCCATAAGAAATCACATTAATTAATATACGCACTTTATTATTTAAAGTCCACGCTAACTTGCAACATTAATATATTAGTTTATGTCTATATTTATATGTCGACAGATTCACTCAAGTCCCTTATTTAATTTCTGCAAGACCGCAGGGTGCTAAATATTTAGTGTAATAATATCATTTTTTTACTATTAACAGCTAGCTTATATATATATATTTTATATATATTTCAAATAATTAGTAAGAATGTAGGTGTTGACAGAGCGGGCATAAAGTAGTCTTGCAACTCTAGGAAGAAACAAATGGAGAAGTATTCGATTCCACTCAATTCGCGCGGTATGCGTAATTACGTATAATCCACAGTGACATTTCAACTCCACTACTGAAACACATATATAAGCTTACTGTGGAGCACGGAAAAAGTTTTCATGTGAATATGCTCATGTTAAGGACACGAAGAAGGGTTCCTTTCTTATAGATGCGAGTTTAAAAGCATGCTTTCGGAAAAGTCAAATGTAAAACAGAGATATCCGGCGATTCAGCTGTGGAAGTGACACTTGCGATGTAAATATGAAGCCGATACTCAAATATAAGCAGACGACAATGGATAATAATATGATATTTGATATTAGTAAAGTTTTACATGTGGAATGAATGTACTGGCGTTATCTCACTTCCTACGCGACATTACAAAGGAGGCCAAAGAATGTGCTGGTAAGAAAAAGTTTAAGCAAATCGTGTAATAGCAAGTAAAAACGTGCTGTCCAACTGGTGACGTTTAAATAACTTTGTTTGAAATAGGAAGTGAAATTGAGTGGATTAAAAGGGAAATTTAGATGGGCTAATACAAAGGCTTCTACACAAAGAGCAAACTTTTTGTGCCTTTCGTTCTCGACAACGAGGACGCCTCCTTTCTCGTCTCGTGAGTTGTGTTGTGCTTATAATAATATCACTAACATGATTTTTCGCATTCACTAACTCACGACGCGACGGTTGTAGCCAAACTGCCATGTGACTCCAGTTTTGACAAAGTTTTTGTCAGACAATAAACTTCGCACACTTGCCTGTACTCTGTGATATGTTACCTACTTTAGAGTGTGCTACTACTTGCTGGGTAGAGAATAAGTTCACAGCTTTTAAATTACATAAAGTTTAAGCATCATCAGGAACACTTTTCTGGTTCTCTTTCTCTTCCGATTGGGTACTTGGGTATGACTTTTTATCACTTTCATAGCTTTTTCCTCCGTTTAAAATGTAGTTCTATGTTGCATGGATCTATGTACATCTGCATCAACCACAATAGCTTTTATACACGCGCCGTACCAATTTTGACGTTTGGCTAAAAAGTAAAAGTAGGTACACAATTAGGCTAAGCCATACGAATTGTACATTTAAAAGCCCAAATCCTAGAACGTATTGAAATTGAAATATTTTGAGAATATTATACTTAGAGAAATTATTCCCTTTTGAAAATCCATGGGAAAGTATTTGTAAAAAAAATCGAAACTAGAAGGTGTGCTATCATTCAAAGCAAAGAGTTATTACCCAACCTATTTAGTCGGAACGTGCAGTTTCAATTGCTATTCAGATTTCTCATCTCCCTGATTAAACTTTTAACTATAATGACAAGGAATAGTCCAGTACCGGAATTCGCACTTTTGGAAATTACTTTCAAACATTAAAATCCATCAAGAAAATGCTGCGGCAAAGGTCTTCTCAAGTTCTAAGCTGAATTCCCTAAAGGAAATTAAATGGTTAATGCCTGTGTGTATACAGAGTCTTTTAAGTATTTTCAAAGAAAGTATGATTGGGAACTGATCAATTGTTTACTTTAGATTGAAGTGGTTTCGTGTCTTACCGTATCCTTTGAAGATTTATATTTGTTGTCGCATATCCACCAAAATACGTGTGCACGTAAAGGTATACTCCCCCGATATCTAGTGAAGCGGTCTAACTACTAAAAGTAAATAGACATAATGCATATGATCATGCTTATTCAAAAGGACGACAAAAAGAAGGTGAGTCTCCGTGTTGACGAAGAAAGTTGACGCAAAAATACTATGCGACACAAACTGCACAACAAGGTACATTCCTATGTACTAATTCACATTAAAAGGATTGGATGTTGAAGGGAGCAAGAAGTTTTGGAAAAACTCCAAATATGACTGAATAGAGTGAATAAAACTCATCGGCCTTGTTTTTTTGTACCAAGAGAATGTAAAAAGGGAATTCATCTAGTCTGGGCATATAAAAGCTGAGCCTTCATATACTGTAAAGTTTTTTCCTACTTGTGCTTTTGAAACGTTCTCTTTCTCTTTATGACTGCTCCTTGTAGTCGGGCTACCCATTTGAAATTAAAGGAAGTGGTAATTTTAAGGCTCGAGTATGCGTTTTCATTCCACTAAAGGATCAATATTATCCAAAATACCAAAACACATAACCACACACAGTGTGGGACAGTGTATTGTGTGGCATCCATTTCACTTTCTCTCTGAAACTCAAAGGCGTATTTTTTCAACAAAACACAGCATCCATGAATCTAAGCTTTTCACATTTAGCATGATCTTGTGTATTTTGCCAAAAACGGTAAACATACTTTATACTAAGAGTATCTAGATGCTATCAAGTTGTAAGATCATTCTTTTGTTTTTCTCCAGTTGCTACTTTTTGTTATCCTGTCTGCTGCCAGCTCGTAGCACAACCCATTCCCATAAGCACAAAAACGCGTTGTTTTTCTCTTTTAAAAACCATAACACTATGGATGAGGTATCGAACTAATACTAGTGTAAATATAGGCAAAAAATTGCTTCAGAAGCATGCATACTGTTCCTTCTTGTCATCTCGAGCAACTCTTTCATGTGGTAAATACTTGGGTTTATGGGCTCTTTGCGCACTGAATTACCTTTAGTATAGTCGTGCATAAAGCCACATTGATGTTCGTAGGGAGAAATGAAAAAGATATTGAATAGGAAGAGAATCTCTGTTCAAACAAGGCGTTTTACTAGAAAGGATTTCAACAGAAAAGCGTCTAACTAGATTGCATTCACATTAGGTCATGTCCTATTCAAAAGCGCCAAACCATCACCATCATCCCCCACCTTTATCATAATATCACTCTTTAGTCTGTAGCACTTTAATCACTGATGCACAGTCCTGCTAATGTACAAGTCGAAATGAATTAAAGCAACACTCCGTGCTTGAAGATAATAATATGTTGAATAATATGGTACAAGTTGATGATGTAGTAGTTATATCCTAATCTAGCGTTATTTTCCTTGAGGCTCATGAATCAACGATCACCAAATTATAATCATCATCAACAGCAGCATGGTCCCATCATGATCCCAATTTCCGATTGCACAGTGGTAGCATAACGCACATCTACTACAGATTGAAGGAATATTACACATACATTGCTTCTCCTATATGATGAATTTTGATGGTGTAGTCTTGCTTATTACGAAGCTCAACATCATTATCGTATCAATCGTCTCCTACTTAAACAAAATGAGCAAAATACAAAATAGACATTCAATGTACAAACACACTTAATTCAATGTTTCTCGTATAGTTTGAATCTAGGAAATAGAATGATAGTTTAGATTAGTTGATAAAAAAATAATTAAACTCATCAGTCTACACGTCGTGTGTTTCTCATACTTTGTGGCATCAATATAGGTTCGGAAGTTTACATTACAATGTTTTTTAGATTGTTAGGGGACATATGTGGGAGTGAATGCCTTATCACGGAATATAAAATTTTACGATAATATATAAGAATTCCATCGTTTCAAAGTTCCTTTTCAAGTCTCAAGCACAGCGAAGCAACATTTTAAATAGTATCTAACATAATATATAACCTGAAGCCAGTGAATCCTCTGCTACTAATGCTTTAGAGCTATACTGTGTTACCTGTATTATGTAATTTATTTATGCAACTTGCTATTTTTGTGAAATATCTTTGTTCACATGAAGATGAGTTCTATGAATTTACTCGCTTGCTTCATGCTGAGTTTTTGCTGACAAACAATTTCTCGTTTGTATATTTACTGGTACAGGCATACATTGATTTGCTTTCACTTGCACTTGTCGGTTTGTATGCATGTACTTTAGTGTTCGCTTTGTATGAAGCATTGATGCTGTCAACACTTGCAGGGATCGCGGATAAAATGTAATTAGAATAAAACTCACTTTATTTTCAATAGTTACTGACATCCTTTCACTACATTCGAGTTTTTTTTGAATAGGTAAGCACAAGGTAAGCACATATTTGTGCAAATATCAACATAGCAAGCTTGCAATTGTTTCGTAATTGAACACTCATCCTCTATGAAACTTTAAAGTGGAAAAACTAACAACGGAAAGAATACTCATGCAGTATAGTGCTATATACTTCGATATTCCTTTCCTAATACTAAACTTTCACTTGTAGGGATTTCGGTGTCTATTATAGGCGCTAAACCTATCGGTGTGAAAACAAAGTAGCAAGGTATGTATATCAAAAATGTAGCTCTGCTGCTTCTAAAACGCCAGCCTAGCAGGAATGCTTTGTTGTCTGATAAGCCAGGCAGTAAACTGTGTCTGACAAAATGCTACTGATTTGTGACCACATATTTTATTTGTTGGATGCATGAAACAACAACCCTACAACGACTTGCTGAACAACCCCAAAAAAACCTGATCTAGAAAAGCGTATATTTATTTGGGCACCACGCATATCTAAAAAGGGCTTGCTTACACAATATATTATAGGTAATGTAAACAGTACACTGGCAAATATAGGTAGCTTTGGAGAAGTGGACTTTGCTGACAAAATTCCCTTGCTAGCAACAAATTTACTCCCGTTTACACATGTAAGTTGAAAAGTGCACAAACCCATATATTACAACTCCTTCCGCAAACTTAAACTTTCCCCAATGTTTTGCTATTGTAAGCAATACCATCCAACCGAATCTCACAATCACGATGATTACTTTGCAAAAGGACCATTGGTGGCTTACACATCTGCAAAGCCTGTTTTCTAACATTCTTCTTCTTCTTCCTACGTCTGTCTCATTTACTCGTGCTATATCCCTACATGGAGTTTAATAAATTAAACTTTGATGAATGTGAATATTTATCATCCCAGATCATCCCATAAATTCATAAAGTTGTACATGTGGAAATTGTGATGATTAAACGAAAGTGAAATGGAAGACTAGAATGTTTCAATTTGAGTTTCACAATTAATTGTTTTGTGGCCCAGGATGATATTAGTAGGCGGAATTATCCCCGTGTTTATGTAATGCTTGCACAAATTATTGGAACGCTTTTTGCTCATTTTTCTTTTCCGTTTGCCAGAACGGGGAAAGTTGACCAACCACACACGTACACACCTATAATGTAATAATACTATGCATAGATGTCTATATACCACTAAACGTTCGACTTGTATTAAACATTTACTTAAAAGGTATCTACTACTGACATGATATCGGTTTCGTTCAAGTGGTTTCCTGTGACAGCTTGGTAATCCCTTTTGTAATGCTGTGTTTGTTAGTTCTCTGTTTGGGCTTGACCCCCGTCACACAAGCGTTGCCAAACTCTAAGCTTAAGTAATCTCCCTTAATTTTAATTGCAAAGTTTTGAATGTTGTAGGACGAAGAACAAATAACGAGTGTTAGATGTTTTCTATCCGTACGAAAAAAGTGGGAGCTAGTGTAGATGTCAGTGTGGTTTGTGGGCGGACGCGGACGGCTTGGTCAAACACTGAAATTTTTGCTGAGAGCAAAGTAAAGTAGCGGGGTGTGTTCGTTCTGAATATGAATGGACATTTCTAAACGACCTCCCACTGAATTTTATTACGCTATAATTTTTTGGTATCTAGCTTACGGTGAAAGTTTTTGAGCATATATTATTACGTACTTTTTTCAGTCTGAATAAAATGCTCATCTAGCACAGTTTGGCACTACTGGCAAAATAGATTTTGGTTAACATATCATGAGCAACTATAGTTTATATAAGACTGGATTTTACTTTTACAAACGTATATGATTCATTCAATAGTAATTTGTTCTCGAATAACGAAATTGTTATGCCTCAAAAAGTTCTGGACCTGCAAAGAGAATATGTAGACAAATACCGTATATATAACTTTTTTTAATTGTCAGGTTTTCTACAAACAAGTAACCAGCAAGGGAACTATGCTATAATGGATATTGTTGCAGCCTTACATTGGATTCGAGAAAATGCAGGAGCTTTTGGCGCAGATGTCAATAGGGTAACCCTACTGGGTCATCGTACTGGAGCAGTTTTAGCAAATTTTCTTATGCTTGCACCTGTAGCCTCAGGTATTATTATTATTTACTGTTATGTTTTAGTATTGTTCAAAACTATGTTCATCTGAACATCAAAACTACATTTTGATACAGAGCTATTTCATCGTGTCATATTATTGAGCGGATCCTCCCTTAGTCCATGGTCTTTCCAGCGACACTCGAAAACCAACGTACGAAAGTTGGCTGAACACTTAAAATGCTTGAAAAACGGCTCGTTGCCATCGTCAGGAGTTTCTCCACCGTTAGCTTCTCCTGGTGGAAGTTCCCATCGAAGTGGTCCAAGTTCCTTTGTGGGAAGTAAGCCCGGGACTTTTCCTGATACACTGCCCGATGTAGGTCCGTGTTTACGCCAAGTGACCAGGGACGAATTATTGTCAGTTGTGAATAAGTTGCTATTTGCGCCACGCTTCCTTGCAAGATTTGGTCCATTGATTGACTCTACCGTAGTGAAATCGGATTTTGTGGCTGAAATGAAGTTTGACACGTCTGGCCATTTTTCTCGCGTTCCATTACTCTTAGGTACAGCTACAGTAGAATCCTTTGGTGAACTAAATACGGAGGATATTGAAGACGGCCTGGCGGAAGGGAAGCGAGATCGTATTCTGAGAACTTTTGTGCGCAATGTGTTTGTGTTCCATTTAAACGAAATTTATTCTACAGTGAGTACACTATCAAATAAATTATAAATCATAGATATTATAGATATTATTTATAATGAGTATTGTTAATTAATTATTCTTATTATTTATTCATTAACTTTTAGATTAAAAATGAGTATACTGACTGGGAAAAACCTCGCAAAGATTTTATTGACGTTCGTGACTCGATATTAAATATTCTCAGTGACGGTCTCACTGTTGCGCCTCTAATTCAAGTAGCCAATACACATTCAGCGAAGGGGAACTCGAAAACTTTCCTTTTTCATTTTCAATACGAACCGGATCAATCTGTATATCCTAATGTAAGTTAATGAATCCAAACAAAACATTCGTGATGATGTGATAACAAGTTTGTAATTAAATTGCTAAATTACTTTGGATCTTTGTTTGGCAGAGAATTGGAAGCATTACGGAAGATCTTATGGAATTTGCTGTAGGTCATGCGCTACTTGGACAATCGCATGATATTGAACGAAGTCTTCCTGTTTATTCTAAGGATGATGTAAAGATTTCCAAGTCATTGGTGCACTACCTGACTAATTTTATAATTTCAGGGTATGTCGAAACTTGTAAGGCTATGGTTTTTATATTTTTCCAGATTAAAACATTTCCGTTGTCAATTATGCATCAGCTTTTACTTTCACTATAAATTATGCATGTACATTATACATACATTCAAACCAAAGATAAAGCGTCTCACTTGTAGATAGAGACTGCGTTTTGTCCAAAAATTGTTGTCGAAAGGTATCAAAGTTTCATTCAAAGCTTTCCACACTTGTCTGATATACATTCTCATGTTTTTCAGAGATCCGAATAGTGGGTATGATGGATCGTCTGTAGAAGATGCTCAACTTCCATTCTGGGACTCCTACGACCCCGTTAATCAGCTCTATCTTGAAATAGGTAAGGCATCAACGTACTGCCATTTCTCTTCTTAAGAATTGAAAATGCTTTTTTTCATGTTATACTCGTGCCTTCTAAGATAATATTACAGAAAGACACCCTTTTGTTAATGTTAAGTCCCACCATGACCATTATAGTTTTCGAATATTCATCAGGCACTTCGCAGCTCTATTTCTAACAGCACTACTAATTTGATTTCACGAATTAATTCTGTAGAAATATTTTTTAAAAATTAGGCAAGGCAGTTTGCTAATGGTACTTATCTTAAATGTAAATAACTGCCTAAGCAAATTCTTTGAAAAACTTAGCACATCCACTACTACTGCACTTAGCATATACCAAACGAATGTAGAACTCGTGCCTTTTTCCATCAAAGCCTTCCATAGTTTGCGTTTAGTTAGAAATTACCGGTTCTCTCATTAGCATACTCTGAATAATTGAAGAGATTTAGAAGGCTGCTTCTTAATACAAAGTGATAAACATGCCATGTTTTTAATAAGAACTAAACCTCGAACTCGCTTTTAATATACGAAGGCATAATTCTCTTGGTCGTACCGGGAAAGTTTTATATGCTGACTGTATCTGCAAAGATGAGGCAAACTGAAACGCGACGCTAGGTCAAAAGTTGTGGAAAGGCGAAAAATTATAATTTTTATTCCCCAACGGTGTCTCTTCGTGTGAACATGCTATTATCTCTGAAGATGTAATGAAACGGCCCATGAGAAAAGTGAGGATTATGCAAGAATAAAAAATAGGAAAGTCTAAAAAAATTCATGAAAGAAGAAGAAGATTACATCAAATTGTAAAAGTACAAAAAAACGCTTTCTTCTTCGCGCTATCTTGAGACTCTGCTGGTATGTGTAAACACGAAAATGTCTTACTTTATTTCGCACTGTGCAACTTGGTCGATAAGGATTTTAATAGTGAGGAAAGTAAACACAAAAGTTTTACTGTGTAGGACCTGGAAAAAGGGCACATGGTTAACGTACTTTGTTAAAAGTCAGATTTGGAAAGAAAGAATAGGTTTAACTGTAATTTGAATAGTTTTTCGCCCTGCTTTTATCTTTTATAAAAGAATAAATTGGTGTAGTGTGAATGTAGTTAGGGACGGAAGAAGGAAATGTGCGCAAATTGCGTAATTGTGGGAGTACTCACAGATTGTTATTTCCGAAAATTTATTGCATATCATATATAACCATTATAAAAATCACACTTTATACGAGTATACATCTACAATCAATGTGCATAGTGATTTTGGTAAAAACCATAAAATCAAAAATGCACACTAAAAGGTATCGAAAGTCGAACGTTGAACGTATGGGAGACATGTTTCTGCCATTTCTTACAAAAATAAAATAAAGAGGTTATTCATGCTTCGCATTTTTATCCATTCCTGAATTTTCTTCTCATCATTCAACGTAAAAAAAGAAAAAGATTGTTCTAAATCTTTTTAAGGAGATTTAGTGAATTGCAGAAAAGCATTTCCATTCTAAAATGCTAGAACGATCAGGAGAAGTACCTAGCTAAATATGTGTGTCTTGTATCCTTCCTTACTCTATGTTTTAACATGTAAATCGGAAGGTGCTGGAGAGCCAAGAATGAAAAGCCATTACAGAGGTCATAAGATGGCTTTGTGGCTGAATTTGATTCCACAATTACACCAGTCTGGCGGTCCTGATGTTGTCATGCTTCATCACAATTTTCGCGAAGAGAGACCTGAATTTTATGAAGGTATGTTGATTACACCCGTATTGCTTTTCCCATTATGACAAAGTTTTACAAGACGATGACAAGTAAGCTTTCTAGTTTTGCCTGTTAGTTTCTCCTTATCTTCTACTTCTTTATAGCTACGACATGCACCTCCACACGCCACACACGAAAGTAGTTTCATTCTTCATTTTGTCCTGTTAAATTTAATTTTGAGCTTTCAATAATGGTGTTCCTTGTACGTGTGCTCATTATCAGTCATAGTGATGAGCCCTGACGGTCGACAGGAACAGGTTACAGCAACTTTTTCCAATTACGTTCGCTTGTAAACGAAAGTAGGTGAAAGATCGTGAATGCTGATAAGATAAAGTTCATGTCTGCGTGGATGCATGTCTTCTTTAAAAGGGTTCTAAAATATTGCGTTTGCCAACATGCTTTGACTTTCACTGCCATCTTCTGAACTCTATTCTTATATTGGGGCATTGTGCAACTGTGAAAGCGAACACCGTTCTAGAACCAATGTTGCGTGTAGTATGATCCTCCCTGCAATGCTTCAACTTTGATAGACATCTAAACTCAAAGAAAGCTTTTGCGTTGCATCGTTTGTCATGAAATGTTTTCTGAAATTTTAGATGGTATTGATTGTCTCTGTCTGTGTATAAATTCAGGTATTGTAAGAGAACAACTGAAACATGCAGTGATAGATGATCCGCCCACATTTCCCGCCGCAGGCAGTGGGAGTTCGGGTTTTGGAGGAAGGTCTCAATTACCTCCGCCATTTACAACAGGTAAGATTCATAAGAATCACATACGTACAGGTATTGTAAAAGGTTGTAATAGTTAGATCAAGATAAGTTTTAACAGGACATAAAACGCTTTGATCACTTGCTGAATGATTTTGATAGAATGGGGTCGTTTATTTTTGTCTTGATGAAAATAACACTTTCTTTGCTTTGCAGACTTTGGTGACGACGATGACGATGATGCCAATAGTGAATATGACAATGAAGATGACCTTTCCCCGAGAATATCAAAATCAAACAATCATTTGTATCCTACGCTTTCTCCAGCAGTAATGAGCACGTCCGAATGCCCCCCAAACGCTACCAACTCCAGCATTGGAGTAGGTCTCCTTGACGGGAACGAACGTGGTTCGGGGAGCCCATCTGCGGATCGAGATTTGGTTCGTCAGTTGGCAGCTGCTCATTATCATTCCTACGGCACAGCACTTGGTGTAACCATTGGTGTAGGCTGCTGCTTGCTCCTTCTCAATTTGCTCATTTTCCTTGCTATATATCATCAGAAGACGCACAAGTAAGTCTCCAGAAAATTTTTCTCGTCTTCTTAAACAATTCCAAGTCCTTACTAGAAACGAAAACAACTTATGTTATGAGCGAGCAAAAAAAGTAGGCATGAGAGAATTTTCACTGGCTTCATTATTCTCGGAATCACTTTTCACGAAGTAATAGTTCTCTTATGAAAATGATACTTGGAGGTCTTTTTTCCTTTTTAGGGATTTCCAATCAATGTTATACTTAATATGAGCCTACTGTTAGATCAACTTTACTGTACACAAAATATCAAGTTTATAGACATATTATATATGATTCGTATCTGGTAATGGTTATGTAGAAAATGAAAGTTTAGTAAAAAAAAGGGTTTGTCTGCGCAAATGAATGTATATAATTCCAATATTTATGTAGAGTATCTTTCAAAGAAAAGTTGGTAATCATGCCTGTTAGTCAAACACCAGAATTGGTTTTTCTAAGTTTTGTGAGTTACACAGCTAACTTTTCATTTTCTTACGAGCGAACAACTCGACTCCATATATTCGCTATAGGATAAGCACAAATGTTTGGGTAGTGTAGAGAAACGAAATCTGAAATATTCATAATAGATCACGCACACATGTTCATTATTCATTACACTTGGAGCAATCAGTTAAGTACATATTCTGCTGATATCGCACATCTAATATATATAATGATGCCTAGCATTATGATGTACAGTATCACTAAATAGTAAAAGACTTGTACTACAAGTACATATCTACAACAAGTATCAGCTTGTAGGTTTCTTTAAGAGTTCTGAGTTTATCGGAAATTCGTTGCAAAATCTAGGAAGTGATTTAACGGTATCTGTTGCAGCAGCAGTTTTAAAAATAAGTAAAATGGCGCATCTACTTTAATAGAAGAGAAAGTCTTAGTCTCGGCTCGTGCATGAAGTTTCATATAGCCCCTCCAACTCCAAAGACAGCTCTTTTGAGTCTTAACCCAACAAATGCGTATATACGCTTTAATATTCATCAAAACCAACTCGGACAGTCTAGATAAAGTATTTCATACAAATTTGAATAAATACAGCACATCACTTAAAATTAGCCCTTTGTATATTTTTGTTGTTGACGGCAGAATAGGCCGATGCAGCTCATGAAAAATTATTATGACATGTTTGGTAGAATCCTTATATAACCGCTTCATCAACTTTACTGTCTAATTGGCTGCTTTCCCAAAACTGGGCACTTGGCAGTTTGGCAGTAGACTGTTTGCCATCACAGCGAAGACTTTCGTCTCTCATGAAATATGTATTTATGTTTTGTAAATCTCTTTTACTCTTCATACACAAGTTTTTGTACCCTTTCCTGTCTTGTTCCAGCAAAGTGGAGAAGGCCCTGAATTTCCAATACTTGATAAATGAATAAGCAACGCATTTCCCATCGTCTAAGCCAGAGAGTATTCTCCAGAGCTAGAGTCCAGAGTTGTATTAGTCCTTGGGTTTTTGTTCGTCGCTTACCTGCTAACATAAATCATAAAAGTTTAATGCCTGCTGTAATGAAAAGCGACTTGGGCTCGGTGTGCAGGGAATTGCTGGTTATAAAAGTTTTTGTTCGTGTACAAACAGTCATGTATTGTATATTTTGTACCTAAAATTACTGGTGTGTTTGTTCTTTTTAGTTTGCACTGCATATTTCAGTGCTACATTACATGTTTTCTTTTGTGTACTTTTCTAGTGTTACACCAACCAGCGGTATGGCTAACCAGGGGAAAGAACCCACACAGGAAGACGAGGAAAATCCCTTGCCGCTGCCAAGCTCGTTGAGCCGTCCCAGGAGTCATCCTGATATGAGACATATTGGAACTGCTGCTTCAGGAAGCATCAGTGTCCCAGCCCTTTACAGTGATAATGAGATGGGGGACGAGTTTGATGATGACATTGTGCAGGAACTTAGGGAATGTAGTGGCCATGCTGGAAGCTCACATTCCACCTTCAGAATGGCTTCTAAGGAACTATCGTCCTCCAGTGGATTTTCCAGTCCATCTATACCTGATCCACCTCCTCCGCCAAGATGTAAGCAGTTTAAAACATTTTATGAGCCCCATTATGTGAGATAATGCAGATTTTTTAATAATTACCCAACTTTTCGGGGAAACAGAGAAAGTAGTTTGGAGAAAACTCTATGCATATTTTAAATTTTATGCTGATTGCCAATTATATGCTTTAATATTAATGGCGATTTTGGTCTATTCCTATATATGTAAAGCGGTGATAGGAGGGTCTGGAGCTGTCACATTTGCCAGTCTTGGAAGAGGCTCTGTGGTTCGTGTACTTCGACGAGACGATTCCAGGGAGTACACAGAGAACGGAACATGTTAAAAAGTTTTTTACATCCTCTTTCCTATTTATTAAAGTCGCGTGTGCTGTTACTGTTCCATAGACCTACTTTTGACAGTGATATTATTTTTAAGCATTATAATATGATCTCCATAACACACTGGACTGGACTATGTTTGCAGTTCGAGATTAATGTATACGTATAAATATCGCTCGAAAACATTCGTTGTGCACTGTGCCAAATCATGGTTATTCCAAGAAAATAACGAGAAACTTGCGGCAGATTTTTTCTCAAAAATAGCCAACCTATTGTCTCAAATACTCCAGAATTAGTATTTGTTAAAGTTTTTAATAATTCTAAGAAGTGAAAGTTGTTGTACATTATGTGCTGTTACTTCAAATAGTTGTGCTGCTTTTTTGTAGCCAATCTTACAAGATTATAAAGCACATAATCTCTTAATATCATATTTTATCAGCTTTTACATGTTTTTGCATTTCTCTGTTGTGAATTTTCTTATTAATCCTTCCAAAGCGCAGAGAGCCGCGTGTGCTGGTATTTGGTAATTACAGCCTTAGTCTCGCGAAACTTTGATCTTATTTCTAAGTACATATTAAAATTGTGAACAAGATCATCGTGTCGCCAGACAGACAGGGAATTCTTTAGAACTGTAGAATTCCAAGTAATTATATGGAACACTTTTCTTTTATGATCTGTGCAAAGGTGAAATACACAAAGGATGTGTTGTGTTCTCGGAAGAGTTATTAATAAAATTGTAATTAGCCAAGAGGTATAGCTATATCGTTGTACACGTTATCCGTTATGCTTTGAATACCGTAATATATTGATAAGCTAAATTATATAACCAATTAAAATACTACACTCCTACATTGTACGCATATGTGCTAAATTACATTCTACTGAGCAGCAGTACAAGAAAAAAAACATTTTATGAGTTATAAGTTATAAAATGAGACTACGTACGACGTAAAAAGTTTCTTACAGATGCGTTCAGATTATTACAGTGATATTTGATATTTAATAGAGTTTTTAATATCCGCTCTGATGCTGTTATAATATAGATGACATTATACTATCAACTTTATAGACACGTAAAGTTTGCGCCATTATATTATACCTAACTTTAATCAGCCCTAAAAAGCCAGATATAAACAATAAATTTATTATACGAAAGAAGAGGTTTGTCTATATGACATGCATAATATGTTATTGTGAAAAACAAAAGGATGATACTTTTATCTTATTAACAGTTATACGTAAATAACCGATTTCAATAAATCAGAAAAAGCTAACTAAAACGTTATACGATGAATCAGTATAATAATGATTTGCTAAGCAGTGCAATAGATGACCAATACCTGATGGCTATAATGTAATTAATTGTAAGGGTAATTACTGGGTAATGGGATATACGGCTAAGCATGTCATTTTAGATGTAATCTTTGTAAGCATTCAGGAAATGAAACGCTGTCTACTACAATCACATTATTATATAAGGCAGTTTTAGAGACAAGGAAAGTAATAAAAAATAAAGACTACCGTTTTTACCTAACGGGTAACTCCAATTTGCCTTCCCTTTATTCCTTGCAATAATCATTACGGTAAACCCATTCCGACTTGTGAAAATTGGCTTTCTCCTTCTCGCGCTGTTGTACTTTCACTTTCGCTGAGTCTGTTGATTGCTGGGTTTGGTTTGGTGGCAACGCCGCCGGTGGCAAGAAACCATATACCTAGTACATGTCCTGCATGTTTAGAAATTGCTAACGAAACAAAGCTTGTCGCGTTTTCCTTTTCCCATGCGATCTCTTATGTGCCATGATGTTTCGCTTTCACTTGCAGCTTTCCATTTGCCATTCTCTCCTGTCACTCTGTGGCTGTGGTTTAGTTGGCATTACGAATACGATTTAGATTTTTTTTGCAGAGGATTTATCGTTCACAAACGTTAACAAGACAAAGAGTTAAATTCTACAGAAAAACTGCTTTTCCTTTGGCTTATCGAACGAAACAATGGCTGACGAATCAGGAGCTGGTGAGGCAGAGTGTGGAGGAGGAGATGATTACGTAAGTCGACTTTCAAATGTACAAGCAGTTTCAACGGGATTAAAATGCTCATATGAATCCTCGTTTGTGTTGGAGTAGAAGATGGAAACGGCGCCGTTTGATTCTCGGTTTCCAAACCAGAACCAGACAAAGTACTGCTATGTGAGTTTCTTGGATTATCATCGCTGTGTGAAGGCTAGAGGTGAAGATTATGAACCATGTCAGTATTTCCTACGAGTGTTCAAGTCGATTTGTCCAAATGCCTGGGTGGAAAAATGGAACGATCAACTTGAAAAGGGCACATTTCCAGGGAAGATCTGATCAATCAATCAGAAAGGGTGGAGCAAAGTACAGCGAAGCAGAACTACATTACTATTTAATCCAGTATCAACAAAAACAACTTCAGCGTCAAATGTGATTCATTTTTTTATTATTAAATTCATCATTCATTCACTACTATTTTCACTTGCGTGATTGTCCTACATAAGTATTTTAATGGCTTATTGTAATAAATGCCTTCACACATTTGTTGAAAATTAAAAATTATGAAGCTCGATATTAAAATAAACATTAGAAAAAAACTAAAGTTGAGCATAACACAAAGTTTACTTTAAAATTAAGTCCATATTCGTTGTATTGGCTTGATTAGTAGTTCTGACAAAAAAATTGAGTTTAGGCTGTGCCTGTGAGCGTATTCCAGTTTTTTATTGTCAACATTTATCATTCATTCCGGTGTCGGTACATGGGCTCCACCGAAATTCCAAAATATTTCATTACAACTTGTGTCCTCGGTTTAACAAAATGACTGCGGGCATGGATTCTAAATAATTAGCATAAAACAGATCATTAAAAACAAATTGTGATGAAAGAATATTCATAGGAAAATATGAGCTTACTCAAAGAGAATATGAATGTATGTTGCATAGCCGGCTAGAATGTGCCAATAAGCATGCAGTTGTGTCATTGGACGAATGTACTTTGGCAGTTTTGCCCTTACATCACTTTAAAAAAATAAAAATCATCATACATTTTAAGCAGATTGTAGAAACAATTTTTGCATTTATGAATTACTAAATTGCTACATACGTTAGCTGGGGGCAAAGTTGGTTGTCAATGTTCCATAAACCGAATCCAAATGTGTACATAAAGAACCCCGCAGAAAGGAGTCGTGTGCAAGTCCTGCACTGGTTGTAGTTGACAAGTCTCAAGTCCAGGATTAAGACCACAACGACACCAGCTCCATACATGGTCTGCAAAATGTATGCAGAATCATGCATTGTTATATATATGAAATGAAATGCTTGCCATTTTTTATCATAAAAACAGTTTTCTAAAAAATCAAGTCTTACTTGATGAATGAGAGGATTCTTGAAAGCCAAATAGAAAATAGTGAAAAAGAAAGCATATGAGCAACATGCGAAAACCAAGGCAGAGTTGATTGGCTTCTTAAGGGACTTCCGAATTTCCGCTAGCTGATAAATCAACAGCACATTTCCAAACACCATTGGAAGTTCATCCAAAAGTTGCATGTGATACAGAAGTGTCATGTGAAATAACCATGACCCAATGCCTACCGCTGTACTCAGACAACAAAGGAAAACAACGTCAAAAATTACACTCCGTTATTACATGAGTACATGAGTACCTATGCTCATAAAGAAAATACTGGAGTTTGAAAAAAGAATAGTTAGTACAACATATCTTGACTATAAAAACGTTATTTTTACCAATCAAACACAAATGAGTGTAGATGAATTTTCGTTCTAGCCCACATCGTACAACTTCATAGATTCCAAAAATTGAAGGTATTATCATTCCAAGATTGCTCACAGTATTCCCTATATAAATGCAAAGAGTGTACCTATTAGTTGAAAATTTATCTATAACCCAACATGACATTTATTTAACTGCAAACATTTTCTACTTACAAAATTCCGCAATAAACGGACTGACTTCATAGTTAATTTCGCACCAGTCAAGGGTGGAGGTCGGAGGACCCCAAAAGTTCTTGGGTGGGGCTGGAGCCATTTGTTCCTTTGTATTTCCAGAAACAAACCTTTGACCAATCGGACTTGGAAACAAACTCCACTTACAACTACTTATAACTGTTGATACGTTTTATTGCACGATACAGACTTTTACAGTTTCGCTGACGTTAGTTAGAGCCAATCATCACAGACAGCAACTATATTTCCCCGATAAGCGATATGCAAAAGTGCCAACCAGCAACTATGCTCACCGAAGAAACTTCTGCTAAAGTTTAGAAAAACTTTTTTCGAAGAACCAAATAATATATTATTAACAACTCACTCGAAGAAAGTGTATGACAATAGAATATTAATTTGCAAAGCGTTCCTTGTTTCTAACCTAACCGGAATGGAAGAATATATACGAAACTTGCTTATTTCCCATACACAGAATGCAGCGTGTCGGATTTAATTTTTTATAAGAATTGATTTTTGTATAAAATATGACTGGAAAGCAGACACGAATGTCAGTAGGACTGGAAACACACAGAGCGACACAGGTTTTCAAATTAAAAGTTTTTGTTTATCAGGTGTCAAACAGCATGGATCAATACGTATAGGGAAAGCACTGGTAAACGGGAACCCCTTTGTGCATGCACTGCTTTCAGCCGTTTGTGGCAAGCAGCTATAGTGAAAAAACTGTTACCGGGCAGCCCGAACGGGATTGTAATCCCAGCCACATTTTCTCGGGATCCTTGCTACGCAAGCGTTCGCATGTCGCATAGGTTTTCTTTGTTCATATTCGTTACATGATCATATAGGTATATTTAAAGCCGTTGTGTTTTTTGATTTCCATTAAACCATTCAGTTTCAAAATTAGACGTATGAAATTCATTTCAATCGATAAACCTTTAAAACCCTTATTGATTTAACCTATCATCCATTATATATTTATTCCACACGTATCACCATTTTAATCCAGAACAGATTTATTAATGCTGTACAAATAGGATAAAATTACATTCTTTCACCACAAAACGTGGATAAAAAACAAAAATCAAAACTAATAATAAATATTAACTCCGTTCAAAGGGTAAAATTATAATAAATTTTTAAATCGATGAATCAGCCTGCCTGTAATTTAGGCACTGCACATCAAGCATTCGTCCTTGTTTTGGAGAGAACAGACCATTCCAGCCTCGTTTTCTTCTCGAGACTTCAACTTTGTTTTGTCGACAGTGAACTGGATGGCATTGGCTGCTGGTTTAGTTCGCAAATAATACATTCCAGTTTTCAGACCCTAAATATAAACCAAACGAAAATTAGGCAAAAAGCAAAATTAATAATACAGAGGTATATCTGTCAATAAGGAACTATGTCAAACCTTTTTCCAGCCATAAAAGTGCATCGAAGTTAGTTTGGCAAAACTTGGTTCAGCAATATGCAGATTAAGGGATTGTGACTGGTCGATGAATGCTCCACGATCTGCAGCCATGTCAATTACCACCCGCTGAGATACTTCCCAGACAGTTTTATACAGTTCTTTGATTTCGGATGGGATATCCGGAATATTCTGAATGGAGCCGTTGGCGGCAATCATTTGGTTTTTCATATCATTATTCCATAAACCTCGCTCTGTCAAGTCCTTCAGCAAATGAGGATTCACAATCTAACAAATACATAATATACAAAATTCCAGTTAACAATCCAACAATTCAACTAAAACCTGTCTAAAGGAGTATTTTTGTACCTGGAATTCTCCAGACAGGACCCTTCGTGTATATATGTTTGAAGTATAAGCTTCAATGGACTCGTTGTTTCCAAGAATTTGTGCAGTTGAAGCAGTAGGCATTGGTGCAAGGAGCAAAGAATTTCGAAGTCCATGCTTGGCGATCTTCTGCTTCAAGCTACCCCAATCCCACAAATTTGTAGGTGTTACGTTCCACATGTCATACTGCAAAATCTGTGGATTGAAAAATGTGATTGTGTTATGATTTATGACAAAAATGTTTGCAATAATAGCAAAGATGCGTTTGATAACATTTCCAATTTACCCCTTTACTGGCTGGAGAACCTTCATAAGTTTCATAAGTTCCATCTTTTTCAGCCAATTCAGAACTGGCTTCCAACGCTCCATAGTATAGCGTTTCAAATATCTGGATATTTAATTTCTTGGCCTCAGGGCTATCGAAAGGATATCGCATGATTATGAAAGCGTCTGCCAACCCCTGAATGCCGATTCCAATTGGCCGGTGTCGCATGTTTGACCTTCTAGTCTACAACGTGCAATAAGATAATATTTAGATTTGGCATACTACTTTTAAATTTATATCCAAAAATTAACATTATGGATAAATTCATACCTCAGGTACTGGATAGTAATTGACGTCAATGATCTTGTTGAGATTCCTCGTAACCACCTTTGTAACTTCTTTCAGTTTTTGAAAGTCATACGTCCGGTCGGGTTTCACATACATATTCACGGCGATTGAAGCGAGATTGCAAACAGCAATTTCATCACGGGAAGAATATTGTACGACTTCAGTGCAAAGGTTGGAGCACTTTATTGTCCCAAGATTTTGCTGATTTGATTTACGATTGCAGGCATCCTTGTACAAGACGTATGGGGTACCAGTTTCGATTTGGGATTCAATGATGTGATACCAGAGTTTCTGAGCTGGGACCTTCTTTCTGAATCTGCCTTCTTTTTCATACCTACAATAAAAGGACGAAGAATTTATTTATGACGGAATATAATTACGGAGAGTGCATATACAGTAAAACCTCAAATGCACCAGAAGTAAAACCTCATACGTACTTTGTATATAAGGCTTCGAATTCTTCTCCCCAAGTTTCGTGCAAACCAGGTGACTCTCTAGGGCACATCAGACACCAATCACCGTTGCTTTCCACACGTTTCATGAATAGATCAGGAATCCATAGTGCATAAAACAAGTCACGGGCGCGATTTTCTTCCTTTCCAGTATTCTTTTTAAGGTCCAAAAATTCAAAAATGTCGGCATGCCAGGGTTCCAAATAAATTGCGAATGCTCCAGGTCTCTAAAAAGCAATGGAAAATTTGTTAATGATCTTACTACCAACTATTCATGAAGTGTCATGAAATTAACACTCAAATTACTCAAAACAGAGTATCAAGTTCACCTTGTTTCCTCCTTGGTCAACGTATCTGGCGGTATTGTTGTAGACTCTCAACATTGGTACCAAGCCGTTGGAAATCCCATTAGTACCACCAATGTAAGATCCCGTTGCTCGAATGCAGTGCACATTAAGCCCAATACCCCCAGCACTTTTGGAGATTAGGGCACATTGCTTCAAGGTGTCATAAATGCCTTCAATGCTGTCTTCTTGCATGGTAAGTAAGAAGCAGGATGACAATTGGGGACGATTAGTGGCAGCGTTGAAAAGGGTAGGTGAGGCATGGGTGAACCATTTCTCAGACATCAAGTTGTAAGTTTCGATTGCAGCGTCAATATCATCTTCATGGATGCCGATTGCCACACGCATCAACATGTGCTGGGGTCTTTCCGCAACCTTTCCATTGATCTTCAACAGGTAAGATCTTTCCAATGTCTGAAATACACATACAAAACAAATGGATTGTAACCCAAAGCTAAAGGCTTACAAATGTAAAATGAATAAACTTAGGTTTACCTTGAACCCAAAGTAGTTGTAGTTGAAGTCACGATCATAGACAATGGCAGAGTTCAGCCTTTCCTGGTTCTTTTGAATAATTGCATTATGATTTTCCGAAACCATTGGGCATTTCTGGCCACTTCTTTCATCCACCATCTCATACAAATCGTTCATGACCTCTTTATAAAGTACAAATCACAACATCATGAAAATCATAATCATGAATACTTTCACCTTAACCCATTCATCTTGAATTGAAGTTGAAAACTTACCAGAAAAGCATTTCTTTGTCTCCTTGTGCAAATTCGAAACAGCAATCCTAGCAGCCAGAATAGCATAGTCGGGGTGATTGGTAGTCAACGTCGCGGCAGTTTCCGCCGCCAAGTTGTCCAGCTCCACCGTTGTCACGCCAGAGTACAGTCCACTAATCACCTTCAGGGTAATCGCCGTCGGATCCACAAAGTCCATATTCAAGCCATAGCACAGCTTCTCAATTCGGCTGGTTATCTTGTCAAAATGCACCTCCTCCGTCCTCCCATGTCGCTTTATCACGAACATCTTGTTTTGAACCATCTTGAAGGCTTTCCTGCAGTTACAACAAAAACAAGTTTACTACCCATTCAGAAATTTCGCTGCCATACAACCATCGACTCATAATCAAAATATAAATATACTCTAATTATGCCACTTTACTAACCAAAGTAGGTCAACCGGAAAGTTAAGAAAATTGTCACAATTTGTGAATCAATGTCCAGTAATAAAAGAAAATTTCTGCTTTTATGTCAGTTTTTGTATTCCAGAGAAAGGGCAACTTTCATCAACCAAGTGCAGAGCTCGACTGACTCAGCAGAGTGACTCGGAGTTCAAGAGCTACCTTCTTCCTTGGCCTATTTGCTATTTGTTTACCCGTTGGTATTTTCCATTCAAAACGAAAACAAAACAGAAAACACATCAACGTACGCTCGGCGAACAAAGGAACGACGCTAGAAAGTGCACAAAAAAAGTTCACGAAGGGGACAGGTAGTTTTTCAGGCAGCTTATACCAGAATGCCAGAACATTCAACGTTTTTCACAACTTAAATCGCAACAACGGTCCAACTAACCAATTTTCTTTGGAGGACGCAACACAAAGAAACGTTTGGGTGCGATATTTTTTTGTCAGTTTCCTGTGTATTATTTATTGAATTGATAGAAATGCATTCTGTTACATTATTAGGTGGGTTTTCAACAATAAAAATCCCATTCCACATTCCGCTCTTGTAAATGCGTATACTAATGTCTGGAATATGTGTCGAACAAAATGAATGATATAGGGAAACCAGGCAAATAAGATGAAAAAGAGAAGGAATAAGACTGTCGGGTAATCTTTTTAAAGCAAATGATAGAGTATATGAAGCAGACCCTTCATGTTCTTTCATTTTTATGTGGAGGTTCATGGCAAGCATTATTGCAAAACGTAAAAATTGTACCCCAAGTGGAACCTGGAGCATGATAAATGGGATTATTTGAGGGTGGATGTGGAGGATTTCAGGAGATTTCAACATGTGTTATGAGATGACAAAGCAGCATCCCGCTCCTTTCCCAAGCGTGAACCGCTTCTTTGCGATTGGTCACTTGAAAACTGAGTTAGCACAAAAATGGTATAAGTTCTAATGTTACTTATTCTTCATTCTGCAATATTAGGCAGGAAAGTCCGCTATATAACACAGGCGTAAGTTTGAAAAAATTCTTTTGTCTGCTATGATGCATCATGATTTCATGATGCGGTATATATTATTGCATGTAGTCGGATGAAGACTTCTGAAAGCTCTCATATTTACCCAGATCAAGTCCAAAATCCGGAACTTTTTACTTGCCATAACTTTATTTGTCTCATATTAACCGAGGAAGTGCAAAGTTGCGCTCTTACAGGTTTTACATTTTTGAACTGGCAATTGGCATTGCTATGATCATATAATGACGTATGGGAGTTATAAAGACAAAAGACAACAAGGCTTGCAGAACTGGCTTAGGTTAGCTAAATTGTCATAACATGAATATGAAATCAGTTCTCGTATTTAGAGACCTCTTATTTGCGATTTCATAAAAATCCCTAAAAATAGGGATCCATTTCAGACACTTAAATTTCTACAGACCAAATTTATTCAAATATTTAACCATTGTTGGGTTGGGTTTATTTTCTCGTTTTTGCGACTATAGCTTTTTCCCTATTAATTCTCGAACTACATTATAACGGACATGTCACTTCGTCTAGCAAGAAGATAGAGTTGCGTTTATCTTGGGGCTAAGTGAGAATCGAACTTTTGGGAATCATTGTTATTGTCTCAGCTCACTTGATTGATTTCATTGATTGTTTATAATGAATAAAACTTTCTGAGGAGGAAACTACGAATACTATGATTATGAATTAGATGCATGGCCAAAGTTAGTTGCATATAAATAAATAAAAATGTGTGTAATTAGCATGCTTAAACATTTTTCTCGGTTTGGCATATAGCCGGTAGATTATATTTACGGATGCACTTGAAAGAATTAAAGAACATTATTTCATTAAAAATAAGCATATAGTATATAGTGTATATAAAAATATTGAATGATTTGTTCATTTGACGGGAGTTCTAGAATCTCGACAAACAATTTTTGTATTCTACATTACGCTATTAGTTATTGATTGTGTCTTATTGTTTACCTTTCGTACATTTACAATAAACACATACCTAAGTGGGTTTCTTTCACTGCTCGGTAAGGAAGTACCTTTTCATAAGATAACTAGCATTAAATTGCATAAAATTTCCTGAATTACAAGCAAAATCAACAATCACACGCTTAAATTGAATGCATTTAGTTTTCTCTACTTTTGATAACCGTTATTTCAGCGAGAATCACATCTATTTTCCTCCATCCTTTGATATCATAGTATGCATGCATGTATATTATATGCCATTAATTTACCAATTGTTACTGTAACTGTTAAACATTTTTTGCATATTTTCATCTATAGGGTGACTGAAAATTGAAAATTGCTCTTGTCTAGTTGAACCAGTTGCGTTAAATAACTGCATTAAATAGCCATAAAATAAAGTTTCATATTATCTGGTTGCACCGTATAATCATCATGATTCATAATATAATAAAAAGCAACATTCCATTCAAGTATTTACAATGACATAGATTTTTACAGAATGAATGAGACGCTAAAATATCTACCTAAATGCCATGTAAACTAGCTACTATATTGTGTACTTAGCGTTTATGCTCTGGGATATAAAATGCCAAGTTTTAATGTGCAGCAGTTGGCATTGTATCTCTTACAATCTGACACTACGAAGTTGAGCAAAAGGAATTTTTCATTTAATTTAACAGCATTGTAAACTCCACACAGCCCAATGTGCTATGATAAACTTCATCGGTTGTGTTTCTGTAAATAATGTCGTGATATGCCCGTTACTAGCTTTGTAGTATGAATGCTCATGTTGTTTTCGTATTCTTTCGTACAGGTTAATTAACTTTGTGCTTGTCACATACAATTGTAGATATTATATCAACAAGGGATATGATTCGCCGTAAATTATACACGACTCAAAATGTTATACAATAAATACAATATAGTATAACGACAAATGTAAATGCAGACGATCTTGATTTTATGCCAGCTTTATGTTTTTCTCACTAAAACTAAAATGTATTTATAGTCTCTTTTTCCTGCTAAAAAGAATTTTTGAGCAGACAAAAAATGGTCGTTTGTTGCATATTTTGAGTTTATTCCTCCGTAAGTATGCGCTGCGCCTTTTATGACGTACAAGTTTATGGCAGGAAGAGACATAATTCAAGGAGCAGCCGAATCATTCATAAGGTACAATTTATCCCAATTGTATCGTTTTAATGGTAATTTCAAAGGAATGTGCACTTCAGCACGAGAGGCATGCAATACCAAATTACTAGGAATTGAACCGTTCTACGAAAAGTATAATTCTTTGTGAGAGTAGAGGACATCGCATGTAATCATCTTACATTACACGCATGCATTTAAAAATGTTACCTATATAGCATCATATAAGTAGGCAAGCAAATCAGCATGTGAATTATGCTGGTTTCAGGTAGGTACATGTAAAAACAGGGAGATAGAAAAACGCACAAGGAAAATTTAGATTTTTAAAGTTTGTACAGCACATGCAAGTATATATGCATCAGTAGTACTGATCAAATCACAAAAAAAGTTTCAAAGTACATAGTACAGTAGTACGGAGTGCATATTGACAGAAAGAAGTGTGTAACCAAAGAGGATTCACTCTAGTCACAATACAACTAGTCAGGCCACATTTTTTCCAAGGCAGGCAGATATACATTTTAGTAGGTAACGCGCATCACATCTTTATCATCGTAAACTGCTGCAGAGATTTTTCTACCAAACTAAAATGCCTGCAAGGGAATGGACGCGTTCACAATGTAATGAATATAAATATGCGAGAAGTAGAAGGATGGCAGAGAGGAAAAAAAGGATTTTTATCCCTTTAACATTTATGAGACAACGCATACCAGAGAAGAGAAGAATGCAGCATACAGGATATGCTTTAAATAAGATTAGTTGATGGATACAAGAAAGAAGATCCCGTATTTCAGTTTCATTAACGAGACTCGCATACCACCATGAAAAATATATTATGTTTTGTATACACACACTAACATACTATTACCATTTACGTGCCATGAATAATCGATCCTTTAGCTCAGCTAGAGTGACTCATTTCAGTTATTTTCTCCCGAATTAACCTCACGCTTTTTTTAAAAATAAAATAAAGTTACTGACATTTATTATTGCTTCACCTGTTGCTTTCATACCTCGTGTTAATTTGCACATCAAACGACACAATCGACACGTCTGAGAATAATGAAAAGAGACAGCGACAACGAAAATTCATTGCTTTTATACGTAGTACCTAATAATATTTGTTACATTGAATCAACACAGTTGTTTTGTACTGTGGAGTAATTAAGTGTAACCGAACATCCATCATGCAAAATACAAATCCATCATGACCGTGATATTGGCTACCAACAATATTAAAAATGTCCATTTAATTATGCTCCCAGGAATATATAAATCAGAACGGACATATCCAAATCATATTTCCTAAGGTCGTTAACTAAACTAGCTCTCTAAAATCTACTTGATGGGCCATATCGAATAATTTGTATTTTTAAGTTTATATCAAGTCGATAAAGTTCGTTCGACAGTGTTTTTTTGTATATTCCGATCGCGAAAAAATATCTGTGAATGATCAATTTGATCATTGCTAATCCAAGAAAGTGAGTAAGAAGGGGACAATCCAAAGGTTCGGAGTGGATGCATGATCCGGATAGTTTTTCCTGCCAGGATGAATGGAATACAGCGGTCTACCAAAAAGTATGTGAAAATTATGTACGATTGTGTGTGATATGTAAAAAATGCAAATCTTCGTACAAAAACTGCATTGTTTTTGCAAGCATTGAAAACAAATTGTTTTTGCAAGTATAATTCGGATAAATTGCTGGACTGCGTATAGGTTATTTACTAAACAGTAAACGGTTTATATTAGTATAGATAGTCAAGTTTATATGCTAGAAGACATGTGGATGATTTGTCACTCAGTGAAAAGTGACGTTGTCATCTGCGTCAATTATAAAAACCTGGTTGTAATTTTATGAATGCATTTGCGATTGCATAGTACAGAATTGGATGTTTAATGTACTGATTTATCGTCTACATTGCTTAAGGTTTAATCATGTCATTCAGTTTAGTGGTGAATTCATCAAAGAGTGATAATATTTTGTCGTGCAATTATATTGCTGCTTGTTGCTTGTAGCATGGATCCAGTCAGTCCAAATCATACACTCTATTCATATTTGCACTAAGCAAAGAGCTCGTATATAGTGTATCAGTTAGCAAACAAGATTAAGAGTGGGGTGATGATGATTATGATGTTGACGATGAGCAATCACTCACATATTTGGAATTCCATTCATTATTTAGCTACCACTATTTATTAAGCCTTTGCTTGAACGTTATAGGCTAGAGATTATTCCATTCTGCTTTTTAATGATACCATTCATGCAAGGAAGCATCTATATGGTGGTGTCATCACGTCAGGATGGCCATAATTATTATCACCCAAAAACTTTTAGTCATATATTCATAAACTTTTATTGCGACACTATATTTAGTTATTATTACCCTCTGCTTTACTAAATCTCGGCGTTTCTAAATTCGCTGCTGTAAGTGTCGCATTTAAATTTTTAACCTGACGGATCAACGTTATTTTCTAGCATCTGTTAGGGAAGAACAATTACCAGTAAATCAACGAAAATCAAAATTATTTCAAGTTGAACAGTAACAGTTAACAGTACTTATTATTCTTGATTAGACTTTGCGTATCTGTACTTTCTGGTTTTCCTGGAATGTAGAAAAACGCACAAGCCACAAGTAAATATGTTATCAATTTGTATGACATCCGTATCATACATGTCAGTTTAATAGGTTGAAACCAGTAAGCGTTTACTTTTTCATGGTTTAACGATAACTTTATGTGTTTGAAGTACTTTAGATAAAATTCTTTTGAAAATTAATAATAAATTGAATCAGAAATTACACGCATATGAATTCCATGATTCTTTGTTATCAGCAGGGAATTGCGGGTAAAGTTTTTTTAAATGCATCTTGTGCTGGCTGTCATAAATTTCTAGCATAAAACTAGCCCACGTGGTCCCTTTTGTTCATTAAAAATAAATAATGTTATTCTTGTGGCCATTTTAGGTAAAATTCCATTCCACACACGTAGAGAAGTATGATATTAGATGACTGGAAGAGGAAAGGCAAACTTGACATTTAGAAGTTAGAAATCCCTAAACACTACAAAGATATCATGGATCCGCTAATTTCATCGACAGAAGAATTGAGTCCAGAGGACAGACTCTTACTAAAATGTACAAAAAGACAAGAGCCACAAGGCGAAGAGCACAAAGCAGATTCTGTGGTGGATGCCACGGGAAAGAATCAAACCGGATCTGGTTATTCGCACCAAGTCATGGCGTTGACTAGGACAAAGAAAAAACTTCCTTCATCGCCATCTTCTTCAGAGTCGGAGTCGGATTCCGACCTGGATGATGAAGAGCATCATCATGACATGAAATTGGATCACTACTACTCACCCACCACTGCTGCCGGTGCAATTGGTTCAAACACAAATTCCATTTCTTCAAGGTCAAGCCTACACAGAAACAGTGGAACTCATCCATGCAATTTGAGCTTAGACTCCAACTCTCACTCAACGTATAATACTCTAATTATCCACCAGAACAATTCCAGTTTACTTGCTGATACTTGGATGTAAGAAGAAGAACATACCTAAACGCATTTAAATTGTTTAACGTTTTATTTAACATGCATTTTGAGGATTAAATGAAATATTAATTCCTTTGTTGCTCTCAGACCTGCTAGTCATGAATTCACTTCTGTTGGAATGGGTCGCAACTCTGGTTGTGCTGCTTTGCGGAAATCTCAGTCACCCTCCAGAGACCTCTCTAGTAGTCTTAGTCAGTCCGGGGGTGAAGGCTTAATGTCAGAAAGAAGCGGAGACAGCGCAGTCACGTCCACCGAATTGCTAGATATTCCAAGAGATTATTTGGACCAGTTGACTGTTCTGAAACACTTGGCCAAAGAGGTTCAGCAAGATCCGATAAGCAGTTCGGTTCATCCAAACTTACTTAGATCTTCCAGCTTTTCAAGATCCCAACCAGATCTTACTCATGCCACTATAATGAGCACGAATCCACATAGCTGTAGTCACGACTTTGACTACTACGATTGTTCAAAAACATCACAGTCTTGCCAGCAATCACAACAGGGCCAACAATGGAAAAAGTATGATAATCCCCCGTCGTTGCTGGCACCCGCACCAGATAAGAATGATGATGTGCTTCCTTCTGTGCAAATTTTGGAAATTTTGATGAGAGAGAATTCTAATTTGAAGGCAGAACTAGCCAACGCGCGCAGACGGATTCAGACTATTCATAAGGTACATACCAAACAGCATGATTCTTGATAATTATATTGAAAATAAATCTTAAGAAAGCAGATTTAAAGTTCTTGTATTTTAATTCAAAAATGCAGCTTGAAGCAGAACTGACGCGGCTTCAAAAGGAACATGCCTCATTGTTTGAATGTGCTGAAAGAAGAGAAAGCTTGGAAAGGACGGCAAGGGCAAAGCTAACCACAGAAGTAAAACGATTGACTGCCGTAAACAGGGAACTTTTATCTTCGTCAAATTCGCTGCAAAATATTTCACCGTTTGCCATGTCTTCGGATACAGATGCATACAAGCAAGAACTAGCCAAAAAGGACGTTACTTTGTCTCAACTGATCTCAGAAAGTAAGACTCTTGAAAGCAAGGCAAATTTTGTTTGTTACGATTCAGTTACAAGCAGAATTCTGGAATTTATTAATCAAACTTTCAACTTGGTTTCATCTAGATAAGGAGCTTGTAGCAACAAAGGAAAGGCAAGAAGTTGAGCTAGCTGCTCAGCGAGCGACGCTAGCTGAACAACGGACTCATATTGATATATTGGACAGTGCTCTTACTAATGCACAGCAAAATGTTTTGCGTTTAGAAGAAGAGGTAAAATAGCACGATATGTATCTTTATGTTATGAAAATCTTCTATTTCTTTCATTTCTATAAAAAACATAATTTATTGGATTAAACACTTTATTTTATTATTCCACAGTGTCAGAAAAAGCAAGAATATGTGGAGAAAGTATCTCAACTTCAAAGAGCACTGTCATCCTTGCAGTTGTCTAACGAAAAGCGAGAACAATCGGAGAAAAAGCTGAGATCACAACTAGAATCTGAAATCACAGAGCTAAAGTTGCAGCTGGCGTCTGTAAATGCAGCTAGCAACCCACATGTTCCTAGAAATCAAGGTGCAATGTCCACAGGTCCACCGGCTCCCAGAAACTACACTGCTCCTCCACCCTACCCAGGTACAGCACCATCCCAGCAGCAACACCACGAGTCGAAACAGGATCTTGCCCCAGAGTTACAAATTCTTCAGGAAAACCTAAAATTGTCAGAGGAAAAGATACATAGTCTTCAATCTGTCGTGGCAAGATGGGAGCAGTTTTTCACGCTTGAGGGGCAAAACTGTCACAATACATCGCAGCCAGGCTCCACACCAAACACTCCGAGTTCTTGGTCTTCTCGTGGAGAAACCCCTCATTTCTTTGGAAATGGTAGTGGCAGTGCTAGTTCTTCCGGTGCAGCTTTGGATGATTTACCTTCTACCCACAATCGGGCTGCAGAGCTCGAAAGAACGATAAAGGATCTGGAGTCGCGACTCGTAGAACGTGACGCTATGATACGAGTTTTGAACTTGCAAAATGCGCCACCACCCTTGTCTTCGTTGCCTGCGAATCTCTATTCTTCGTTCAACTCTACAAATTCATCTCCTTACATTGCCCCAATTTACAGAGAATCTCCATGCTATTCTTCCATGTCAGGAGCGATGAAAACTGGTAAACAGGATTCACTCTTGTGTGAAGATCAAAAGCCCCGGATCAATCATCAACCTTCGATGAGTTTGGCTTCAGCGATGAGCAATATGGGAAAACCGCATATGGATCCTGCATTGTTTTATTCAAAAGTTACAAAATGTGACTCTGAGCCGCCCAGTTACGCTAACCTGCCATCAAAACTAAGGCTGGGGGGTAGTGGGTCTAGTCTTGCAAAGAATTCAAATGAAAGCTTAGGCTCCGTTGGTCAAGCTTCCATTGCCAACTCTAGCCCAGGTTCAGTTGACAGCTCAAGAAGCAACACAAAGTCCATTGACGAACAGCTAAAGGAGCTTGACAGTCAACTGCTTTCAAAGGTAATTTTTTGCTTGCATTTATTACCTGGTTTTTTATATTTTAATTTATTGTGTTCATCCACGATAACAATTTAACGAATTTACACATAATTCGCACTTCCCCCCAATATCACCTGAACTGAAACCTAAATTTACCTTTTAACATAATTGCCGTGTGAGTTTATAGAGTTTGAGAATGACAGTTTGCTAAAAATAACTTGCTAAAGAGTTTTAAATAGAGTGTCATTCATTACGAATGGATTCGATCTAATAAATTTGTGTTCACTTAAAGCAAAATTCAAGAACATCGGCAAGGTTGTAGGTAAATTTTTGTTTCAAGCAGGAGGTGTCGGGGCTGAAAATGCAATCGGGCCTTTGCTGTATTCCAGGATTCTCTAATCCAAGCGCTACAACGAGAAAGGCAAAAATTTCCCACTCACTATTGGAGAGTATAAACCAAGGTTCGATGAATATGACCAGTAACAACGGTAGAGACGCAACAGGGCAGCATCACAAGAAAGCATCCATTCTTCCACCCTTACCAAAGCCACCAATGCACAACAACTCTCAGAGTCAATCTTCGCGTACAAGTTCTGGTCCACCGTTTATTTCTCCCTCTGTGGGATCATCGGGAGCAGGAGTTTCCCCACATGACCATGAAGGTCACTCCGTGTCCCTACCCTTGTCCAACAGCGTTGACTCAATTCTAACTGACGCGAATGGCGGAAAGTGTTCAGCCAATGCTGGCGTGAGTGGTGGGACTGTGTTCTCGCCCGTTTCAGCCTTGCCCAAAGGACTTCCTCCAAAAAGTCCTGGACTTCAGGAATCAAGCAAGTGCAAATCCTTGGAAAGGGATCAGAAGGGAAAGCTGATTTCTGAATATGGCACCGGCAAATACACCCCAATCACCAACGATGTTGCTCGTTGTAAAAGCCTGGATAGAAGGGAAGCAAAGCTGTCCAAGGCAGAGGAGAAAATCGCAAAAGAGAAAGAGAAATTGGAAAAAGAGAAGGAAAAGAAATTGCAAAAATCTATAGTAGGATCCAAGGCTGCATTTTTCGGTGGGTTGCTCACAAGAAGATCTCCCAGTCCATGCAGACAAAAAGAAAAGGAAAAAGACAGTGATTCCAAAGTTCCGATAATACAAGGACGAGGGGTACGGTTTCCGTTCGGCAAGGGTGGGGGAAGTTCTTCTAATAGCAGTTCTGCACAAAGCGACTCTCCAATATCTCAACATCATCACCAGAACAGTGTTAGTGTACAGGATTCACCAGGGGAAGCTGATATAGACGCAGCCTTTTTAGATCTACAAGGGCGATCGTCACAACGTAATCGTATTTCAAAATGGTCACTGTCTTCATCAAACCTGGCTTCTGTCCAAGAACAAAGTAAATTGGCAAGTGGGTGTGACAGTCCGTGGAACCAAAGAAGAAGCGGCGGTGATCCGATTAGTGCGACCAAACTGATGCCAGGTAGCGGAAACAGTAGCAGCTGTCCGTCGCCAACGCCAGGGGAAGAGAAAAAATGGGGTAAAATTGTGAAGACACCGTTTGGCTTGAGGTATACGTTTGGAAGTCCTAGAGCAAACGATTCGAGTTCATCAGGGAAATAAGAGACGCACAAGAAAACTTTGTGAATATTGAGAAAGCAAATGAAAGTTAGTGATGACTGTGCTCCACTTTCTTTTGAAATAATGTGTTGTTGGTAGTGTGCAAAATTGATTTCGGAAATGAAGTATACTTTCCTGCTGAACAGAGTTCAGTTGACAATAGATAATGGAGCAACGAAAACGTGATGGCTTAGTTGTACTTCTTCTGGAAAATGAAAAAGTTCACAAACTAAAGCTAGGTGTTACAATAGTTGTCATCATAAGAAGTAAAAGTAGATACATAAAACAGAGCTAATGTAATTTCGCTTTGTTCAAGCTATCTCCGCTGGATTTGACTGAAATGTAATAGCCATGTAGAGGTGTATTGTTTAGCCCCAGTATCTTTGAAATATGCTTACTGAAACGATGATTTGGGGAATTACTTTTGTATGCCTATAGACCTATAAAGTTATGCTTATTATTTAGATCGATACGAGACTTTGTGACTGGGAATTTAGGTGCATTTGTAGCAAAAAGGTAGTGGAACTTGCTTTCAATGATACGGATTGATTACTGAGAGTAGAACTTGCGAATTTAATAACCAAAGATAATAGTTTTATTTGCAAAACTTGAAGATGCTAAGAGAAAGTTTTATCAACTATTATTTATCACAGAATAAGCCTTGATAAGTGGTCCGAGAAAATGAAAGAATATGTACGCGATATTTAACTCATAAAAAGGTTCAACCCTTTGTAATTTGATTTTTATGTAGTACCAAAATGTTTCGATGGAATGAAAAGAGGCCATGATGAAATTCACACGTTCCAATCAATTAGTCGATCAAAAGGCTCTATTATACCATCAGGGTGATTTTTAATTAAGCGTTTGCTCGTGTTTGCGTGCATTCGCATTAAGTAATTCAGTCAGTTTATTCAAACATTATTAATTATTTACAGCAGTCTTTTTTACAGCTTGAGTCATTATTTGCTGCTGTACTGATACTGTTTATGCATGTGTTGTGTACATTGTAAAATCTATCATTAATCAATACAGGCATCCTCGTGCTTTCGCTGTTGTAAAAATATACGATTACATATTTACAATATTATATATTATGCTAAACGAACATAACGACATTTCAATATATTCGAAAACTATCAAAGGTCTATCACGGTAACCTAACTTATAATAAAAAAAATTGTAGACGCAAGTGCCTTTAAATAGTGGGAAAAGTTCATTGTAAATTAAATGCTTAAGCTATACATCACACAAGTTCATTGTGAAAGTTTAACAAACATGCGCCAATAAATAATTTATTTATGAGTATAAAATTTATTCAAACCTAATTATCTTACACAAATAAACGCATAATAAAATATAAATTCCTGATTTTTTCTGAAAACACCTGAACCTCATATACTCAAATGTTAAACATCATAATATTCATTTGTAAATTTGTTCATTCACAACTATTTTCATTTCATTCATTTTCTCATTTAATCCAACACAATTTCTTCGATTACCCGATCTTGTTGGTCTTGTACTGCATTTTGTCCCTGAACCTGCGTCGGCGGCGTAGGATGAGCCCTTATGAAGTGTATAGTAGGTTGTCCCGAATTGTTTTGTGCCAAACTAGTACTGGCCACAATCACCGGAAACGAATTTCCCATCACTATTCGCACATTATTCATTCTAAACGTGTTGGAGTTTCCAGCTAGCAACACAGGGTTACTAGAGGTTGTATTTGTTCCCGATGTCTGCTTTTCTCCACCATGAACAACTTTATTGTGCTGTGACAAGTACTTTTTCGCTTGAAAATTTCGGTCACAGATTTCACAAAAATACACCACACATGAAGAATTCAGTTGCAAATGACTCTTTAGTTCTTCTCGAGTATCAAATGAGGAATCACAAGCAGAGCACACGAAAAGGTTGTGAGTATTTAGGTGAACCCTCCATCCAAGTCTATTTTGAAATCCTTTGCCGCATTTAGGGCAAGTGAATTCAAAAAATTCAACTGCTTGAGTGCCATCATTCACAACATGATCAATTTGCTCAACTTCCATTTCTTCGTCCACAGGTGAAAGATTCATGCGTATATCAGAACCATTATTTGTGTCGATGTTGGTATTCGCTGGATAATGTGTAGGTACATAAGGCTGGGGCGCATTAGTAGCATTACTAGAGAAAGGACCGGTTCCCATGATGTGATGGGCAAGATGGTCATGAAGGTCCTCCGTAGTTGTGAAGGTTGCTTTGCATTGACCGCATTCGTAGCGATCAGTGGGAGTTGATGCGTGCATTGGTAGATGATGTGAAAGATGCTCGTTCAGATCTTCTCCACTGAAGAATGTATCAGTACAGTGCGAACACTTATAGATGATTCGGCAGGCCGTTGTTTGGCTAGAACTTTGAAGTGTGGGCCTTGAATGGTTTTTGAGGTAGTGGTCCAGCAGAAAATCTAACTTTTCGAAGCGTTCATTACAGCGAAGACAATCGTACGGGGAATGAAGGGATTTCATATGGAAAGTCAAATCATCATATGAGAAAAATTTGACATTGCATAATCCACATTGGCAAGTTGGATGTACTTTGGACCAATGTGACATCATAAGTTGAGAGTTTGAGAATTTAATGGTACAAACACCGCATTCCATTGGACGGAAATGATGAACTTGTAGATGTTTTTCCATATCTTTATAAGTTTTGAACTTACTACTACATTTCGTACATTGTATGTCTATTCCATTATTGTGGATTTCAAGATGATGCCCGTAATCTGCTACCTGGTTTTGAAATTCCTTTAAACAGATCGGGCAAGTTAGCGAAGCTTTTTCCACATCATGTATAAGAATATGCGATACGTAGGTCGGTATGGTTTTGAAGTTCTTTTTGCAAAACTGGCAGCGCAAATTCGCAGTCTGGTTAAACGCATGTAAAGCAGCTTCTACTGTGCCCTGTGTGTTTGTGATAGTGCTGCTTACTGTTGGATTACTAGTTGACGCATTGGTACTAACTGCTACTGGTTGGTGTACATGGGGCTCGGGTACTGATCTTTGTGGTTTTGAATTGACCGTTAGTATGGATTCAGCTTCTTGTGGTTCCTCTTCCACCCTGGGATTGTCTGCCAGTGGGTCCATTTCATCTGCTCCTTCCACATATCCTTCAAGGTAAAGTTGATGCATGGCTTCGTCTTGTTCACCATCCACAGCAATGAATTCTGAAGTCGGAATCGTGAATCCCAAAGAGGAAGTGGATGGCTGGGGTTTAAGCATTGTAGAATATCCAATGACGATTGGAGTAGAGTCATCAATTTCCTCATCTTCTTTTGTTTGATTCGACTGCACCAAACTTTCCCTTCCTTCTTTGAACTTTTGTTGCTGTTCAAATTCCAACTGAGCATTGTTAACACAAGAGTCGGCGCAGTTACAGCCTTTGCTACATCGATTTCCTGCTTTCTGACAAGGGCATCTCAAAGAGCCACATAACTTTTGGGTTTTATATTTTTGGCCACATAAACACGTACCAGCCTGACGCTTAAAAACTGTGGTTTCATTGTCACTTTCACTGCCTTTTCCTGTTTCTGGGTTCTCGCTAAGTTCTGCCTCACAAAATGCTGAAGCAAGAATGGGATTGTCTTCATCCGAGTTCCAAGACTGTGGGGAGTTATTTTCATAATCTTCATAATGTGAAACTTGGTCGTTTTCTAGTGCAACTGAGACATCTGAAACAGGGTGGTATACTTGTCGGTGTCTAGTAAGGCCAAACGTTGTGTTGAAAGTTTGGCTACATTGATTGCAGGGATATTCAATCACAGGTGTTGTACTTTCTAAAACCTTTGAATGAAATCTGTGGACATGTCTAGCAAGCGTTATCTTATTATGAAACCTATCATTACAACGATCACATTTAAATTTGCATGGGATTCTCTTGCAGAATTTCGCTTGATGGATGTAGCGTTCCTGAACTGTTTTAAATAATTTCAAGCATCCATCACATTTGTGACTTTTCTGAGTATGAACTTTCAGATGAAGTATGTACTTAATCCTGTCCGTGAACGATTTTGAGCAGTGCTCACAGTTATAAATGTCTTGAATAGGAATATCCGATCTCTTTGGACGCCTACCTCTCTTCCCGAAAACAGTAATATGACTTCCACTATTCTTGTGATAAAACAAATGCTGGATGTAGTCCTCCCGTCGTGCGAACTCTCTGTTGTTACATTTGTCGCAAAAGTAAACATCTTGATGGGGAACTTCAAGTTTTCTCTGTTTGGTACCAAGTTGTATCTGTCTGTGGTAATTAAGATGACAAATATATCTTTGTCGATCAGTAAAATACTTATCACATTTTTCACACTCATATACGTCTTGAACGGGTATAAAAGACTTTGGGTGCCTGGGACGAAATGATGGGTCTGAGTGTTTTTGCATGTGCCTTTGAAACAAAACAGACGATTGAAACTTTTGCTGGCATTGGGTGCATTTGTATTTGTCTTCTCGTTTATGCTGGGAGATATGGATGATGTATAAATTTCGTTGGTTAAATGTTTTTTGGCAGATCTCGCAGGTGTAAACACTTTGAATTGGGATATCATTACGAAAACGAGGTCCACGCTTTCCAGGCACGTAGGATGGGTCAGCATGTCGCTCCATGTGAGCCGCAAGTGCTGCGTGTGACAGAAATCCACGCTCACAAAGTTTGCATTTAAACTTTTCTTCCCGTAGGTGAAGGAGATATAGGTTTCGCTTATCGAATTTCTCCCCGCAGGTTTCGCATGTATACTCATCTTGGAAGGGAATATCTGATCGACCACGTGCGCCAGGGACATATGATGGGTCAGCATGTCGCTCTACATGCGCTGTAAGTAGAGCTTCGGATTGAAATCCACGCTCGCAAATTTTGCATTTAAACTTTTCTTCGCGCAAGTGAAGGAGATACAGGTTTCGTTTGTCAAATTTCTTTCCGCAGGTTTCGCATGTATATTCATCTTGGAAGGGAACATCCGATCGAATGTATCCACGACTGCCTGGAACATAAGATGGGTCAGCGTGTCGCTGAACATGGGTTGTAAGCTGCGCTTCGGATTGAAATCCACGCTCACAAATTTTGCACTTAAACTTTTCTTCCCGTAGGTGAAAGAGATATAGGTTACGCTTGTCAAATTTCTTTCCGCAGGTTTCGCAAGTATATTCATCTTGGAAGGGGATATCCGATCGAATGTATCCACGACTGCCTGGAACATAAGATGGGTCATTGTGACGTTCCACATGTGCTTTCAGATGTGCTTCGGATTGAAATCCACGCTCGCAAATTGTACACTTGAACTTTTCTTCGCGCAAGTGAAGGAGATACAGGTTTCGCTTGTCAAATTTCTTTCCGCAGGTTTCGCACGTATATTCATCTTGGAAGGGAATATCCGATCGAATATGTCCACGACTGCCTGGAACATAAGATGGGTCAGCGTGTCGCTGAACATGGGTTGTAAGCTGCGCTTCGGATTGAAATCCTCGCTCACAAATTTTGCACTTGAACTTTTCTTCCCGGAGGTGAAAGAGATATAGGTTACGCTTGTCAAATTTCTTTCCGCAGGTTTCGCATGTATATTCATCTTGGAAAGGAATATCCGATCGAATGTATCCACGACTGTCTGGAACATAAGATGGGTCATTGTGACGTTCCACATGTGCCTTATAAGCGGCTTCTGTTTGAAACTTTCTTTCACAAATATTGCAAGTATATTTTTCTTCTCTTTTGTGGGCTGCAATATGGCTGATATAGAGGTTACGTTTGTTGTACGATCTGTCACATGTCTGACAGGTATATACACTTTGGATGGGAATATCATGTCTGAAACGGGAACGTGGAACTGATTTGAAGTTAGGATCCACGACATGTATATTCATGTGTGTTTTAAACATTGGTTCATTATACAATTGTCGTTCACATATTGTACAGTAGTACTTATGTTGAGAGATATGAATAATGTACAGATTACGCTTGTAAAATCTTTTATCACAAATCTCGCATAAGTAAAAGTTCTGAAACGGTATATCACTACGTGGCTGGGCTCCTCGAGCCTTTTTGAAGCGCCGTTTTAATATCTTTGGCGTTGTATTTATCGACGTTGTTTCTGTTTTAAGAGATTGCTGTTGTTGCTGCCAGACTGCATCAGCATGATGTTTGATATCCGAGTCAAGTAATACGAAAGGATTCAAAGGGGGCAGTTGGGTGTCTTGAATATGATAGAAAGTGGGATTCGATCCAGATTGGATGTTGTGCTGCTTTACGAGATGAAGACTCAGGTCCGTTCCATTTGAAAATCTACTTTTACATCCACCTTGGTCACATGCGAGCGGCAAAATATTGTTCCAACATTGTTCTTCAGTTTCATAGAAAGATTCGAAACTATAAACGTGTATAATCTGATGTTGACACAGAGCATCTTCATTAGAAAAGAATTTTCCGCAAGTTCCACATTTCTCCCTGGCCATGTCCTTGGTGGACGGCAAAGACTCCACCGTTGAATTTGCGAGTGTATTTGTAATCAAACATGTCCGAGTATGTTCATCATACTCACTTTCATGGAATGAGTTTGAGCATCCTTTACAAGTTTTAGAATGAATTTTCATGTGAAAGTTTAAGTAGTGCTGATATTTAAACTTCCGTCCACAATCGGTACAAGTAAATTTCATTACTTCTGGGATCGAACTACTAGCTAGCGACGCTTGACATTCTATGCCATTGGTTTGCTCCTTGTTGTCACAATTATCTTGTATACTATTCTGAACCGAGCGATTCGTACTGGTTTTACATATTTTGCTATGTAACATGAGTTGATTACTTCGTTCAAAGCTTCTATCGCACTTTTGGCAAACATGTTTTAAAGTAAAACTAGCTAGGGGGATATTTTTGTTTTTGCACAGTTTACTATGTAATTTCAACTGATTGCTTCGATCAAAACTTCTATCACACTTTTCGCAAACATATTTTGAACTGGAAATAATAGGAATGCCACCCGAACTGTTTTTACATAGTTTTCCATGTAACATGAGTTGGTTATATCGGTCAAAACTTCTATCGCATTTTTCACAAACAAATTTTAACGTAGACTTAGCAGATTCGGTAGAAGAACTGCTATTACATAGAGTACTATGTAATTTCAGTTGATTACTTCGTTCAAAGCGCTTATTACATTTTCCACACGTAAATTCTGATTCTTGGTCATTATTCTTTTGGATAAATGCAGCAACATCATTACTCTCCAAGTGACTAGTAAGTTTCTCTTTCCTATCGAACTGGCGTTGGGAGGTACTGCCTGCATACATATCTTTGATACTTCTTGAAACAACTTGCTTCCCCATCCTGCTGTGTATTTTCTGGTGTAAGATGAGACGAATCTTCTTGGCAAACACTTTGCCACATTCCTTGCATTTTAATTCATCGGTTGAACTTTCAGTTTCTAATGATTTGAGCTTCTTTCTGGGCGAAGCGGACTTATTTGCTACTGAGGAATCGTCCCCATCCTTTTTAGTATCAACAATACTCCCACTGGTTGGTTTTTCTTGCTCCTTTGTTTCCTTAGATTGACGACCACTCCAGTTTTTAAACAATTCTTCTTTAGAATAGAATTTCCGTTGGAAGACATTTTCGGATTTATTCGGTGGCTTTTCGCTTGCCTGGATGGATTGTGTACCACCAGACTCCTTCCTTTGAGCAGGTTTTTCAAACGAGCCATCCTTAATGCTGCGAAAGACCAGAACCTCTCCTAAAGAACAGAAACTTAGACCATCTAATTTTACGTATCCTTTTAAAAATACCTTGGTGTCACATCCAGGAGACCATTGGAAGTTTTCGCTTTCCTTTTACTCTTCGTACTTTTAGTGGCTGTAATGAAAAATATAAGTATTTTAGCATAAATGAATACAAACTGCAAAATGCATGAAATAGAATAATCAGAATAAAATTGAAATTCATGATTACTAAAAACAAAATAGCCTACCAGTTTTAACAACCCTGAACAAGTCGTCGCTGTTCCCATCAGAGTCATCACTCCAGGAAGGATCCCAAACAGGCTCCTCCGAGTCCGGTAAACTGTTCCTTTTAAAGTAGACATCATCAGCAACTCTTCGTAACTCGCTCGTAATTACAACATTCGGTAGAAAAATCTTCTCTCCCTTCCATTCAAAAGCGATTCGTCGCGACTTATTACTAGACATGACTGTCAACGATGACTATCACGGTAAACCCCCGTAGCCACCACTTCCGGATGCATAATAGTTCAAAACTCGAGTCCTGAAATTAACCAATACAAACGATTTATGAATTATTATTCCAAACCTCAGTATACTGCAGGATGCACCAACACGAAATGTACCTGACCTTCAATACAAGCGCAATTAGCCTTGCAGTCTCAACTCAATCGCCTAAACGTTAACTTTGGTTTAGTATAACTTACGTGTGAGCAGATATGCATCCGCGTATTAAAGTAATTGCTCATCCAATTAGCATGTGCACTCCACTGTAAGTTACACCTGCTTTATATTATTGTTAAAGTACGAGTACTTAATTAAAGATATTTCTGTTTTTAGAACCACACCAAACCGTTTTTAGCTAAGATTACGATCTCTTCTACTAACGCTCCTCATTTAATAGTTAACGCTTGTCGACGCTAACAAATCTGGTGCAAATTATCTAACTGTAGGCCATACCGCCCATGCTACTTAAGGCCAAGAAAAAAAGAACTTCAGTTGCACTTTCAGTTGAACCTGAACCTGAAGTGCCGATACATAACCTCGTGTTCTCGTGTGTATTTATCTGTATCTCCTCTCTCCTTGCACTGCACTGTATTGGCGACTTCATGCTAAACAATCACCTGATCGTGAAGTCAAGACTAGATATCGAGTCCACCACATTCATTTCTACATCTCGTATGCCGCGAATGCGATTGATCTCGGCCAAAGAAATTCATGGACAAAACAGTGAAAGTACGTTGAAGCTTTCACCGCACACTGGTGATACATCTGGAGTGAAAGTTTGATTATTATTGCTAGAAACGGTGGTTCAAGCAATTTGCAAACATCAAACATTAAACCTGACGGTTTGTTTCCAGTTTCCGCTGTGCTAACTGTTTCTAGTTTTTAAACAAAAAATGATAAAATTCTTTCTACTTTCTTGGGTGCGTTGAATATTGAATCACCAACTTTAATGTAATTATATGGTAAGGTTAAATACACCTTTTTGCATTGAAATGTAAAATTAAGTGTGAATGAGAAATAATGTAGCATGCGGGCATCATTATGAAGCGATTAGGCATAAGTACGATTTCGACATTGCAAACATGTCCATTCGTTGTTAGCTGGACTTGAAGGGAATTAAAAACTTTTCACATAACTTTCGGTTTCGGCTGTGTCAATAAACTTGTATCAAGGACATGAACATATAAAAATACAAAATGGCATTTATTGAGTTTTCAAGCCACGATTATCTCACTATACCCCAATGCCAAGAAATTCGTAAAAGGCATTCCTCGTGTGTCGTGGGTTTGAATACTAAGCACGGGATAGCGATGTCAGGCCAAAGGTTGACTGAGGAATTGTTCTCCTTCGCCGACTCATGTCCATGGTAGATCTTTTGCTGCCATATTCCATTGGAATGAATTGCTTTTTACAGTTGTTCACTACCACGTACACTTCATAGGGTTCCAGTTCCCTGGGATCATCTACTAAATCCCCTAGCACTGTGTATAGGGCGTAGGCATATCCTACCGGAAATCGTACAACTTTATCTACAATCTTCAGTATGTCCTCCATGGAGCGCATGTGAAATTTCGGAATGTGTACCATTGTTGGGGTCACTCGATAATCTCCATTTCTAAAGACGTTGATTGTAATGGCGTTACGGGTGTCATCTTGAATTTGTCTTAGATATCTTGATTGTACAGTAGGAAGGTGAATAGGGCATGGACAACTGCCAAATTGTTTCGATGATGCACAATATTTGCATACTATCTTCTTTGCGTAGCTTTTCAATGGAGAAATTTTCCTGGATCGGTTTTCCAGTATGTCATGATCGCTGTATCGCAGTGGTAGCGCTTTGCTGTACTTTCTTTGCGTGGTCAAGTGTCCCTCTGAGACAGCTTCGTAAACTTCCTTGCAGGTATCACTTTCACCCTCGCTATCATCGTATTTGCAAGGTTCGGGTTCTTTGCAACCAAAATAGTTGTCCGAATCATCTATTGTATGGTCGTTTAAAAATCGGGTTGTCCTTACGCACTCTGCTGAACACTCTCTACAATCCGAGTATGAATTTTTTCCCGGAAGAAAGTATGGCCGCGTAGGAGAACTGTCCCGATAATTGTTGTCGCTGTACCGGTCATGATCATAATATCTTCTTATTCTTCTCATTCTAAAAGTATATTATTCTCATTTATCAGATTATCAGGCAGGCATATACATACACATGTGTGTAACCAAACGTACTTTCAAGTAATTCCCATTTGCTGAATGATTGTTATTAAATGACAGAATAAAATCTCCAGATTTACAAAACAGATTACCCAAAAAAGACGTCAACGTTCACGTTTTTATGAACAAATTATTACATCACGGCGTGTTTTGGGAAATCAACAAAATATACTTCGAAGAAAAACAGATAATGAATTTTGTTTGTAAAGATCCTATAAACTCAACAACAACAACTACGTTGGCAGTAGCAGCAGTTTATGGGTGGACATGTTTTTGTCTAAGTAGCTTTGCCAGAAGGGTGTCCGTTATGGCCATGTTATGGCTTTTGCCTATGTGTTTTAGACAATGTGACAAAAGCATTAGTTTTGGTTTCTTACGTTGAGCTTCAGTATATGAATAAATTTGATCGTTTTAGGATTGGACCACTTAGGTGAAAGCTATCATGTCTTCAATCCTGGGCAGGTCTTATCGAAGTGCGGGCTGTTGTAGGTTATGTATGAGCAATAGTCGCATTCAAGCAAGCATTCGGAAGAAGGAATCAGTTGTTGCTGTACGAAGGGACAGTTACTCAACGGAAAATAGGCAGACGAAGGCACCTCCCAAACCGAATTACCTAAATGTGTTTGATCGTCAAGCCAAACTTTTGCAACGCAAACGTGCAGCTCAACTTTACGCAGGACAACCTCAGGAGTCAAAGGGTGTCTATGATTACATCAAAGATGAGGTACGTTAAGTATATGCTCGAATGGGTAATAATTTTGAGAAGCCTTTCAAAATCATGACGTTAATATTCATACTCTAATTAGGTGGGGTTTATAATGGCTGATAGAGTAATAGATATTAAACGAGATATCCGTCGTGTTTTGGACCTCGGATGTGGCAAAGGACATGTTATCAAGCATCTTAATAGTGTAAGAAAATGTTATCGTTTTCAAAATCATGAATCATGAGATTCCATCCATGCTTCGTATTTTTACTTTGAAACTTTTTCATTCACAGAGTATGGTTGAATCCGTTGTTGCAACAGATTTCTGTGAGCAATTACTCAATGAAGTGGAGCCTCCCGAGGATTTACCCTGTGAAAAATTAGTTATGGACGAAGAAAATATTTTGTTCCAGCCAAACACATTCGACATGGTCATATCTAGTCTTAGGTAATTTTGAGTTCTATTTTGAAGTATGTGCTTTTACATTTTGAAATGATCAGTGTTGGCTTATTTCAAAGTATGTATCTATATTGCTGTATATACAAATTTGCAATTGTGCTTTGGTCAACTTTTAGCTTACACTGGGTGAATAATCTTCCAAAAGCATTTTCAAATATACATCGATGTTTAAAACCCGACGGAGTATTTCTTGGTGCAATGTTTGGTTGTCAGAGTTTGTTTGAACTTCGGTGTTCCTTACAATTGGCAGAGTTAGAAAGAGAAGGGGTAAGCTTAGATACATACATTTTGTTTCATTTGCATGTTCAATTATTGATTGACCTATAATAATGCATTTATCCTTCTTGTTTGAAGGGAATGGGATCGCACATTTCCCCATTTGCCGAAATTCAAGATGTAGGAGGGCTTTTGTCAATAAATGGATTCACTATGTTGACTATAGTACGTAAATAAGTAAATATGCATTTAACTTTGCATTATGTGGACATTTTCATTCATATCCAGTACATATTTATGCGAATAAAAATGGTTTTCCAAATAAACTATTAGGATGTTCAAGAAATTAAAGTTGGATATCCGTCCATATTTGAATTAATGGAAGATTTGAAAGGAATGGGAGAAAATAACGCAGCCTGGAGAAGGAAGCTTAGAATTAATCGGGATACTTTGTTTGCCACGGCTGCTGTATATAAAGGTACACAAATATTTACATGAAAACCTTCAAGCCTATTAGAAATTTATCGAGAAATGTCTCACATAGCCCCACAATCAGTTGTGTTGTTTTAAGATTTGATCCAATTTGTTATTTCATACTTTTAGAACTGTATGGCAATGAAGATGGAAGTATACCAGCTACTTTTCAGATAATCTATATGATAGCGTGGAAACCAGACCCCTCACAGGTATGTCAGCCATTTAATCAACTTGAATAATATATAGACTATATAGTCATCAATATAAAATGCAAATCTTAAACAAAATACAGACACGAGTTTTGTTTGTTTCACAGCCAAAACCGCTTCCTCAACAAAAACCTGACGTTTCCTTGAAAGACCTACACAAATTTAAATAAACAAGTACCTACTTTGTATTTATTTAGAAACTTTTAGAAAATCAAAATGTTATGATGGTTTTGTTTGAAATAAAGCTTCAGAATTTAGAACACTGTCTATGAAGATCAAGTTTTTCTCTGTCTGTCTCAGATTTTTCTTCTTCGAAAATTATTACCAATCAACAAGAAATATGCGCATATGCTTACTACTGTTACAGTACCTACTAAGTTTTCAATTTTCAAATTCAATAAAGGTGAACTTGAAATCACGACTTTGTTTGATGTTGAATTTTTGTACTCGCTATTAGGTGGCTTGGGTGGTATGCTGTGAAAACAGTGGTTAGTAGTTTCACCAGTCATAAAAATGCTAAAAAGGCTCATTAATATACTTTGACATACCGGATTGAATATTTCATGGTAATGCTGATGCACCGACGGCGAAAATACTTTTAGCGTTGAAACTGTTTTGCCCTAATTTCATTCTTTAGTTAGTGCTGAACTAAAAATTAAATATGCTGAGCATAATGCTGCAATGCAAAACAACAAAATCTAAGCTGATCAACAATTGGACAGAAATTTCTATTTTTCAACTGCTGAAAGCGATATCATTCACTAAAATCGTTTTGTTAGCCTAAATGCGACCGTGTGAAGTGTTTAAGTTTGATTCAAATTTAAAAATATCAGAACAGTAATTTTTGCTTTTGCTTCTAGCTATTGTGTTATCAAGCCGGATTTGTTTAGTCAGTTTAGTGTTCTTTTGTTCAGAAACCATACATGTACAACATTATGAAATCAACACGTTTTTGGTTGTTACAAGCACTGCTGTGCGCCTTAACGTTATTAACAGTGATTGAAATTGGCATAGCAGAAGATTCCAGTCTGAGATTGGCTCCTGACTCTGATGTAAGCTATGAAGAAGAGTACCAGCTTTTCCAGGCGGAGGAAGAGGACGAAAGTTCTCATCTAAGCAGACAAAAACGATTTGTCTATTTAAATGTAAGAAGTTCACTTATTTTGAATAGAATGTCTATCTATCTAAACAAAAAATTAAGACTGAAAAGATCATTTAATATGTATCATTTAGGTCGACACCAATATGGCTGTCGCTTTGCTGGTTGGTGTGCCTCTTAGCTTTGTTCTTCCATCCATGAGCAACCTATTCAATTCATGGCGACGAAAAAGAAGTATTGACGACTCAACGGGGAACTCTTGGATGACTCAGGATGCAAATCCGGAAATGGAGAAAGTTTCCACGTACTTTCAGCTTCTCGATGTTAGTACACAAGACGATTTCATTCTCAGCATCAAGCCGAGCAAATAATATCTATAATGTCTCACTTAGCCCCATTATTATTAAAACACTACTTCTCATTCTCTTTCTGCAGATTCCTGAAGCAACTTGTCAACTTCGAGCAGTATGTGAATTCTCCGCTGCCCCAGAAAAATATTATCCCCTTTCCGAAGTAATTTTGAAAAGAATCCGCAACCCTGGCTCGCCTTCAATGGCATATCAGGAAGAAAACAATGAATCTGCGCTTTCAAATTCTTCAAGCTATATTGTGCCGGAAGGCACCCGTTTCCAAAAGAAATCTCTGTTTGAACTTTACAACCAAGCAGCAGATGAGGGTCAAGTGCACGGGTTCGAAAGATGCCATCAGCAATTTGCCGACTCTTGCCACTATCCCATTGAAAAGTTGTTAAATATGCCAGTCATTAAGTTTTGGAGTGCTTTACAAACACTTCTCAAGTTCAGTTTTAAGGATGTAGCAAAGTAATTTTATTGAACAATCTGACAATTGTTCAAGCATATAATCATTATTAGCTTATCCTCATCACTTACATTAATTTATTGTAACTTACAACTTATTACCATTCAAAGATAACATTATTAATCTATTTATATTTATTCAATAAAAAACGTCTGACTTGTCATAAGAGCTTTGTCCAACTTACACTTTACCCAAAACCTTCCGTTCTCATTTAGATATCTCATTTTCTGTTAATTAAAGTAACTCTTACACATTTAAATTCATCATCACTGCATAAGAATACCAATCATTTGTGGTGGTCAGAGTTTGATTATTGAAAGCAACCAGCCAGCCAGCTTATACTGCAGATAGGAGAACCATGCATGGGGCAAAGGAAACAGGTAGACAATGAAGCTGCGACTGGGTTAGTACCAAGTGAGACGTGAACCCGCCCGACGCCAGCAACTCTCAGCCGCTTCTCATCTCCTCCGTCATAGCTGGATACACATACATACATACTACCTATAACATGACGATAGATATAGATATTCGGATGCGACCACCAAATACTTCATTTTTTTGTTTACATACAAACTTGGTACAGAGAAATAGTGCACTAATGCTGCCTGTTAGTTTAGTGCATTGACAATTTTGATCAGTGACTCTCGTCCACAAATAAATGCACATGCATTTTGCAGAAGGTATACCAGGTTTTAAAATGCCCGACTCAGAAAAGCGGAAGTAACAGAACAAAGAAGTGTAATTAAGTTTAATATAGTGAATATTTTCTAACCATTCGGGTTGTACTGGTGTCAGCAGCGTTAAAGGCAATTAGCAGAGGACTTCAGCAGGGATTTTCCCTGTAACTGTAGGAAAATGCATATTAAACAGGTAAGTAGTACAGTTAATTGCTTGCTTTGGTTGTTGTGCTTGGGTAGTATTATGTTGAATGTGTGTGAATTCATAAAAATAATATTGACACTTGTTTTTGTCAGGTTATCATTCAAGGCTTTAAAAGCTACAGAGAACAAACGGTTATCGAGCCGTTTCATAAGGGTCACAATGTAGTAGGTAAGCGGACAGGTGTCAGTTTAACTGTTTATATGTATGTAATTAGGATGGTACTATTTTACTATTATGGTATGTTTTTGTGTACTTTTAGTGGGGAGAAATGGATCCGGGAAATCAAATTTTTTCTACGGTAAGTTATTGATGAGTTATATATTTTAAAGCACGTCACTTTCGTTGTTTCTGGAAGAGTACTGATGGCAGCCTGTTTTGTTAACTTTGCAGCAATTCAATTTGTCCTGAGTGATGAATTCTCACACTTACGACCTGAGCAGCGCCAAGCACTGTTGCATGAAGGGACTGGTCCGAGGGTACTCACTGGATTTGTTGAAATAATCTTTGACAATTCAGATGGAAGATTTCCCGTAAGTTAAATCGTTGAAGTTTAAATTCTTATTTTGTGAAATCATTTGAAGTTGTTATTGCATTAACAGATCGATCGTGACGAGGTATTCCTGCGGCGTGTGATTGGAGCTAAGAAGGATCAGTACTTTCTTAACAAAAAGATGGTTCCTCGGAATGATGTCGTTAATTTATTGGAATCAGCGGGCTTCTCGAGATCCAATCCTTATTACATTGTTAAACAAGGAAAGGTAAGTTTGTATCGACACAATCAACAGATTTCCAAAGGACGTGTCAGTATCAGTTTTAAATGTTTAACAATTGTAGATCAACCAAATGGCTACTGCCCCAGACTCACACAGACTTAAACTACTTCGTGAGGTTGCTGGTACCCGTGTGTACGACGAACGTAAAGAAGAATCCAAGTCCATTATAAAAGAAACAGAAGGAAAAAAGGAAAAAATTGACGAGTTCTTGAAAACTATTGAGGAACGTTTGAAAACCTTGGAGGAAGAAAAGGAAGAATTGAAGGAATATCAAAAATGGGACAAGAAACGCAGAGCGTTGGAGTATACTATCCATGACAGAGAACTGAATGACACCAGAAAGAAACTAGAAGAACTGGAGTCACGACGCAAAAAATCAGGACAGGGGTCGGAACAGTTAAGATCTAAACTTCGCGAGGCTGAGAAGAATGCAAAACAAGCTTCAAGAGAGCTAAAAGAAATTCGGCAAACTGTTAGTCAAGCCAAGGAAGAAAAACAAGCCATTCAAATAGAATTGCAACAACTCATGCAAGAGAAGGTATGTATTGTTTACTCAGAAATATTTGTAAAAGTATTTTTAATTTTGGTGTGATATCTAACATTTTGCATGTTGTAAATAGACCAAGTTAGAGAACAAAGAAAGGGATCTGGATGAGGAAATGTGTGGAGACAAGAACTCAAAAAAGCGTGCAGAACAAGAGTTGGAGAAATTAAACGCGACCATCAAGCAGAAGGAAGAAGAACTGCGTCGGGTGAAACCAGAGTATGAAGAACTGAAGAAGAAAGAAGAAACGATTACTAAAGAGTATGTGCCGTAACTAATGTTTAATTAATTTAACTATTTAATAAATGTTTAATTGCAATAATACTCAATACTCACTTGTGAATTTCACTCGAGTTTTTCTCGTACATTATAATGAGTAGTTCAAAACACCTATAATAAAATATATATTATTAAAATTTTAATTTTCAGACTGGCTTTGAAAGAACAGAAACGAAAGGAGTTGTATGCCAAGCAGGGCAGAGGGTCACAGTTCACAACGAAGGATGAACGAGACAAGTGGATTACCGGGGAGCTCAAGTTAGAAACTCAAAACTTAATAAGCATGTACACTGAATTGAATAGAGTGCTTATAACGTTTTTGTTTGCAATGTTTTAGAATGCTGAATAAGCGGATCAAGGACAAGATTGAGGATATTGATAGATTGTCAAAAGAATTAGACAGTGATGCTAGACGGAAAGTTGAGTTGGAAGAGGACGTTGAGGTAATTTTAAAACCAACTGTCTGTCTAGTTGCCTAACTAAAGGTATTAGCTAATTTGTGAAATAATTACTAATGCGGAAATTTCTTTGTAGAGAATGTCTGGGGAAGTTGAAAGCTACAAATCCAGCATTGATGACTATAACAAGCGCTATTACGAACTGAAGAAGCAACGTGACCAGTTACACTCCGAAAGAAAGTACGTATGGTTCATCATTTAAATGCCAACATATTATGTTGTATATAACGTTTAATGCTAAACTTTCTAAATTGTGAAAATTAACAGTGAACTTTGGAGAAAAGAAAGCAGCTTACAGCAGAGTCTCAGTTTGAAAAATGAGGAGATGAACAAATGCGAGGGCGAGTTCCGGTCAATGGCGGGGAGAGAAATTTTTAATGGCAGAAACAGCGTGCTGCAAGTTTTAGAAACTTTCAAGAACCGTAACGGATATGAGCATATTGTAAGGGGCTATCATGGATTAGTACTGGAAAATATTCATTGCGATCAAGGAACAGAGACAGCTGTGGAAGTTACTGCAGGGAAAAGGTAAACTGAGTGCCATATATTATGAAAACTCATCAACAACAGTTAAGTTGGAGTAAGATTTTTAATTGTTGGATATTTTAGATTGTATTACCACATCGTCGAAACAGACGAAATTGGCTCTGTCATATTAAAAGAATTTAATCGTCAGAAGCTTCCCGGCGAGGTCAATTTCATGCCTTTGAATCGGCTTATGGTGTCAAATATCAATTACCCAAAAGATCCTGTAAGTCATGATACCTATCAGGGTTGTACATTCACATATTTTGATACGATATAATAGGACTTTTCTGAATAGTTATGAATTTTGTAATACTCTATAGAATGTGATTGAAATGGTCCGAGTAATCAAATATGACGACAAGTATGATAAAGCTGTTCGACACATTTTTGGAAAAACTCTGATCTGTCGTGAACTGGAGGCTGCTGTGAAAACTGCAAAGCAGCATAAATTTGATTGTGTCACATTAGATGGTGATAAGGTAGCAAGCAAGGGTGTATTGACAGGTAAGGGATTCTTTTCACTTTACAATCAAAGTGTTTTCTTTGATGAATAATATATCTAATGATGTATGACAATTATTCAGGCGGGTACTACAACACATCGAGGTCCAGCTTAGAAATCCAGAAGAGACGTGGTGCTGTCCAGACAGAAAAGAGAAATCTAGAATCACAGATGTCGGATTTGAAACGTGAATTGTATGTTATTGAGGAGAAAATCAAAGAAATTGGAGCAGAATTACAGAAAAATGAGACAAAAAACAGTAAAATAAAGTGAGATTCCTTTTACGAAAACAATAGTTTGGTACTCTGTAGGTACGGGTTAAAGTTTATTGATTAAAATTGTTACAATTTTCTTACAGGGACACATTTGACAAGGTTAAAACTGACATACGTCTCAGCAAAGAAAAAGTCAGCTCTATTGACAGATCTCGACAGTCCAAAGAAAGGTCGCTCAGTCAACTTAAGTCTAACCTTGAGGCACTCCAATCAACGAAAGAGGGATTTGAAGCAGAACTTCACCAGGAATTATTGTCGAGTCTTTCAGTCGCTGATCAACGTGAGGTAGATATTCTCACGGACCAAATCCGGCAGCTTACCAAAGAAAACAAGGAAACATTTACAAGGAGAATGCAAAAAGAAGCCGAAAAAAATAAACTGGAGAACACTCTAAATAACAACTTAATGAGGTATGTCGAGTTGATATTGTCCACGGCTATTGCATAATGTTGAATAAGTTGCAATTATTGAAACTTTTAATGCATTAATTTTAGACGCCGTGATGAGTTGATTCAAGCATTGCAAGAGATTTCAGTGGAGGATAGACGCAGAGACTTGGACAACTGTAGATCTGAATTGAAGAGTGTTGAACAGAAAATTAAGACATTGGAAAAAAGCATGGGTCAATCCGAAAAGAAACTCAGTGAAAACACTTCAAAGGTAAGATTCGATGGTTTAATTTCATCATTTGTAAAGTCGTCTATTTATCAACTACATTTTGTATATTGGGATTAAACAAGTTTTTAATATGTTGAGTACTTAATTATTTGCAGATGAAAGGTGCTCAGGAGCTCCTGGAAAGGTACAAATTAGAGGAGAGAGAATGCCAAGAAAAGATTAATGAGGATTCCAAAGACCTGGAGAAATTAGCTACCAAGCAAAATACTTTGCAACAAAAGATACAAGAGTGTGTCAAAAAGATACGTGAATTGGGGTCAATCCCGTCAGAAGCATTTGACAAGTATCATAATGTGGCTTTAAAGAGTCTCTATCAACAACTTGAGAAGGCCAATCACCAGTTAAAGCAGTATGCCCATGTCAATAAGAAGGCGTTGGATCAATTTATGTCATTTTCAGAACAGAAAGAGAAGTTGCATGCTCGAAAGGAAGAGTTAGATGTTGGGTAAGTCATGAAAACATGAAGAATATTAGTAAACTAAACTTTAAATTACTAAAAGTATTTGCTTTACAATTTTCATTGACATTTTGCAGCCATGAAAAAATTAGAGAACTTATGGATCACTTAGAACAAAGAAAAACAGAAGCGATTCTGTTTACGTTTCGGCAAGTGTCAAAGTATTTTACGGAAGTATTTGGAAGGCTGGTGCCTAGTGGCCACGGCCAGCTAGTTATGCAAACTGGTAACAAGGAAGAGACGGAACTTCCTTCTTCCTTAGAGGTTTGTCTCTATAATTACTTTTGACTTGAATATATTTTACATATATTGATAGTAACATCTACTAACGGTTATCGTGTTTTAACCAATTTCAGGGTGTCAATTCCGATAACTTTACTGGTGTCGGAATCCGAGTTAGTTTCAGTGGAAATACGGGAGCCGAAATGAAAGAAATGAATCAGCTTTCCGGAGGTCAAAAGTCTTTGGTAGCGTTGGCTCTCATATTTGCCATTCAGAAGTGCGACCCCGCGCCATTTTACCTCTTTGACGAAATCGATCAGGTACAACTGATAATTTACTGCATAAGAAAAATGTTATGATAGACAGTGGTCTGTATCAACATGCTGGTTTGCATCTTAGGCTTTGGACGCACAACACAGGAAAGCTGTGGCTGACATGATCCACGAATTATCGAAAGATGCACAGTTTATTACAACAACCTTCAGACCGGAACTTTTGGAGAAAGCGCACAAATTTTATGGTGTTGTCTTCAGAAATAAGGTTTGTCATTAAACACCCCAGCATCTAAATTACTTATAGTACTGATTTAAATTGCTAATCCAAAATTAAATCGTTTAGGTTTCCCACGTTGATTGTGTGAACCGTGACAAAGCTTATGACTTCGTGGAAGATGACACTACACATGGATAAATTACAATTATACATATTATGTTTATACTCTTACGCATTTATTGTTATTGTCCTATCGTAAACTGTAAATTATTTTAAACTCTTAATATTATTATTTTATGATGACCTGTAATTTTTAACTAAACTAGCTGTGACGAAACGAGTTTGGAGTAAACTCCCTTTTGATTGTTGATATTGAAATATGTAAATGTAAGTCTTCAGTACAACATACCCCAAAATTTGATACTTGTAAAAAAACCTTTGATTATAAGAAGTACTTTATCTTGTACTGAAAAACTTAGATTTTAGAAAACAACATTAAAAACTCCTTCTTTTAGATTTTAAATTAAGTTCTTTTATGAAGTTTTGAGTAATTGTTGTAACTTCTTACAAATATTTTGTACGATAGATTTTATTTGAGAAGACAGTGTTATAAAGAAAAATGTAATAAAGTTTGTTAACTAAATTCATATTAATTTAAAGCATGTACATTAAATATTTCAATATATAAGTTTTCAATTTGCATTGCCCAGCAATAGCATTACATAATGTCTTGAGTTTTATCCGAAGGGGTGAAGTGAAGCATCAGAGTCGGTCTTTATTTATGGGGCATTATTAGACGGCGGATTCTCATCAGGTGAAGTATCGTTCCCAGTTTGTGATGTTTGCACCACACATGTCGACATGTGTTCCCAAGTTTCATCATTTTTTGTTTCATTTCCAATAAATACTTAGTATTCCAAAGAGTCACTTCATAGATAATTGATAAACTTTCGTTTCGAAACGTCAGTCCCTTGTGAACAGTGCTCACTGATAATCCTTTCCTGACGAACAGCGGACTAAATATCCAATAGAATAAATTCCAACCTCATCCAATTTATTTTCCGACAAAGAGTAAGGACAGCGATTTCCGGTTTACTTGTAACGGGTTACCCGACAGTTGAACCCTGAAGGAGTCTACTGCCTGCCTGACACATTGCTAGCTGTATGCGGTAGGTAAAAGTTTCTTTGTTGCTTCTAAAGCTTTGTCATTTAATTTACTAGCACTCAAATTGGAAATGCGGCATTGTCTCTTAATCACGATTCGATATGGATTGTTGTAGAACCGATAAGCACCATGTCAGGAGACCCCACTTCCCGATCCCTCTTCTTTCATGAATCCACCAAATTTTTCCATCAGTACAAATGGATTTATGATTTCAAGGCCACCAGAATTCTTTCTGAAAGCGTTAAGCAGGCGGTGCCTTTAGTTTTCCAAGAGTATTTCACCAGCTTGGATGAGAATAGTTGCACCTTTCTTGACATTCTCTTTTTAAAAGAAAACGTTAGTTAATTTTATTTTAAAGCATATTGGTGCAGAGTGCATTAACATGCATTTTTGTTATTTTCTAAAAACGCAGACTGAGTACCCTGTTGCTGTTCAGGAATTCATACGAAAATGCACTCAATTGAAAATTCTATCTGAAAAACTAATCACCAGCAAAGATGGCAGTGACACTGCTTCTTTGTCCACAACGGCAACTGAATTGGCCAGCACATCCAAGCTTAAACTTCCGAAAAAATGGAACCCTAAAAAGTACTTTGAGGTTGTTCACGTCGGAAATTATGTAGGAGAACAATGCAAGCTTGAGAATTGCGATGCAGTCATTGACATAGGATCTGGCCTTGTAATTATCTCTTTAATTTTTCATAATTTGAAGCACAGAACGATAAGGATTACAATGGTATATATCATATAATTTTATGTAGGGATACATGTCACATCACATTGCGTCTCAGTTTGAAATACCGGTTATTGGAATGGAAAGTGACGCTTCAAGAGTTAAGACTGCCACAAAGGAAGTTTCAGAAAGACCAGCTTCCGCTTCACAGAAATTTGTTTGTCTCCGCATTACTGAAAACATTTCTGAAGAAATTGGCCCGTTTGTGGAGGGCTATAATAGCGTATGCGTCACAGCACTTCATGCTTGTGGGGATCTGACACCGTGGTCCCTGAAACATTTCGTGAACACAAGTGCCTGTAAAATGATTGCTGTTGTGCCATGCTGTTATCATAAAATGAGCTTGGACAAAAACAATTTCCCTTTGTCTTCGGCTCTGAAAAATGAATTGGCGAGCTATTCAGATGGAAGCTTCTTGAGAAACCAATGGCTTTGGAGACTAGCTAGTCAGCGATCAGGGAAGAAATTTCTGAATGACATAAAAAGAGAAACGAATAACCTATTTTATAGGGCTGTTTTAGAAAATGTTTGCATGAAAGGTAATTTTAATTACATGCAAGATACTTTGGCTCAAGGGAAACAGATTTGTACTGAAATGTGCTATATACCTTTTTATAATTTTTAGAAAACTTACAGTTGCACCGAATAAAGCGCAAATATCAGGACAGCAATTACGAGACATTTGAGGGTTACTTGGAAAAAGTTCTGGGTATAAATGGGGCATTTGACTTGCATCAAGATAATCGAAAGTTGAATGAAACAGAACATGTTGCGGTCATCGAAATGATGAAATTACAGTATGAAAAGGTAATCTGAGACAGAAAGAGCTAGAAGCGTATTGTAGCTGTTGCCTGTTGTCATTATGATTTTCTCTCATGTTTTAGTGTCTTGAGTGGAGTCGGATAATAACTGGAATTCTTGCTCTCCAAGGAGCAATTCAAAAAATTGCTGAAGATATGATCTTAATAGATAGGTTAGTTTTCATAGAAGAATCCAATACAGTGAAAGAATCAGGCATTATCAAATTGATTCCTGATAATGTGTCTCCCCGTGGCATGGTGCTTTTTGGAATAAAAAAGTAAAAGCTATGTACGTGCGCCTAATGATTTATCTTTTACTGATTGCTTTGATTGTACTATATACATAAAAGTTATATTACAGCAAATTTACATTAATTTATACATATTTCCAGGTCCTTCCTTAGAACCAAGGCCTTACATCCATGCTCTGAATGACCCCTATTACAAAAGGAGTGATTAGAGTAGGCTTCGTCTCTAGCTGGATCTTCAGAAATTTTTCCAGCAAATCTCGTCTGAAGGAACTCTTGATCAATATGCCTAAGGAAACTACACACGTTCCAATTTTAAAGGAAGGCAGAAAAGCCAAGAAGGAGAACCTAATCAAGTACCCGGCTGGACTTATTAATTTGCAAGTGCTGGGAAATGGGTCCAAAGGCGCTCCTCGTTCACTCTATGTCTTCACAGATCAAACTAGGTACTTGTTCAACTGTGGAGAGGGTACTCAACGCCTTGCTCACGAGCATAAAATGAAGTTGGCAAAATTAGAACATATATTTATCACAAACAACTCATGGGATACTACCGGTGGACTGCCTGGAGTTGCACTTACAATTCAAGATATCGGAGTGCCAGAAATTACTCTTCATGGGCCACCAAGAATCGTATGTCATAGTCATCTTTATTGCCATTAATGTTTTGCTTATACAAATGGATATTTTGCCATTGCATTATAATTGACGTGTATATAAATATGTTTCATTGTCAGGAAAAGCTATTTGAAGGCACCAGACGATTTGTGGTACTAAAGGATCTAAAGATAAAGGTGGCTAATATTTTATCCGATGGATTTGAGGATCACATTCTTCAAGTGGACTATATCAAATTATTTCCACTAGCAATTGATGATGTAGCAGATAAATCTAGTAGTAGCGAGGAAAGTGTGATTGAAGAAGATGAAACTGATTACTATGCGCCAATCAAAGGATGCAAAAGGCATCTGGAAATTAGTCAGGAAAGTAGTGAAGAAAAATCGAAAAGAACAAAAGTTGACGGTGATTCTGAGGCTCGTCAAGACGGAAGCCAAGACAGCCCTGAAATGGTCATGTGCTACATATGTCGGCCAAAAAAGAAGGAAGGGACCTTGTTGATTGACAAGTGTTTAGAAAAGGGGGTGCCCGCAGGACCTCTTTTAGGGAAGTTGAAGGCTGGTAATGATGTGACGCTACCTAATGGAACAATTGTTAAAGCAGTGGAAGTACGGAGCCCAGATTGCCCTGGTCCTGTTTTTCTAGGTAAGAAGGATTTCGTTTGTGAAACTAGCACCCGTTTCGCTATTTTTAGCACATTTGACATTGCGATTGTTACTTATCAATATTATATAATTAATGTGTATGTATTTCTAGTCGTGGACTGTCCAGACGAAAAGTATCTGGAATCACTGATTGGACACTCTGGTTTCACTACCTATCAGAATCCAGAGAATCCTGATGATGTACCTCACATTATTGTTCACTTTACGCCCTCACGAATTATGTTGAATCCTAGTTATAAGGAATGGATGGAAAAATTCCCTATTAGCACGAAGCACTTATTGCTCAACGATTCATGTACTGGAATGGGAAGTGAAGCAGTCCACAGGGTTCAGCACAAATTAGCCTTACTTGACAAAGACATGTTCCCAATGTTGAATGAAGGAGGTGTTGAAATGTACTACCCCTCAACGGAGGAGTCGAACAGAAATAAACTCGACGTACAACGTAAGCCTGATGCTCTAAAAGACTTGAAAGTGCCTATTCTAATGGGAAGTACCTTGTTAAAATATACACTGCGACCTACAACTGAATTGGACATGTAAGATGCTACAATATGTCTTGCTGTCTGTCACACATATTATGCTCTCATCGATTGCCTTGAGTTTTTGACCTAGAGTCATTGTCTTTTTCATTTCAGTACATCTTCATTAATTATTAATCCAGAGGTCGACACTCGAGAAGTGTTAGAAATCGAAAATTTTCCAGCTCAGTTGGAAGAGTTGAAGTCAAAAGTTAACTCATTGGAGTGTCCTGAAGGCGATAATTACCCTGAATTTGTGTTTCTTGGCACGGGATCTTGTATACCTAATAAAACCCGGAATACTAGTGCAATATTAGTCCATACAGAGTAAGATACTGCTTTTCCAGTAAACATTTTTATGAATGTCACATTTTATGCATCAAAGTAACCTTGTTGTGTTTGGATATTTAGTGCATCTAATTGTTTCTTAATGGATTGCGGAGAGGGGACATATGGGCAACTTGTGAGATTCTTCGGAAACAAGAACGTTGAAGACGTCCTGTGCAAGCTGAAAGCGATTTATATTTCCCATCTTCACGCTGACCACCACATTGGACTCATTCAGGTAATAAGGAAACGATTTGCTGCTCTGAAGGACCGAAATGTTCCTGTTACTCCAGTTTACCTAATGGCACCTCATCAAATACAAACGTGGCTTCACCTGTACAATAAACACTTTGAAAATATCAGACACGCATACCAGCTTATTCCAAACGTACAGTTTCGACTCAATGCAGATGTTCCACAAGAAAGTTTCTCAACTTCTGAGCTAAAGCAAATACTAGGACTACGAGAGATTCAAACAACATTTGTACGACATTGCCCCAACGCTTTCGGGGTAGCAATAACTCATTCATCAGGATGGAAAATCACTTATTCAGGTGATACAATGCCGTGTAACGCATTGGTTGAAATAGGCATGAATTCAGATGTACTAATTCATGAAGCGACGATGGAAGACGATTTGAAACAAGAAGCAGTTGTGAAAATGCACTCTACAACCTCAGAAGCCATTGATATTGGAAATCAAATGAAGGCAAAGTTCATTCTTCTAACACACTTTAGTCAGCGATATGCTAAAGTTCCCATGATAAATGAAAAGTTTGGTACAAACGTAGGAATAGCTTTTGATAATATGAGAGTTCGAAAATGTGATTTGCCTAAAATTCCATTAATGTATGATGCTTTAAATACCATGTTTAATGCTGACGTTGAAGAAATGGAACAGAAGGCGATGAGGCGGTTGAAGCGAAAAGAGTTTGAGTCTATGAGTTTGAAGCAAGCAACCAGATAGTAATTACTAAATTCCTAACAAATAAGTGAAAAGTGTTGATATCGTAAGTAATATTTATAGAATGAAATTTTTATTTGTTGTTCCTGTTGAAGCTATTTAAAACATTGACAATGTTGTCTCTTAAAGTTATAAAATACTATGTGGATTATACTTTAATATTGATTGCAAGCATTGAAATAAAATTTTCGTGTCCAATGACGAGCAATTTGTCCTTTAAAACTCGACTCATTACTCTATGTACTTTTTATCTAAAGTACTAAAATTTCATCGTCAACTTCACAATCTAAATATAACTACCACCTTTCATGTATTATTTTACGAATTTGGCAACATCAAGCTCAGGATTATTAAGGTCATGCATATACACTCAGGGATATGACATTCAAAATATAAGGATTGTGCTTTGTGCTCCTATCATGTTGGGATTTTATTTCCTTTCTATTGATTGGTACTCGCTTAGGGATAATCTTATTCATTTATGTGCCATGTTTTCAATTTACAAAAAATCAGAAATCTTTCATATTGATGGTGTAGTCCGTATGTCATTTAGGCTCAGACTGCTCAATGCTTTCTTCGACGACAGGTAAAGAGGAAGATTTTACAAATGTTTTGATAGATCTTGGACTCAATCTACAGAACTTATTACTAGAGCTAGGGTGCTCATTATTGTCTGGGACTGTAGCACTGCTATTACCGCTTGTAGACGGGGTTGCACTATCTAATGACTTGGCTTGGTGCAAGTGAGTGTCGGGTGCAGCTACACAACCACCACCAGCTTTCTCCAATGAAGAAGATGATGATGATGCGACTTGTGCCGGAGTGATCGTGACAAAGTGCTCTCCAGCCGCTTCCTCTGAATATGGCATCTTTTGAATTAAAGATTTGCTAGAGACCGGAGCAACGTAATAGTTAGAGCCTTGATCCAGACTAAACTGTCTTCGGAGACTGCGGATTGCTGGCCTACCATTAAGAAGTTGATGTGCAACCTGTGAGAAAATATATACACAATTTGAACAACCCATGTTTATGTTTGCCACGGAACTGGCATTAGTTGATTTTCTCTCTTTAAGCATTTGGCAATGGAAGAAAAGTTATTTTCTCTCTAATATTTCAAGAATTTCGTACTTGTTCAGAAGGGGAGAGACAACGTAACGATTCCCCTTGAATTAGCGCATAACCAGCTCCACTTGGTTTTCCCGAGGGATCTAGTCTGTTACTAGTTATTTCATGAGAGCTTGAGCGTCTTTCTCTGAACAATGCTCTTGAAACCTTGAGTTGCTCCTCTTCACTTGGGTACTTGCCAGTCCTTCCGTATATTATGAGTCGCTCATCCAATCTGGGGAAAATGCGGAGGAGAAAGATTTTTTCTCAAAAAAATTTGTTTTAATTCCCTTTTCCAAATTATAGGTGGATACTACTCTATACTTGAATGTAACTTTATAAATGAGCAGCAAAAACTACTTACCCGTGATTTTCTCTGTGTAAATAAAACAGATAAGAATCATGAGTGTTTGTTTGGATAAGTATCATAAGAAAGTACTGTGTACTCAATTTTTCTTAATTAATTAATTAACTCACTTTGGATCTGGTGGAACAGGTAGTTCCTTGTCAAAACCCTCTTTGCCCAACAGCCAGTAGGTTGGCATTTTCCCCTTTCCTTTTATTTCTGTAGTACCTCTGTGGCAAGATCACATTTGCATTATGTAAAACAGTTAATGAGCATTTTTTTTTCATTTTCATTTCTTCTTCCATATCCTCTCCAGTTTAGAAAGTACAAACCTGAATTCAATTTTAAAGCCACCAATAGCTTCCAGCTTCGCTTTAGTGTCTTGCGAAATGTGTACTCTCCAGGGAGCTCCTGTAGACTCCATACGCGACGCGGTGTTCACCGTATCTCCAAATAGGCAGTAGCGAGGCATTGTGAGACCAACAACACCAGCACAACAAGGGCCTACAAAGGCGAAAGTGGGTTTTAAAAAAGCTCATTTTCATTAATTTCACCTGACGAAGGCCACATACACAAATTCAGAAAATCTCTTCTGAAGCTTGCAGGCATTAAAATTACCGTGTTATAGGAGAATTAATGCGTTTTTATTGGCACAAACCGCCAAAACCGTAGACATCTATTAGAATATACAGACAAAGATGCTGGCAATTTAATGATTACACATACCTGTGTGTAATCCAATCCGAACTCTAAGTGATGTGTATGGCAAATGTCGTATGCGAAACTTTCCACTTTCATGAAGCAGATCCAATGCCATCGTTGCAATGTGATCGGCATGATCTGGACTGCGTATCGGAGCTCCACCAACAACCATGTAGGCATCACCAATTGTTTCAACCTGAATGTTTACAAATTAGACATATACAAACTTACTACGGCTCAGTAAACAAAAATCATGAAAAGAAAGCAAGACAGGCCTTCCAGGCAATTTCCCGGTGAAAGGCAAGTAAGTGAGGTGTACATAATAAGCTGCTTTCACTTAACCAAAAAGCATGACCGGTGTGCCATGTGTGAGTAAAACTAAAAATACACTCTCATATGGCGATTTTCTCTTGGAAAATTGCTTGTTGCCCCCTGTACAGTGTCAATTTATTTGATACAATGAGTGTATACAGTATACCTAAATTTTCTTACGAATAGGTGCTTTGTGCTAATAACTACACTTGAATTACTATGAGTTAAAAAAAGAAAGTGCTTGGACAGTGTTTAGGTTTATACCTTGTAAACATTATAGTCATTGATTGTGGCATCAAAGCAAGTATACAAGTCGTTTAGCAAGTCCACAACTTCAAAGGGAGTAGAGTATGCCGAAATGGTAGTGAAACCAACAATATCCGAAAAGTATATGGTCACTTCTGAAAATTCCTCTGGATCAACGGGAAGGCCAAGCTTTAATTTTTCAGCGACAGTGCTGTACAAGCAAACAAAAGAGAAAGTATATATATTGCACACAAACACGACGTATTTTTCATGAAAAGTAACTACACACATACATAACCAACATAAAACGAACCCCTAGAAAATCTTGTTTTCTTATCAAGAAATACATATCTGCCAGTGGGGTGGTATATAACTCGAGGTTTGTGAACCGTTTCAAAAGTTTAATGGAAAGTGGAGACGGAAGAGGAAATAAGTTTGTAGGAGGAGAGGCAGTTTGGCATATGAGTTTCTTATAGTCATAATATCATGTATGTACATATAAATTACTGCGGGTATAAATCCATCTAAAGATTCATGGTCGCCCATTAAGAAAGCGATGTAGGTATATATTATGTACCTCGGAAGCATTCTGTTCAACAGTTGTTCTGTTTTCTTCTTCTCCAAATCAAGTTGCTCCGTCCGCTCGCGAATTAGTTCCTCTAAATTATTGCTGTACTTTTCCAACATTTGGAACATGGTGTCCACAATGTTTGCCTTCCTACATTGAAATAATATCAACAAGAGAAAACTCTTACTTCAACATTTTAAAGCACCACTAAAAAGTTAAGCATTTAAAAGATGTTTGAATCCAATGAAAGCGAGCAAAATGAAGCATGCTAGCAAAATTGTGTGGGTGAAAACAAGGCTAATATTTATGAGATTCATTACCACAAATCCAAGTGTAAACAAAGTATCATAAGAAGGGTGGTGGTGGATGCATTTAATTTATGAATTTTCACGTAAAAGTGGACTGAACAATCCTCAATGCCAGTACGGGAAACTCTGCATAATTATACAATACGTGTGTTACTTCCCACTATCTCTACTTTATTACAACAACTGCCTTCCTGATCATCCCGATGATGCTTTCCACGGAACAGGTTTGAAAGAGGGGAGGAAAATATGCCCAAAGATTGTTTGTCTGGCGATATTTCCTATTTTACTTGATGCTGGAGGATGCGGATGTATGCACACTTTTGAAAAGTTTTTCGAGTGAAGAAAACTACATTAATGTTGTAAAGAATATTATAATGTTCTTGTACTATATTCCGTATGATGCTCATATATGGGTAGTAGCAGAAGGTGGTTGCCGCATATGTTATCGTGCTGGAAGCAGTAAAAGGCAGAGATGATATTCTTCCTGATGGCAGGCATTCAATGAAAGAACAATAAAATTGAAAAATACTTGGAATGTTGAACTGTAAAATCCCCATAGGTTATTGGGTAGTCAAACTGAAGAGCATAATGTGATACTGCTGAAGTGAACCTATACTTGCAGGTTGCAGCCCTACCCAGTCGAAGTACAATAATATTATAGAGACTCGTAGACAGTAAATTCAATTGGGGCGAAAGTTGTTAGTTTTGATGGTTCTGTGGATAGTACTTCCAATTTCTTGCCTATTTCATGTCTCAAGGGCATAAAAACCACAAACAAAACTGTCAGTGTGTAGTCTATAGCAAAAATGTATGTGAAAAACAGGGACATAAAAAAGGTGTATTCCTTCATTCTTCTGGAAATACTAGGCATATGCGTATGCGTACATCCCTCTGATGAAAAAATTCGTTGGATGTCAGATAAAAATGGAACAAACGTAACCCTGAAAAATGTTTCCAAATAATGGCATGTCTTGCTGAAGACATTCTTTTTAGTCTTGTACCGTAACCCATTTGCCGAATTTAAAATTGTAAGCCCAAAAGATTTGCTGTTACATATCTGAATCTTACCTTTTACCTTACTTGAATAACCTTGCGACGGTAAAGACAAGACATAATGGCTAAAATTACATTAGTAAAGACAAACAGTGGGGAACTAGGGCTATTCCAATGCAACACACCATTACAATTTTATAAGAGGACGTAAATTGATATTTATATATAACATAGTGGTACAGAGAATGACATGGACGCGAACAGACAGAATCCATTATTACAACAACTACACCCTTTTCTACTTTCCCTGAGATATGTAACTACACTATACACACGGCATTGTTATTAGATTGGAGCTTTACGTACATCCAATCATACCGCATTACGCTAATCCCAAAATCATGGCATGACATACTGTGCGCTCTACAAATCTAATAGCCATAAAACGATATATCGTTGAAAATGCGGGTGCACATAAAAACAAAACATTTGCTTCGAATTTCGTATAATGGTAATGGTAAATAATGATGAGAATGAAGTTAGTGGTTACAGCAAAGCATATTAGCTATACCCATTTCTCATGTGTCCGCGAAATATTTCTTTAGACAAGCTAAAATGGATACAAAAAGTTGAATGAAGTATGAAGAAGTGTTTCATGAAATGCTTCCTAGGCATTGCAAAACCAATATGCGACCACCTAGACATGCTAACACGTAATTGAATTGGTTATTCACTACTATAATATAATATGTAACGAATAAAAGACTTTTGAGTTGTAGCGCACTGAAGTATTTCTTTAAAAAGCGGTGAAAGTACATAACAAAGCAGCAAATCCATTGTGTTTTGGAAAGCTAACCTTCCGTGGTTGAGGGTTTTGAAGAGGTCATGGATGACCGTGAAATCTGGTCGCATGTCAGCAAGTTCCGCCCAACATTGCCGCATTATATTAATAGCTTCAGGTTGAGCTAGATTCTTGCTAACAGAAGGTCGAATGAGGGGTGGAGGGTTCTTCACTTTCTCTAGAATTTCTGTGAATTGAAACGGATATTGAATTATAGTAATGGTAGACGGGTAACCTTAAATAATTTCATTTTCGCAAAACCGACATTCCTCACATTCTTCAAAGTGTTTCCTTTCATAGAAGAAAACATCACAATAATTGTGTGGTACAATTTATCGTGCCGAGTGCCCAATTTCATACACACGCTTACAAAAGCTAATATAGCACAGTTATACAAAACGGAAACCTTTTGAACATTTACATATTACTAACAGTGTCAAGAATGTGGTAAATTTAACAAGACGTAGATATGCCAGTTTACTTGAAAACAAATACATTTTATGCCTCTTTGTGGCTGAAAACAGACCAAACTGTGGCACGACAAGAATGCAAGGAAATTTACAAAGATGTTTTCCGAAAATGTATTTCACAAGGAATTTTAAAACGTTCTTATGAAAACAAGTCTAAAAGAATGCATTACCTTCAGCAGACAAGGAGAGCATGCAGTACGGTTCTCCTCGGACCAAGACCTCTTGCATGATTATAGCAAAGCTATAAACATCCCCCGCTTGTGTTCCATGACGCCTTAAAGTTTCATCTCGCAGCAATTCAGGGGCTGTCCAGAGGAGCTCTAGTGTACACAATGGTTAAATGATATAATAACGTTTGAAAAGTTTCACTTCGACAGAAACAAGGCAAAACGAGAAATGGGTTTTAAAAGTTGATTTTATTCTCTCATTTTGGAACAATGCTCATGTCTGCTGTTATTGCGACAGCACTGATGTGTAATACCAGCATTATTATAAATAGCACATTAAACCCACTACACTTGCCTTTAGGACTTCGCTGGGGAAGTGTAAAGCCCTGTGTATGATACAGGGAGAGAATTCCATAGTCTGTTATTTTTAAGACCCATCGGGCGTCGATCACACAGTTGTAAGAGGTGAGAAAGCCATGTACCCTCACTAAACTAGAATGAAGGTAGCGCATACCCTAGAACAATACCATAAATAGAACAGATAAAATTAACACCATACATATCTTAGGAGTATATGCTTCCAAACACACACTACACACAGACAAAGAAAACACATTTGTTCATTTCTTGCAAAAAAATTTGCAAGTCATTTGGAAGAGTTTTAATTAAGATTTGCAAACTCAAGTTCTGGTTTATGAATTCGCCGATGATTCAAAAAGTTTTTCTGATGCGCACAGACCAAGATTTGAATGCTTAAAAAATACCACTCATGACAGTTGTAAAAAATGTATAAAAAAAATTGTTCAGAAAGACTATGTAAGTTCAGGTAATAGACTAGTTTAACATCTAAAGTAAACAATAATATAGTATAATAGCATTGGTATATCCATCTATACATATTGTTTGTACGTATGTGTAATCTAAGCAAATGTTTAAAAGACTTGTTCTTCCGGATGAAAACAAGTTAAAAGGGGCACGTTATTTTGTTTGACTCTCTTACAGGGAAGACTTGAAAAGAAAAGAAGCAGCTTTTAAAAAGACAAGTCAGGTGGTTAAAGACTTCCTTTGATGAAAGTTTCTAGGATGGCGATGATCATGTCGATATGAAGGGTGTGTATGAGCACAAAGAAAGTTTTACACTACTTTCCATCTAATTCACAGAACAAAGCAGCAGGCTCTTTCAAGTTGCCACACTGTGTGAAAGAGAGAACTGCATATTAGGGCTGACATTGTTAGGAAAGCAGTGGTAGTGCGGTGGTAAGTTTCCTGAAAAGTTTTTCCTCCCATTTATCTTTAATGGAGCCCTTTCATACTTAATCAAGCCCTTCCCTTTAAAGAATGGTAGCAGGGGGAAAGTTTAGAATCTTAGCGTCACGTATTTAAGTTGGGGACAAGTGCGACATTGGTTTATGGTTTATACGGTGTAGTAAACTTTATAAATCATACATATAAATCCACCAATGAAAGCAAAAAGTTACATAGAACAACAAAGTAAAATATTTTTCTGGCTGATTTAGTTGTGAATGTGAGATTTAAAAAATATATTGGTGCCTTGATAACTGAACGGTCACATATTAGAAAAACTGCCGTAACATTATGAAATGTACATATTCATATTCTTATATTATGATGCGTAAATAATAAACCTATTGCTGCGAATAAATTCCACCGATTTCTGAAATGCATGGGTATTAGCTAAACCGTTCTCCACTAGGTTCCTTTAGCTTGCGACACGGGGCAGCTAGAGATACTTCCATAAGAATATTCTTTATTCTTCCTTGCAAACGTGAGACGACCGCACCGCAACCACAAATAAAAAAACCTTACGTACCCGAACAAGATCAGTGAGAAGTGAAAGCCTAAACGCCCAGTCCAACTTGATATCTTGCTGTCGAATGATGTCATGCAGAGAACCCCTGCTGCAATATTCCCACACCATTGCAGGTATCCCATCCGTTAGTAAGCCTATCAATGGGTTTATGTTCTCGTGCCGAAGACCATGAATCTGCAATGTTACCAAAAAGAAATGTTGCCAATAATCCATAAATAATTGCACAGCAGCTAATATATGAGCACTTCAATGTACAAGAAACTAATTGCAAAATAGCAAGGTAACTGCCGTTTACAAGCACAGTATGTTAAATTGTGTGCACCTTCACAAACTTTATCTCGTGTACTTTAGATGAATACATTAAATAAAAATTAAGGAAAGCTAGAATGGCAGGTTCAAGAAAAGTTATAAATATAGTGAATAAAAACAATGTAATAAATCTTACCGTCTCTATAACCGTCATGGCCTTTGGTTTAATTTCAAAAGAGTTGGAAGGTTCTGCCAATTTCCTGAGATGTACTAAATCCCCCTGTTACGGAACATCATATAAAAAGAACGGGGTCGTATAATAATAGTCATAATACGATATAATACAAAAAAGTTTTCTCAAACAATTTCTTATTTATAAGTCTACGAAAAGGAAAAGTGCTTTTCCCAGTTTTCTTCTTTTGGGACATAGAAATGACGCCCTCGGAACATATGAAGACCCATCTCAGACGACAGCATCGGTCGTCCGTAGACATCATCATCATTATCATGATTATAATCGTCAAGCCTCCTATTCTTCGTATTATCTTGTTTTCAATGCACAAAGAGTAAATATACATGCCCGCTAAATTGCATCATTTCGTTTCAAAGGGCTTCCTGAATTTCATAAATTACAGGCAGACAGGAATGTCCTAAATGGATCTTGTGGAAAGATAAGAAAGCTTTCGCTACGGGCACATTATCCTCATTTTCATAAATTCTTCCTGTAAAAATTGTACCTCGACGACAAGTTATGTAGCTCACTGGCAGCTACAGCATTAAACTGGAAAATCTACAGTGCACAGTAGGATACGTCCAGAAGTTTGCTAATACGTCAATCCAAAAATTTACCTTGAAGTAAAGGTTAACGTTTTTTACACTTTGCAACTTTATGAACTATGAGTTTGATTGCATCTAAAAGTGCTTTAATGACAGAGTCAAGAAGATGGGAATGGAATCTGATATGTAGAATACTCTCAGCTTTTGTTTCCCTTGTGCCTTGGGAAACGTTAACCAAAGAGAAAGGCTGCTTCCGTAATAACGTTATGAACTTGTTGTTGACCACAATATCAAAAGAAATACCATGGGCCACATGTACTACTTTTCTTAATATATCAAATCACAATAATATACCTCTCCGTATTCTACATCAGTTCGACTCAAAGGGTTGGAAGTTTTATGTGCGCACATTGCAACCCGCATAAAAAGTGAAATCACCCGTAGTATATAACCCTTTTTACTCTCCGCACCATCGCACCAAACACACAGCGAGCACTAATAGCAGAGGAGATAGCAGAGGGCAATTCGGCACTATAAATGCTAGAGCGTTCAAAAATACCCATTTATTAGAATTCCATTCTTTGCTTTGTGAGAATGGGTAGGCACTGTTCTAGTGTTATCTTGACGCGGCTCTGCCAGATAACAGCGCTCGTTGAATAGAGCTAAACTGTATTCAATTACAGCGTTATTATCGGCTGTCTATCAAGGTTAACTTTCGCGAAAGTGTAGTTGCTTTCCCCCACGTTCTATCATTTATTGCTCTAGAAAAAGTCCATCACCTCAAGCAAAGCAACCACTTTAAGGAGTTCCATCAAATTGAAAAGGAATTAGATTTTTTGTGAGTCGACATTAATACACTACGATAGAGCTAGGGTGGTAACACTGGGTATGAAAGTATAAACTGACCTTGTATCTTGCTTGATTTTCACTGAGAACTATCGAATCGTTCTTCATGGCTGTTACGTTGAGATGTTTCTTGAGTGGTCCATATGAACCTTTAATCAAGTCAGGTTTCTCGTTGGGGTGTTTTGAGCCAGCTTTCTCCACTGTTGCACTGTTGCTTTCAGAAGCGTCCAGGTGCTGTCGTATTAGAATTCACATCAAAGAACCAACAACCAATTATTATGAAACTTGCCTTGTACCATGCGGTAATGTATGACCTTCGTTGTAAAGGTAAAAACCAGGAAGAAGTGCAAAAGCACGAATTTTATTATTTATCCTTGGCTGCTCTCGTTGCATGTTACTTTCTTTAACCTTTATGAAATCAGAAATGATATAAGATGAATACGTTTGTAGAAACAATGAAATGATTGATGACAATAACGCAGCTTTCATTCCGGAATTAGGTTACATATAACTATTCATATGCTTTTATGTATGGCCTTTACAACACAGTTTGTGCTCACTCAATTGAAAAATTGCGGTTTCATTGAAGGCTAAAGGAAGTCCACTTTATTTCATTTCTATAATTCACCGGAACTCCTTTCGAAAACAATCGTTCATTGTATAGTACAACTTACTATACCTGTGCATACATGAAGAAATATACTACATAATTATATTTTGGACTACAAGTAAAATTGAAAGGGAAAAGTGTGCAACTGTGTTATTGTCGAGGTACATTTCTCTTTCACATCATGTAGACCGCCTGCGCCTGTGAGCTGAACCTGTCTACCAACGTGTTTACAGGCCAATTGGCGATTCAGTTATGTCGTGAGCTCTGTCTCCACAAGGGTTTTGCATGTACTTATTGTGTGTCGTAGAAGCGTTTGGGAAAACAACTCAACATTAAAAGTTTTATGTGGCATTTCACGTAGCTGCACTTACAAGCAACTCCAAAAAACTGTTTTTACACAAAATATAAACTTATGCTCATGGCACAATATTTTCATTTAACCTACGAAAGTATTTTGTTAACACAAGGAATTAAATTACTTGCCTTCTTGTTAGTTTCTGTCCAGATAGAATTGGAGCTGAAGCATATGTCATGAGAGCTTAACATGATTTTGTTTGGACCCATGTTACGATTTCGTCCAGAGATTTTCTTGTGACTAGTGCTTGAAGGGACATATGCTGCATTTTGGAATCGCTCCCTGTAAGTGACACGACGCATTAAAATAAGCTTAGAATTATGTAAGGAAACAAACATTCTAAAACACTGTGTAATTGTAAACATGCAATATGATCTCATACATGAAAAACTACCTACCTTGCATAGAACGATATTCCGATAACAGTAGCCACTATAATAGCTGTTAGAATCATTGCCCCAATTAGTTGCGTCCATGTCAGAGACGAATCCCCGGATTTTTCTACTTCAAGTAAAATTGGAAATGGAAGCAAATATAAAATATGAATTAGACTGTGCATGAAATAAAGCCCATCTACGACTTTTAGTAACATGTACTTTACACCAGTATACAAGACTTGTAACTAGAGACAAGTTCATATGTATGCAAAAAATGGAGAAAACATCATTCAAAGCCATTTTATTTATTTTTAATCTATATATATTAAAATGTACGCATTTTACACGTTGTTCCACTTGTCAATTTTCAAGAAACTGCATAAAACGAAGAAACTATTCATGTAACTTTCTTACTAACTCTTATTGTTGTTGATGTGTCAAACTTTGTTGGTAATAACTGGAAAAAGCTTTCTGAAAATGTCAAGTCGAATAAAACATGGGGCATTCATGGTTGGTGAGTGATATTTCCTTATTATAAAAAAGGCTTCAATAAAACGGATGTATTCAATTTTTGAAAGAGATATCATGCCTTACATCACTCTTTACGAACAAGTCTTTATATTTTGTTTTGAGGGGGTTATGGGACAAGTTCAAAACAACATAGGAAGTTCACATATTATTACTATATTACCATATGGAAAGAATTTGAAATTTTCAATTTGAATACTACTAGGTATCATATAGAAATTACAAGAACTTAGTGCAAATGTTTGAAAATAAAAAAGTATGTCGTTCCACGAACCAGCTTTACAGCAGCTTCCCTGAATATAATCAGTACTACTGTCAAAGGCTACATAGTGAATACTAGTCCGTCATCATAAATGCTTTTTTCTGGAATGCTACTTTGATGAGAATAAAACTGGTTGATGTCTAAGGCCTTCGGCTACACAAAAGATTGAAAATGTCATATTACAAATGAAAATCTCTGGAAAATCATGAAAGCAGTACATTTCATGGATTCTTATACAAAGCAACTTCTCTACTTTCACTTGATAAAGCCTGCCAGAAAGAAAAAAATGCTTATGAAACTTTTATTTCTTCAGCAAGTCTTTTGCAAAAGTAAACTTGGTACAAAAATGATGCTGACACATGTGGTGTATTATTTTTAAGAATTTTCATAAAATTTGCAGAGAGAAAAACTATGATGAATGAAGTTGGAGAAAAATACTAACCAAATTCTTCAGAGGGAGCTTCTGACGGTATTTTTCGGGAACTTGGATTATGGTGTACTGAAGACGTGGACACCCGGTGTCGTTTCCCATTCCCCGGTTCCTTGTCCATGTCTGCAAAAGTGACTACCTGGTGCCACCTGCATCACGTTTGTATCAAAATGAATAAATATTTTATTTGCAATTTTTCATTCTCGTGCAGACTCAGTGAGTACACGCAAGTAGTTGGTCAATAACAAAGTAGATAGATAAAATAAAGATTCAAATTTCAAATAGTGCTTGCCAAACGGAGAGAAAAAATTAAAACATATTATACGCAATGTGCATATATACTGTATACTTTTGCAACATAAGAAATGTGTGTCTGTGTCAGAAAGTCAAAAGAATTGTAGGTTCGCCAAGTTACTTTCTTTTGTTCAGTCTTTACTCACCTTCCTTTTTCGTACTGAAGCACGGAAAACTGAAACGTTGTAACATAAGCCTGCTGGAGCTCGTAAAGTTGACTGTTCTCCAGGTCATTTTTATTACCACCATCGTGAGAGAAGGCTTTGTGCGAACCCGATGCTTCTTCCTCATGAAACTCTTTCCCTAGTTCATTTTCGCGATTGCTTTTTGCAATAAATATCTCATCGTCATCACTAAATTTTTCCAATTCCAGTGCCTCCTTAACACTTTTCAGTATCAAACGTGCCAAAAGGGATTCCTGCAAGAAAATATGCGTTAAAACAGAGAGTAGGGTAATTTATTTATAGGCTGTTAGTTCTCATTCTAATTTTCAACATCAAGCGCACAACATGTTCAATTTGGGAAGTTTTTCTCAGGCTCTCGTTATTGTTGTTATTTTGCCAGCCTAATGTGATCACATGAAAAATGGGAATGATCCCAACGAAAGCTTGAGAGAGGGACGCTTGACTGTATAATTGGAATGGATGACTTATGAGAAATTAAGATGTAGTATTTTATAGTGAGCTGTATATGGATTGGCGGGCTGATATTATTATTAAGTGTGCATAGGGTATATATTTAAAGTGTAGAGCCTCTTGTCAGACAAGGCAGCAGCCATCATGCTTGAAGATCGTATTCTCATCGCTGTAATTAGTAACGATCGCACAGTAAAATGAATGGCATGTCTACTTCCTACTATCTCTCATCCAAAAGTCCCAACAGCGCCAGTTAGCAGGCCCTTTTTCACTCTTGGATGCTCTTATGCATTTTAGGCTTTCTTGCATATATATTTGCATCTAATGTCTAAGAAACTTTTAATTTTCATAAGCTCATTCCTTGTACAAAACTTTCGTTTTTAAACCTGGGCGCATTCACAATAATAACTTGGGAAATTAGAGTGGACTGCTATATCTTGCAAACAGTGCTCATTTTTCGTCACGTTTCTGATTAAAAAAGTATATTAACGTGTACTATTGTGGAAACATGTAAGTATATTAGTGTTAGTACAAGATAATATACCAACGCCGACGGCAAGCCAAATGGAGAAAGTACTCGGGGAAAGTTATACACGGACAGTCACACACATTTTGTGTAAAGTGACTTGCATGTTGATTTATGTAAATTGCCAAAATGAGCAAGGTAAATTAAAAGCTTCTATATAATACACATACCATGATCTTGTGTGACGATGGCTCCGTACCGTGATGGTAAAAATGAAACTCTTCACTTCCACTCAGGTCCACAGGCACATTAAAGGGACGAAAGCGAGCTGTTAGTGCCAAAGTTGGTACTTCGGGTGCGTATACTTCAAGTGGAAGAGGCCACTCAGGTAGAAACACTAAGGGAATGCTGCTTTCGTGTAAAATATTCTCAATAGACTTGCTGCCAGAGCCCTCGCTACCGAACTTGTTGCCCCGATGATCAGTCTTTTTCGCTAAATTATGCGTATAGCCATAATCATAAGAGGTACATAGAAATAGACCTGGTAAATAACAGAAAGAAAATTTCGGTGACGTTATATACATTGATTGCATTTGATTGAACTTCAATTTGAAGTCAAAATTCTTATGGAGAAGTAGCATCTGTGAGTTGTAATCAAATTTACTCTTATTTTGTTTCTCCGTATCAAAAAAATCAGGATTAACAAAAAGCAATCACAGAAAAAATACATGCAAAGAAATCAGCATCAGGTGTTTGACAAACTTGATTTGAAGTAAAATTGGATTAGGAAATAATGTAAAGTAGTTTTGGCCTGATTTCTAGTCACAAAATGCCTGCCGGTTTGATATCTTTGTATGCTGTATATACAAACGAAACGAAACAACTACGGTAATAAAAGCATGTTTTGCACCAAAGACACAAAGTAAACGGGCATATACCGCGATATTACTGGAATGCAATGGAGTTAATGCAGTGATCAATATTGTAGTTTTGTATTGCTACCTTGTACTTTCTCCATTAGTGGCTTGAAATGTGGGAGGGAAACGTCTTCGTATTTGGCCAGGACCAGAACAGAGTGATTGTTAACATGCCCAGACGCATCTTTCTGAAGCTGTGTTGCAACATCATCGCAAAACGGACTTTTATCTGAAAATAGGATGAACAATTTGTATAAGTACAATAAGTAGAAAGAAAGTTTTCATAAGCCTGTAATTATGTTAACGCTCGTAAAATATTAAGAAAAGTACTTACCAAGTTGATACTTTGTGAAAGCAAACTTGTGCCAATGGTAATAATTAGCAAAATTATTAATAGCTAGTATCACATCTGAAATTGATGGTTTGATGGATATCACGCCAGGGACCTGAAAGCAGCCATATTATATAGCGTGACAAAAAACCGCTATGCTTTCACTTTGATAAAATCCTTTAAAAAGCAGACACTACATGTCGAATCGGCTGTTTTCTCAAACTCTAATCTGTTTGTGGCAATCAACTAATTTCATAATGTACATATATTGATCTAAAACAACTACAAAATTTGTGATGATGACACATATTTTCGTTTATGTGTAAAATGCAGCGTCAATTCGATTTAGAACACTAATTAAAGAAGCACGTGGCCACAAATCCAGAAACCTGTGACTATGACGTAAGTGTAGAATAAGTATGGTTAGTTATATAGAACTTTACTGACTACCCTGGAAAGTAGATAATCATATAATGCAATCAGGGAACTTGTATGATTCATCAGCAGTTAAGCCTCGATAAAACTTTCCTAATGAAATCAAATGGTTTACTTGGGTCTTACAAGTCTAATTGGCAGTTGAACTGATTGTAAGAGTTTAATTGAGATCGAGAAAGGAAAACGACTGTCAACTGAGAAAGTGACACACTTTCATAATGCCTGCAAGTCTATACGAGCAGTTTCCACTGTCATACCCAAACTCTGAATGTAACATGCAACCTAAGTGGACTAAAGGTTTTGAATTTAGTTTTCTTTCGGCACAATAACGATTGTTTGGGATAGTTTGGGCCAAAAATAATTGCAGTGAAAATCGTTAAATTAATATATTTATTTCTTATTTCTTAAAGAATATAATATCTTGATTTTATTTGCTGACCACATCGCAACAACTGCTACATTGCAAACTTATACTATCTACCATTTTCATACTTATCAAATAGCTGTCACCAGCACAAAACTTTTGAAGAGAAAGAGAACCAACCTTGGAGCACGTCCATGAGAAGAACTGTCGTCCCTGGTTAAACCGAAACGTTGCTGCTGTTGGGCAAAGATGAGGTTCTAACGAGGCAATAATCTGCCCCTGGGGATTCTCTTGTGCTAACGATATGAATTTTATGAGTCCACTACTTCCATCACAGATTTCTAGCAAACAAATAAAAAATGTTTAGTGCTCTTAAAAGCTCGATTAAAAGCAGTAAGTTAAGTGAAGAACGCTTATTAGGATTGGTGTACACTTCATCGTGTAATGCAACAGACACATAAGCTGTGCTTTCACGAGGAATGAAATGATTTTACAACTTCCCATTACAATTTCGTTTACTGCGTCATCATGAAAAGTAGAAATTTACAAGCTACAGCTTTTTATTCGCTTTGCAAAATATACAATTGAGTAACGAAACTTAGAGAGAGAACCCAAAATTTAAAAACATATTATTATGAGTCGTCATTTTATACTGCTTGTTGATGAATATCTCTACATTTAAAGTTCAGTTCCAGACAACTTGACTGTGGCTGTCTACCACTTCCGTGCTCCCTTTTATCATTCTGCATTTCTTTCCGTGCAAATGTTTATAAAAGAAGCATTATATATCTATAGGTATATTTACATACAATATATCTGCCTACGCAATATAGTACAATCGAAGCTAAAAATAATATTTATTATATTATAGTTTGCCTTCTTATTTGAAACGGCTAGCGGCATGGGCGTGCACAGTTCAACATGACTGTTAGACTGAAAAGGACACCACGTGACAAGTATTTGCAAACTCTGAAACTGATCTATTTAGGGTAATTTAATCTCGTCCTCTCATATTTCACATTATTACTGCCTTTTTCAAACGTGCCTTCAGAAAGTCCAATGAAGGGAGGAGATTCATTCTTTTCATCTTCTCCCCCGTTCTCGTGGACCTCATAGTTAATCCGTCACGTATCTCCGGCACGTATATTCATGTGAATTTTTTGTTGTGACAAAAACAATAACAATACCAAAGACAGACAGAAGCATGCCAACGCCACAACATATTGCCTTGTACCCTCTGAAACATTTTGTCATCAAACAAAACATTTGCAAGGGAGTGTTCATTTGCAGTATAACCATATTTTTATGCGTGTTCATCTATAATGAGCAGCAGAATGGTACGACATGCTTGCTTTTCTTTTGGCTGTACCCAATGTCTTTGCATTCTTTCTTGTGCTCTTTCTATCCATTCTATTCGTAGCACAAGTTGCAACTTAAAATCAAAAGTAAGCCTGAGAAGGACTTTTGCTTGAGTGCTGCAACTTTAACGGTAACTTTTCGCAAGTCATAACATTGAAACTCTAGTTAGAAAATATGCTCTAATATCTTCTATCCACCACATTAGTATCATGTGAGCTTTGCGGAGAAACCTAACAAGTGTCTGGGCTCCTCTCGAAAGGAAAGTTTTGCCTGCACACAATGCATGACTTCACAACAAACGATAATACTAAATGTAGCATCACACAGGTTTGCAGAACGAACAGGACTGACTTATAAGCAGAAAAGTCTTTTAGAGTGAAAGTATTTTTAAGAAGAAAAAACAAAAAGGTAGGAGCGTACTGTATGCTTGCTTGTCTTTTATGAAAAGGGGTGCCTTTGCTTTGGAAAAAGCTATATATCAACGTAAGCGGACCATATTCATGAAACGCACGTAGCAGCAATCTACTGCTGCCTACACACTTTTACCCATTTTCTCGGCTTTTGGTATCATTTTTATACATTATAAACTTATTTAAAACTTCTGATGTCTGAGAATGAGTACACACGTAACATTAGATTCATGTACATGGCTTAAATACCATTATGCTCACTATCATCCTCACGGTGATCATAATAATAATGGTTTATGCACGGCGTAACTAAAATCTTGGAGCAAAATTCATGCTACGTTGCAAAACAGAACCCAGGGAGCATTAAGAAAAGCGGCACATTACACGTTCACAGGGTTCGTATTCATAAGCCTATAATGATCCTTTGGTAGTATCAGTCTCAAGCAAACATCATACGTATAATTTTTTAATACGAACACCACACTCACACACATACGCTGCCTTTGTTGTAAAAGCAGAGTTTTTTTGGTATTCTACTGCAATAACCGGAAGTGCTTTGCTCAAGCTTCCAAAGGAAAGTGAAACTGACTCAAAGAGCAATACTTTTATATGTTCTCATGTCTTCTATGCAACCCAGCTAGATTTGCACATTATTCGGTCTCTTATGCATGCATTGAAGTCTGTGCCAGATATTTTCAATGATAGGGAACGTTCTCTGAAAATAAAAGTTTCAACAATATGAGCAACAGGGTTTTTGTTTCATGTATAGCCCACTTTGCTTCTTCTGTTCCTTCTTCACATACGGATTACTGCGTTTCCAAGCAAAAAAGGACAATTCGAGTAAATATTCGATAGAATCCGTTGTAGTAAAAGTAAATATTTGGAACGGCACTTTTTCTACTGGGAAAGAGTCACTTCAACAAACTTTCTGCTGAACTCAGCAAAGATTAAATTCATATGAATTTTATTCTTTTCTATTACAGGAGCATGTTTTAATGAGCTGAGCAGAAGTGACATTGTCCCATTTATAAACTCATATTATTCACAACCCTTTATTAATAAAAGGGGTTGCAGTGATTCCAGAAGGTACCCAATTCCTTACCCTGACCTGAACCAGAAAAATTGATTATGATGGAAAAAGCTTACCTTCAGGTCCCAATATACTCAGAGCCAACTGTTCATCTCGTAGTCCCAGCTGCACCATATCTCTCAACCATGTTACGTTTATTGGAGTTTCTGTCCCACCACATATTTCTGGGATGATTACATTGAAATCGGAATTTGAGGAGTGGCACATTGCCGCTAATACGAGTAAAAATTGCACATGCCATCGTAAGCCGTTAGAATTTAGTAGTGGCAATGGATTATGGAACGACGCGTAGGGGAATGTGCGGTTAGGTACATGAATGGAACGTGGATTTTTATCCAGACATTCCATCTTGACGTAAATCATCCGTTTCAGACTTCTATTAGGACATTGTCAAGTAAGGATGCTTGCTCGTAAGTATGTACGTTAAGATATCAGTGCCTCCAAAGTAAGTTATCTCATCATAGTATTGCATTACTGGAGTCAACTCAAAGTCCTACTGCACTATTCACAAGAATCCCTTGAATCAGTCAATATCCTTGAGGATTCAACTACAGCAGCCCGCAGCATAAGAGCATCTCAGGTAAACACCTTTATGTTCGCGTCTCCGGTAATCTTCACTAGCACAACTGCGTAGCTCCGTCTTACTTCGATTTTGTCCTTATCGGCTCTTCTGTTATTGTCCTCTTTTTTTCTCACGTTTAAGGATACATATGCCTGAAAATGAACAATAACAAAGGTGGCATTATATAATATGTAATCTGAGATGAATGTTCTTATTTTCCATTAAATGTGTGCGTGTGTGTGTGTGTTTTCCATTAAATATTTGCTATGCTGCAATGATAAAATAAGATAAGATGTAAAGCCTGATTCAGTAGCTTTTGTTATCCACTTAAAAGTTAATCGTTCGTTTGTAGTATGCATTAAAACGACAATTTAAGTAATATAATATAGATTGTTTGCAAAATTATTAAGTACGAGATTTTGTCAAAATCTATAAAACTCTGCAATACTGAAATATATTTATTCGAAGAAGAATGTTACAAGAGAAAAATTAAACATCCTATATTATTACAATACAATTATTTATTAGTATAACAACTTTCATCAAAGCAGAAAAGATGTTGTGCAATGTTTTAGTGTTAATAAAAAACAAACATGGTACCAAGCAAGACGAAACGGAAAAATCATACAAAAACCATTGTTAAAAGTTGCATTGAATTTTGAAAGAATATACATGGTACTTTTTATAAAATATTTGACACACCACAATATTTGATGAAATAATGTTACTTTGGGATACATAGGTAGGTATTTTTTTGGTAGTAATGACATAAATACCAGCTTTTCTCAGATGCTCATTATTGTCATTATGGAAACATAGGCTCTCGTTTGAAGAATGCTGTCTTCCATCATGTCCTGATGGTTTAGTCTCTTTGCATTTAGGTGTTTAAACGATAGTCTGTGCAAAAAAGATGGTATGCATGCACATAGGCTTGTTACTGACCAGCGAAGACTTTGACATTTGTGTTTTAATGTCAAAATAGTAGGTTCCTACTCTACTTAATACTTACTCTGAACGGCTTTAATTAGAGGTAATGGTCATGTAAAAAGTACCTGCCTGACAGTAGTATCAAAATATGTTGTGACAGTCTTCCAGTATTTTATTCTATTTTTATAGCCGTTACCGCTTGCTCATGTTCAAAAGCTATTTGGTTTATTGCCACTACTATTATCACATGGTTTACAGTGTATACCTTCGTCATGTGTATGCATTTATGAAATGGCGTATGATTATGCACTAGCCAATTGTGTTGCATTATGGCTTTATATTAGATATGTGAACATGTTCAATTTCTTGTGTTGAAAGGGTCATATAATGTAGATAAAACTTTGAAACTACCATAATTCATCTGATTGAAGTTTAATTACACGTACACAAAAACCACCAAGTCAGATTAATTCCTTCATGGTTTCAAATTGCTCACTTTCCTAGCTTTCCATAAAACATAGTTTTCTACGGCTCTTCACTTTCTATTTTGCTTCGGTATTGATTTTTTCCACATTACGTGCCAGCTTTAAATTCTTTGGCCACAATAAACCTTTTGTTTTCATTGCACGATCAATTATTGAAAAATCTAATGGACTATGTCTAACGCGTGAATTAAAAATAAATGAAACCTAAAACGGCGTAAATGCCATATAATAGCTTCTTCGAAATGAAATGAGATCCATATTCTTGCATTATATACTGTAAACGCAAGTGAGGTTTTTCTTCCATGGTTTACCCATATTTTACCCAAATGTTATGGGATTTCATGAAATAGGTGTTTTCAAAATCCCTAAAAGCAAAAACACGAAACGGGATCAAATCCAAAAACTATGTGCTAATGCTTTCGCAAGTACTGTGACTAAATGAACCAAATATCCGGAAAACGCGTTATAAACACCAGGTGGGAATATCGCATTACAAAAACCGTTTGAAATTGAAATGGCAGTAACATAGTTGCAGGTTGCATTAGTAGAGTTAGCTATTATATGCAGTTTAAATGTTTAGAATGGATCGAAGAGAAAACACAAAGTGATAATTCAATGTCAACGGCAACCCATAAGATTCAACATTGTGAAAGGAGGTAATTTTATAGTGCTGTCATACCATCATCAGCGTGTAGTTTAATCATTTGTTCATGATCACTCTATTGAAAAAACAGGTGTGCATAAGTGTCACACGTTGAAAACTCCAGTGTATAGGTGACAATGATTACAATCTAGCGAAAATTGAAACGAGAACATGCAATAATATAAACATTTCTCTGTTTGTTTTGTCTTTTTCCTAGCATGGTAAAATAAATTGTTATTTGACACCATAAAGTGCTTTTATTGTATGGATTCAGGAAAGCGGATTCAGCTAGCGTGTATAAACAAGGAAATATGTAGTACATGCGTTTGTACACCTATACTTGCTTTGAATGCTATTATTGGAAAGGCTTCTCATTGTCATTTCTTCTAGCTATCTGGCTGGATCATCTTTCAGGCCGGTGAAATATTCTGCATTCATATTACACATCTTCATAACTACCAATACGACTAGATTGTATGTTTGGAGAAAGTAATTTCCTTTCAAATACAGGGCAATATTCATGCTGATTGTATGAGAAGTTTTCTCCGTTTTTCATCTATACATATATAATGCATCCAATTTGAAATGAGTGTTCCTTATTCCTGGAGGGTATGTTGGGCATTCTATTGCAACAAAAAAGAAATATGGCAATCTACAAATACTATTGACTTAGTTTCCTGCATTCAATATGCATAACATCATGCAGTGCTGAAGCCCTATGAGAGCTAGCGTTGGTTTATAAAAACAGTTTATTTCTACTTTCTCGACTCACGATTTTTATGACGATTGGAAAGAAGTAAAACATATTTTACGTCATTCTCGGTCATGGCTTTTTTAGTAGTAACTTTGAACTCGCCTAGCAAGTATATATGCTGTCCACAACTTAAAACAGTTTCAGAAGCAAGAAGGAATTTGGCTGGTATTATTGATTCCTTATTGAAGTCACCAAAGAGCATATTTTTTAGTTCGCTGGTTTTTGTAGCATAAAGGAAACAACTATGTGTGGAAAGTGTGGATCACAATTCATCTGGGAGTTCAGACAAAGAAGTTGATATCAACTAGATATGTTTGTAATAATATGGATTTTACGAGTGTTCATAAGAACGTGATGACAGTTCATGAGAAATTCTGAAAGTCGAATTCCCAAAGTTTCCTTACATATGTGGTGACGATGCGCGATCGGAATAAATATCGTTGTGTACGTCCCAGATAGAACACATGGAACCGTGTCTTTACTCTTTTGGAGAATAAGTTTCTACAAAAGAAGAACTATGTGCAAATGAAACGTGAAGTAGAAATGCAATGTCACCAGAAAATATTCCCTTTTCGATTAGAAACGAGGGCATATTTGGTGATTTACGGAATTGAAATAACTAATTTCAAATAGACGAAAACCTATTTTCTAACGCTCTTTGTAGGACATGTCATGGTACCTTTCCCGGTTCATTGATTGCAGATTGCCAAGTTGTCTGCTGGCTATAAAAGTAAAATAAAGCAGATCATATTTACTTCGTTCCACTTTCACTTTTGTACAAACTGAGTGCTTTCTCTCACTAAACACGCGTATGTAACTGTAACTAAAATCCAAAAGGCCGTACATGAATGGCAAAAGTCAAGCGAACAAGCAACAATAGAACAAGAACAATGTGAGTAGAAATTTCTTACACATTTGTCCATAAAAATAGCCCGAATACTGCTTATATAACATAATATTTACTGCGTCGTGACTAGTTGTATGCTATTACTACCAAGAAGAAGTTTTTTTATTCCCAAAATGATCGGTGCGCTGAAAGCTACTATTGCACCAAAAGATATTCCACACATTTTACGGTTTAGAAATGCTAGATTATTTAGGATGCGGAAATGAGAACTGAAATTGTAATTTCTTCTGTTGCATTTATGCGTGTATGATGAATCTTGTTAAATGCCTTTAAGTTTGTGGTTTGTGGGTATATGCGTGCCACAGGATTTCCCGTATTTTACTCTAATGTTGAGTTGTAGATTAAGAAAAGAAGTTAATGGAAAGTAGTATAGTGCTCCCGTTTGCTGAGTGTATCGCAAACGCTGCTGAGAAAATTTACTCACTTTCACTTAGCCCCTCAAGAATCAATTCATGTATGTATGTGAGGGCTTATGGACTGTGGACAGGAACATGGATCATTAAGAATCTATATATAGCTCTACGGATCGAGAACCAAGCCAATTATATTGAATTCGTAAAGTGAAATGAAGTTGCATGTTAGAAATTGCATGGACAATAAATCGAACTCACACAATCACTCCGAATCCATCACTTACAGTAATGATGGTTTATAGTTCTATGTAAAGCCTACAAAAATGTCATTCACGTAGAATAGAATTCAGTGTGACCTTCATTGTCATTTAGTAAACCGTATTTGCTTTTATGCGCCCGCCAATTCCTTGAATTTATTATACCACTGCTAAAATTGAAATCTGTTGGAGTCAGAACTGCAAGATGCTTTGATTTATATGAACATTTTATTTTTCTTATAACAAAGTAGCTCAATTGCATGTTTGCATGTAAATTGTGAAGGCTACTGTAAAATATTACTTTTGTATAAATGCTTATCAATCTGTTTGGGATACCATACACTTGCATGCTTTTATAGTAGTTTTCTAGTATATTATGCTTGCTTTTTGTTCATTTTCATTATGACCTTAACCTCAAGAATCAAATTTGCAAAATACAATTTTATGAACTACCTCGTTTTGACCCCTTACTTTCTCTTGATGTTTTTCCGACACTCACAATCTAATGTATGAAAATGTAGTTTGTTAGTATAAACCAACCGAGTGCGAGTCTGGTTCCTAGCACACGTCCAATGGGAAATGTTATGTTTGCATGCTACAAGCAACTTGTACTACTCCAATCATTCTAAGCAAGCTTTCTCTTCAGAGCAACGAAATAAAGGGATATTACAAAACATTGCATACATTATTGCAATATGTAATATAGTTTATAAAACCGTACTGTCAAATAAGGCAAATGCAGATTATGACATGTTGGAAGGAAAATATTGAAATTCAAGAGGACTTAAACGTACCTGCTGAGTTTCTCAACGAAAAAGCTGACTTGAAAATTGTGTTGAAATCAAAGTTAAGGAACCGCTCGTGTATGATTTATACTTTTATACTTCTTTAAACCCTCATCCCCATAAAATCAGTTTCAGGCTTATATGGAGACTCAATTTTCTTCAGAAAATTGCAGAAGTATTGACTTTTCTTATTTGCTCACATTTATCCCATTTGAAAGATGAAACCCATAATTAGAATAGATAGAAGCCCTGTTTATCATTCATTGCACTAAATTTTCAAAGCGATGTGGATGCGCAGAAAAGATCACATACTGCCTTGTTTGTCATATAACCAACCCTTTCTCTGTAAAAAGGGAAGCATCAAACCGCAAACACAAATAATGCTCACATCGACTTTGAGAAAGTCTGTTTGCGTGCTTATTTACTCTTCCTTTTTATTTGATATCCACTTGACTGCCGCTCCTTAGTGGTTAGTTTTTTGTATACATATTTGCATTATGCCATCGTAAATAGGTTTTCTCCACTACACACAGAAAGTCAGGCAATTTTTTCTACTTCAACAGAAATATACCGTCTATGGGCTGCTCAAGATGATGTCATTTTTTTCATCTTATATGAAAAAGTTTCTTTAATGCTCGCTCGCACAAAACAAAAACAACCAACAACTTGCAAAAACTCTAGTTTTTTCTCACACACTACTGACAAAAGGACCGAGAACTGTGGATACACAGTTTTTCAATTTTTTCCCTCCTTACCGTCTTTGGCCCTTCGATATTTTTTGTTGACGACATGTGTGATATGATCCATGGTTCTTAGTTCTTGTTGTAAGAAAGAAAGCAAACTGTGAACAGCGGACACATGTATTGAATGGGAAAAACACCTTTTCTTTTCTTACTTTTTCTCTCTCCGTCAAGTAGTTGTTCCGATAGAAGAGTCCTCTGCTTAGTGGTGCAGATTGTGGGTTCTAGCTCTGCTTTTCCCGTATTTTGTATGTCTTTCCAATATATAGTGAAACCAAACTCTGGCATGGCGTGCTGTTGCTTGCAGGAAGTCTACTGTCAGACTGGGGCTTAGTGCGAGCATGTAATCTCGTTAAGTGAAACGTATAGTTGTGGAAATGGCGGAGAGCTAGGTTTCACAAAAAAGTTACCAGTGAGGTACTGAAACAGGCGCACAGGCATACCATCAACCCAATCCGTCTGCCACCTTCATATTGTACACCATATTTTTCATTGTACTATTATACACTGCATTTTGCAATTGTCGAAAGAAACTAGAGAAAACTAGCTTTCTGCAAGTTTCTTACCGTGCTCCACAACAAGTTTCTGGTTTCAAGTTTAGTATTTTCGACAACAATGAGTATATACATGTACTGGCAGTCTTATCACACCGTGTTCTCTCTTTACACATTTTTTTATAATTATTGTTATCCGTGACAGTGCCTTATGAAACACATTATGTACTGGAAAAAAATCCTTGTTTACCTATACGTTTCTTACTAAACGAGAGAAAAAAAATTCAATCTCGTCGTGCCATAACGTCGTCGTTGTAAGGTAGCTATTTGATTCTTGTGTAGTACGGTACGGTGTTGTACTGAAGATTACACACAATGTCAAAAACATTTTATGCTTCCGTGCGCAGTTCTGCAATTACTACAAACGAAATTGGCGTACTACAATAGAGCACAAATAAAACTTTCTTATGTGCTGAACTGGCTTTAATACAGTTCATGATGTTTTCGTAAAATTGTAATATAAGAGCAAGTCTCTAAAATTTAGATTTAAAAAATATATTGGCTACTCGCTTGAATGAGTATTAAAAAATCTGAGAGAACAAGGTACTAAATTACACTTTTTCCACTGCGTACCATGCTTCTTGCTAGTAGCTGCTCGCCTCTATACACGATGGCCTTTTGCCTTTTTTCACTTTCTTTTCTCTTCTTCATTCCTGGAAACAAATATTGTAGTTATTTAGTTTGAAACCTATCTAATACCATCAAGCCCTCCACTCTATCATTTCATACCACCAGTACCAGTACACTTCATTATCACCCAAATTAGAAGGCACAGTCTTGTATTCGAAACGAAGATAGGGCACCAAATGCATTTGGGAACGCCCGGAATAATAAACTAAAAGGCGAACAAGGAAGAAAAAACAAAAATGTGAAAGTATTTGAAACAAACTTTCATCTGTGTTGCCTCTCTAACAGCTTTGTAAAAACGAAAGAAAGTATTTTTCATACTCAGTGGATTATACTAAGAATAGCTCTTCGGTTGATCGCTTAGAAGTAGGCAAGCAGATCTGTTCTATATTTTCTTTCTGGATGTCTTTTACTTTTTTCCTATGCCATTAATACGTATGCCAAATACTGATATGGCGCTTGTATGAATTCTCTGAAAATCCCTATTCTACCATCATCGCCTTCAACGTCATGTAATCATCATCCTGGCTCTCCAGTTTCAGTATCATTTCTGTATACTGGTGGAGGGTAATCTCTTTAACTGGAATTAGTCCAGTCTCTTGAAATTGAAGCTTGAATTGCTACACTGAGAGAAGCACTTGTCATCCATTACAATAAGTTGATTTTTTCTTGGCTTTCCTCATTGTTAAGTATGTTGTGTATAGGATATGTACATAGGAACACAAAAGGAGTTTACTAGAACTTTGTTGCAAGAATTTTTCATTATTATAAAGTTGTTTTTATTCTTTTTGATCTTCAATATATTTCGCCAGCACGAATGAGTGCAAAATTTGTCTTTGATTCGTTTTTTGTTGACTCATCCGAAAGGTACTCATTTATTAGTTTGGATATATTAAAGATACAATAACTAGGTTTTTATAAATAACCAAGTTTAGTTTTCCATTTCGCTTTGTATGTCGTACTATCATCTATTGAACAATTTTTGTGGTTTGTGGGAATTTTTCAGCACCAGTGTGCTTTGTATACTTTCGCTACGCAATACTTTATAGAAGAATGGTTACTTTCATGGTATTTCTTAAAGTTTCTTGTCTGTACGACTTGGTGCTTCTCAGGAGCTTTCAAATGGTTTCGTTTATGTAGCAATTCTTTATACTTTATTTTTTGCTTTATATACGTTTTGGGAAATTCAGTGTTGTTAGATCAAGACGCGAGAGATGAGAATTGTAAAGATATGTTATTATTATGCAAAGGGAATAGAGAAAATAATATGAACTTGGGTAACGTTAACGCTATAACACAATACCCTACATACCATTTAATGTACCTAGGTTTTCTGAAATGCGAATTTGTGGTCCATTAACCTCGAAAATGATCGTGACTTAAGTCATTATCTTCATCGCCCCGAAAATTTAGCTTTATGTCTTTACCTTGCCTTGCCTGAATAAGTACATTTATAAATCTAGTGACTGCATGGGGACATCACGAAAATTTTCATTCAAGATGCTTCAACTTCCTCCTTTTCCTCTCACAAAATGGAATAATTATTTATATTTTCCCACAAAGGATAACCAAGCCAACCAAACATTTGTATGAGTAGAGGTTGAGCGTGTCTCTTGCAGCAAAATAAGTTTACACAACTCTAACAGCTACCGCCAACGCACGCCAATTGTTAGGACGACCTCATACAAGAGAAAGCTATCAATACTAGAGATTTGGCGGTTATGATGGGAGGCCCCACTACGGAAATGTAAGTTGTGGAGCGTAATACTAAATTGCTATTCAACATTCATTCACATCTCATAATTAAATTCAATAGGTCAACATGACTGAACATCCGCATATCCTAGAAAACCTATAACTCATGCCAAGGGATACATTCTAAATATAGTTAGATACAGCAGCCTTTTACTGTTACCGTATCTGTTACCTATTGCAGGGTAGTTTATCAAGTGACCCCAAAACCTTCAGAGTCAGAATAATTAACTAAATACATGCATTGTTTTATAACACATAGATACATGCGTTGTTATTACTTTCGGCAAGGGGGGAAGGTAATACAAGCTTCATGTAGTTGATTGTAATATAGGCTATTTTTGAAAACAGCAGATTTGAAGAGAGTAACAAAGAAAGAAATTCATTTTCTTTCAAAAACTGAATTTCGCGTTTGCCCCGCTTTGTATTCAATAAGGGAAAACAAAAACCTCATTTTGCTTCCAATGCAAGTACAAGACCAAAATAGAAAGGTATAGAAAGAAATGCAATGGTGATGATATCCAGCAATAAGTGATGATATGAATTATGCATTTGGATGGAAAAGTGAATAATATAGTTTGATAAGCAAATGGAGTGTCTGTTCTCTGCTGACTTTCCTAGTAGTATCGGCGGAAGTTCCCTCTTCCCTTTACTATCTTTCTCGTTTTTCTGGATACTTTTTTCAATACACTATTACATAAACTCCTGAAAAACTTCCTAATGTAATTGAGGCATGAATATATACAACCGAAACCTCTATACACTATATAGGTAGTTTCAATTCAACCGGACATTCATCTCCATTCTTCTACATTTTCATGCAAGTAGATACAAACAGCCCTGTTGAGCAGGAATTGCAAAAAAATATGCTAATAGTGAAGCCCGGTGTCTATTACATAAGTGGAAATTGTGCGGGTTTGTCAAGAACTACACCGTTAGTGTATACACCGTTAGTGAAATGCCCGTTATCTCTGTGTTCACGTACATACCCGTTTCAGTGAGTAGGTGTGACTGGGTATGTGTTTTCAGTTTTCAGATTATTTGTTGTTCGCCAAAATCAGAAGAAAAACACAAAGTTGCTTCTATTATGCAAATTGACCCATATTCCCCATGAATGCTTTTATTTGGCCTTTTTAGAAAAGTATATACTCATTCAATGCAAAGTTTGCTTTGGCGAGAGGAAGGGTTCATGTGAACAAGAATATAAAGAATTTGAATACTTCACTTGTGCACTTCAAAGTATAATCCTGTGTGATAGGGGAAGTGTGAATCGGTATGCGTACTAATGCATAGTCCATTTCAAATTCAAATTAAATTGATTTTGGTATCACCACAGCTGCTGTAAAATAATACAGTTGTATTGAAGCCATAATAATGCTCAAATATTGCTGAGATTTTAAAGCAGAAATTGATGATGCGAACGGTGTTGTTTGGTGTTACGTGTACATGCTGTTTTAAGCCAAACTTATGTTTACTTTGAAATTTTGCTTTGTAAAAAGGCAATAATTACGCCAAAATAAGCTCACATGAAAAATTATAGCTCTTTATGAAAACAGGAGAATCAAAGGGGGTCGCTTTGTAGCATCTAAATTTAGAAGAAAAACCTTTCTCAAGAATTGAAGTGGAAGAAATTTCGTAATGGCCCATGTGCGTCGAAAGAATAAACAATGTGCATGTTTCATTTTATCTACCGTAGACAATATTCCTATATGGGATGATGTGTTGACTGTGTTCCTTTTAAGTGGATATATTGCAATGAATTTTTAATCACTCTTCATCGATCGATTTTTCATCCCATTTTCTTTCTTACGAAAGTAGGACTATAATAAACAGCAAGAACCAAATAAAAAAGTAGCGCTAGTCATCACGATAGTTAACTTTAATCGTTTATTTTAAAGGTTATATTTATATAACTTATGTATTAAACTTTTCTTCGATTTATGATTACAAATTAGATTTATTAAATTAGCTCACACGAATTTTCGTAACTTTGGTATTTGACCTTTGACTCCATGGCCATGATCACTATTTTAGAGTCAATAAACTAGGAAGCATAAGAGCCTTTGAATGAGCCTGGACTTTGCTTGCTTTGGAAGAAAATGTATTCCAAATAACCTTTGATTCCTACTTGACCCTAAGGGGAAAACTGACCAAAATCATTAGGGCCCTTCAAATTGTAGCAAGTAACCTTTGTGCCACGTTTTTTTGAAAATCGGTACAGCTGGTTTAGAGAAAATTGCATGACGGACGTACGGACGTTTCGAGGAAATTTAAGAAGTGGCTTACGCTACTTAACAATGTGCCTCATTTTCTTCCAAACTCCACGGGGTATATGGGTATATTAGGGTTAAGAAATATGAAAAACATGCCGCTTTTTTATTTTGGATATTACAAGCGGCAAGTCTCCGGGTACTAGAGTTGAAAGTGTCCGTTTTCACTCTAAGTCAATGCATTAAGTGGCTTGGCCATTATTGCAACCGCTCTTGTGTGCAGCGGTGTGTGTTGGATTTTATGTTTGTGTGGGGACAAACGCCTCAGACTTATTTAGTATTCATAATATATCCTCTTGTCTTTGTACCAAACCATGTGTAAATAACTTTTTTCTCAAAAGAGAATATTCAGATATGCTCATAGAATGGCGCTGTCTTTTATAACTAAAATTTATCAGCAGAAATTAGAAAGGCACGAATAATTTCTCATCCGGGAAAAATCTTTGGTTTCCAGGAATACCGCCAGAAAAGTCAAAAAATAATTCTTTGCAAGAAAAGGATGAAAAATAATGTTTTTAAATAAAATATTGTCAATGAGAAATCAACGTACAGATGCAACATCCAACACGGCGAAATAAATTATGGTGGAGGAATTCACTGCCTAATGAAAACATTCGAGCAATTACTAATGAGGTAATAATGATTTAAAAAATAAAAAATAAACTGGTAACTTTTAATTGAAATTTAAAAGTATATCACAATAATAATTAAAGTACAATTTTGTACAAAAAGGTAATAATGTAAACATATCATAACTAACATAAGCTTTCAGTAAAATACTAATCGAAGCGTAAACTACAGCATCGCCCGATGTTTAACTGACATATCTGAGAAACATAACTTCATGCAAGTTTCATTTCTTTGTTATTCAAACAACTCAAAGTTATATCACAATCTCACAGAACTCAACAGAAAAAATATATTAAATGCAAATTCATAAAATTCCGGATGAAAGAAAGCAAATTATAATTGCTCTCGGGAAGCAAAGGTAAGCTACGTTAATTTGCTTTAGTTCTTGTCGAGTGGTTTACAAAAAGCCTGAGAAAGTTGAAAACTACATTGATCCATCAAGCTAACATGTTTTAATTTGCACAATTATTTTCAGTTACAAATTCTGTATTATGCGAAGCTGTTGCGGTTGCGGTTCTACGGTTAAGAACCCAACTTTTCCATTAGATTGTGCAAGACCACCTATTCATAAAGACGGAAGAAAGATGATAATGGCACGATTGCACGTTTTAGGTGTGACGTACAATAATATTATGTAAGGCTCATTATTAAGTTTATTCAGCTCATGAAAACAAATGATACGAGAGCAACAGAGTTTATTGCAGCAATTGCTATAATTATGATTTGAATTGCTAAAATTCTAAATGTAAATATATAAGACACGACTGGGTTGTAAAATTTAATAATAAACAAAATACTTTTGTTTGTCTTAGAATAAAGTAACACAATGAAATAAAGTAATTGCTAAATCTTCATCGAAATACAAGGAGTTTAGTCTTTTTAGAGGTTTGCGAATCCTTAAACGTGTTCGCACCAGTTTGAAATTATTGTAGTATAATGCATGAAAACTTTTTATTCTGAGTTCTGTCTGACTTTTTAAAAGAAATTAGATAATTCTATTGACTTTTTATACATTCTTATATGCTCCGATCGTTCAGCTTTACATCTGTGGGATTCTGTTTGAAGAAAATTCTGAAAATAATGGATTGGTTCTTTCTCTCACATTAATGGAAAAACGGGCTTTTATGTGATCTCAAATTCACCATTTCATTTCCTCCACTTTTCCGACTGCCTCTCTACACGAAATCTGAAGAGTGTGTTTCAAACTTGCTATTCGTTGTGCATGAACCAAAAGGAAGAAAGCAAGAGAAAGAAGTGTTCTCCAAAAGAGCGACGTGTGACTGTGTGACAACTGCCGACTACCTGATTGTGTCATCTATGCATGCAGCTTTTCCATTTGGCTGACTGCATTGCTGTGATATTCAAGTGCATTCACAATTCTTCAAACCTCGTAATATTTAGACAGTGCTAAAGTTGCTTCCGCCTGTTAGTCAATCATTCAAATCAGTTAGCTGCATTTGTGAAGGGTTTCTTTATGAATACAAAGAAACTGAAATAAAAATGTTAAAAACTCTACTGAAAGTTCGTATAAAACATGTGGCTTTCATGTTTTTATGAAACAAACCAAACACGGTTAAAATTTGAAAATGTTCATCATTTAGGTTGAGCAAAACTGTTTTCCTTTTGTTAATGGATGTGTTCCTTTGAATATTATGTAAATAGTTTGAAGAAAAAATAAAGTTTCCTCTTTACAAAGTCACAGTTGTTTTTTGTCACTCAATGATAGCACAGGTTATAGAAAACTGTTCATTGCATCACTTGAAACTGTTTTAAATACTAAAGTAGTAAATTAAAAATGTTTACCTGTGTGAGTAACTAACAATAATTAGATACAAAAAATAAATTACTTAAATAGTATACTTAATACAAAATATACCTACAAAACACATCCGCCTTCCGAGATCGTCAAATTTTTTACTATAAAAATAGAAGCCTTCATTTTTTGCTAATGGATCAGAGTTATTGGTTTAAACAGCTAAATTTGAGTCCTTAAGTAGACTTCCTTTCCAATTTCCGTCACTAGTACTAGAAATTGAGGAAACACCATAGTATTAAGCAAATCATAATGCCTTGTGATGACAGCCCCATTGAACAATAAGTGACTGGTGGTTGCTTTCTATATTATGCTCTCATAATAAAATCAAAGTCAATTTCATTCCATAATTGTGTCAATAAATTACTTTGGCATGATTGCATTTTCCTTATTGCATGGGTAATTTAAGTTTATTTCCAGCTTGTTACCGCACCGGTAAAGAAAAATGAGTATAGCGAATCTTACCGACAAAGCTTTTGTGCTGCCATGCAAAATTGAATCAATCTTTCGATTCCCATCTAATGTAAATAACGTCAGCTCGTGGTGATGCAATATTTCATAATAAACCATTTTGTAGCTTTCCAAATTTAACCATAATTCTTGTCCGTATTCATATCTCTCTTTACACCTTATTACGGCTATGCACTCTGTGAGTTAAGCCCTTACAACAAATTATAATTTAATGTTTAAAAAAATTGCATGCTTTACGAAAGTATAATAATATGTAAACGTGAAAACCAAAAGAACATGTCATGCTATACACTTTAATTTATATACTAAGCACAAGCTGAGCTAAAAATATCGGTATCATCATAACTTCGGTATCCTAAGAAATGTTAGTAACCAACTACTATTTTGCAATTCTATCATTTCTATTTCTATATTGCAATCCATGATGTAATTACAATGGAATACATATATAAATGCTTTAAATAGATTGGTGCCGTTTCGCATCGGTATGTCGTGTTGCAACGTTATTGGTCATTGCAAAACTCAATGGGACAAGTTCATCATTATGCCATGGCAACTTGTGGTGGTTACCTTTTATTAATGTGGTTTTATAAATTGTTATTTAATTAGCCTAAAACATTTTCGACAGATTGCGATTGCGGGCCGTCATATTTAGCTAGAAATCTAATTGTAAGTAGGTTTTGCGATATCGTATTGACTAAAATGAATATTAAACAAGCTAATAGAATATTAATGTAAAATCAGGTAGTTTTGGACAGATCAAAGGCATTCAATACATGACAAGTTGACCCAGACGCAGACTAACAATATTCTGACATTCACCAATTCATACAGCTTATTATTATTTAAGTTAAAGCAAATAACTTTGTAAGCACTTAGCTAATTCAGTGATCCTTGGAAAATCAAAAATACAGTTTTTGTCCATCTCCATCTTTGTTGAAATCACAAGAAGTACGTTTAATGAGGATCAGAATAATTAACCATTCAATTCAGTCATTTCAGTCTAGAACTGTTTGATGCCACATTAGCAATAAAATCATAAAATAATGGAAGAATTGCATTGTGTAATGCGAAAAGTCAATTGTTGCCAGTGTTCCATATCCACAAATATCTACTGAGTTACGTTATCTACTGGTATGTCTTAATGCCTTGACTACTCATGAAGCTCTTGGCTTAATAGGACGTTACTTGCAATATGGCATTGACTTGTCATGTCATATTATGTGTCTGAACATAGTTATGTTATCACTTATCAGGTTTGTGTTTGTCTTATACAGTATATCAGTGAACGCAAAATAATATGCGTTATCCAAATTTCATGAAGTTCGGGTGCAAGAAACAAATTTCATTTCACCCCGATCGGACAACCCACTGGAGTGATTACATAAGGTCACCTCCCTGACGTTATATACTTTCTCAGAATCGTACCAAATTTGGTACCGTGACCGATTTGGTTGTTTTGAGAATTTGATTTTGAGTCCGATTAGCCATTTCCTGTGGGTAATAGAGGTAAAGGCAATCCTCAGCTGCGTTTTTGTAATTGCATAAAAGTTTTTATTTGCCCAGTAGTCACTTCGCTTGTCTTATTTATCAAAATATGCATGCTATATATGGTCTATATCCTACCTCATGGACAACAATTGAGTCAACCTTTTAAAGGACATTGCAATGCACAACAATAACTAGTAAAATGATACACTTAACTTGCATCTTTATAAATAGCGTGATCATTTTTGCTCCTTGGTTCATATACATATAGGATATAGCTTTATCTAAGTTCTTCTGACGCAGGGAACGTTACTTCCAGCAGCATTCTCAGCATTCTTACCTTTCCTTCTGCTTTATGTACGTATTAATGTTCACTCATATGTAAACTATTTACGGGGCTAGAAATCATCAACGAAGTCTTTAAAATCAACGAAACGTAGAAACGATTGCCTATTTCAGCGTGGATCAAAAAATAAGCTCTCCTCTAAAAATAAGAATCAGTTTAACCAATATACTTTAAAGTTATTTGTGTTTTCAGCTAAATCTTTTCCATATAGGCATAACAGAGGTTTATCCATGAAGAACGCAGAAATATTGAATGAAAAAGCTAATTGATGTGAATAAGGTAGGTCCTTCAATGAAGGTACGGAATTGGAAGGTAAGGAATAGATAATGGTTCAAAAAGTAAAATCCACTAGGCTTGGGTCTTTGGCGAAGCTTTTTTCCGACTTCCAAAGATTATCTTTATTGCGGAGAAAGCACATCCACATCCACTTATTCTTACCTGCTCCTGATAAAAGCTTTTGTGAACAGGATAATGCTGAGAAGGCGGATTATGTGAAAAGTGCTTTCTTCGTTTTTTGTTGGATTGGAATTGGTGCTGAGATGACTTTCGCGTACGTATGCATAAAAAGAAGTATGAGCATTGTGTCTAGTAACCGAGAGCATTTGGCATCTTCGCATCAGCCGAGTTAAGATTGCTTGCTTTCATTCTGAGTCGACATCATCAATCGAAAATTTCCATTTTCGTACTCCCGTTTATATTTACTAAAGTTATGTGTATGACTCATTTTTCGAGGTAAGAAGTAAGAGAAATGCGATAAATTTATCCATTGTGATATCTAAATTATTTGTTGGTTTTTAATACATTTAGAGCTTATGTATAAAATCCCTGAGACTTACTTTACGTACGTATACGCTTTAGTACGTATATAGAAAATCGGTTGAGATCAATTTTCTTGTGTCATTCAAATATAGATATTAAAGCGGTCTTAGCTATAATATACCACGTAAAGTATTTCTCACACTATAGAAACCCCTTATTTGTAAATTCGTAACTCGCGTACCTACATACAACAAGCACCCAGATGAAAACATGAATATTCCTCTAAATTAATTGAAACCTGTAGTACACGCAAACCGAATTCGATATAATAAAAAATTGAAATCGTGTTCCATTTACTTCATTTACATGATTTAGAATGTCTTCCGAAAGCTCTTCAAAATAGCTCTTACTTGATATTTAATGAATCTGCTGCTCTTGGGATCGTTTCTTGAAAATGGTTTAGGTCTTCTGTCATCTTACCTCGTTCTTTTGTTTTATATATAAGTTAATAACGTTTACTACAGGAAAATCAAACGATAGATAAAGGTTTTAGCCCAATAGCACAATGACACGCCATATGTGACATGAATTTCTTCTACAGTAATGTCAATAATAGACGTTATGAAAGTTACAGATTCAACCGGTTACAACCAATACTTTTTTCTTTAAATTTATGAATATTAATTCAAAGTGCAGTAAGGGGAAATGTAAGTTTGGACCTTCCATACCGAGGATGTGCGATGACGAGAACAATGGAAAAGGCAAAGTTCACTTCCACCATTCTTTCCTTCCATGCATTTCTGAATGAAACAAAGTTGGTTATAACCGGTTGAATCTGTAGTAGCGTGCACCTTTTATAATGTCCATTACTGTACTTTGCATGTTCTTCTCGTTGTCTATCAATTAACCTTGTCGAAAGTCGCTGTCTAGACATTGTTGAAAAAATAGCGAATAAGACTAATCTTAATGCATTTGGCTGCTCCAAAAGCAAATTTTCAGTCAAATTCACAGTCAGACTGACACACAAATAAGTAATGCTGAATACTTAAAAAATTCAAACGCAAAACCTGAATGATTATGTCAGTAAATTTGAAATTTCCGGAATGTATGCTAACTTTTTTCTGCTTTTTTTGTTTGTTGTAGAATATTGTATAAGGTAATTTGAAGCCCATCATTAAGGCGTGCCACCGTTGCGTTGCTATTAAATATTAAATCCACGGAGACATAAAATTAGTATATGCAACTTGGTATAATTCATGTTTGCCGAATTATTTGTTTTAAAAATTAGTTGACATACAGTTAGTACATAGGTACATACAAACAGGAAACGTAATACAAGTAGGATTTTAATTTAGAAACACAAGTATGAAGGAATCCATAAGTCGGATTTTATTAGAAATGTTTTTATTTGTATTAAAGTTCAACGGGCCCAGCATCAGTGCCATACGCTACGGACTTGAAACAAATTTTGGTAGGAATAGGAATATTGTATTTCGAATTTTATAAATTTTCTATACCCATGCATTACAGAGCAAAATGTGATTGCTCTGGAATGTATGACACGCACTTAGCTATCATCAAGTTCCATGTCCGCAGTTTTTTTTAAACTTTAAGAAAAGATAGTTACATAAAATGTTCGTTTATTTGTGCACAACATAACAAAATAGAACATGAACGTACGAGCACTTTGCTTTCAGAAACCCCTCATATTAAGTCCAGCACCTTTAAACGCTTCGTCCATTTCTTTAATCATTTCATCTGCAGTAATTTTTGTATCACTGGCAAATGCTAAGGAATCATGCTTCCCTGTGGCTTTACTGCTTACAACGTTATATATTGGATCTCCGTTCCCGGAACGTATTCCCGTACTTTTATACCGAACAGTCTCAGTTCCTCCTGGATTCAGCTTGTCCCCCTGCAAACCTAATAACCCAAAATTCTTAATACACTTGAATTGCTATCTAATACCAGCAGTTTCTGGACAAATAATATGTATTTGCTTAAAAGCTCAGTAGCTCCAGGTGAGGTGAAGCTCAATGGTTCGTACCGTGGAACGTATAAAATTCTGGTTCTCCGGATTTGCTTTTCTCTTGACATTTCCACAACGGGCAGCATTCTGCTTGCTTTCCTTTCGGCTTAGGAACAGAATCAGATTTGCTTTCTTTTTCAGAAACCACGGTGCACTTTGCTTTACGAGGAGGATCCTTGCATTTTACGTTGGTGCAATTCTTCTTACTATCTTTTTCCATTGGTTTGTCAGCACTCTTTCCATCACTAAATGTTACCACAAGTACAAAAGTGACGATACAAAGCACAATAACTTTTATTACTTGCCCCATCTTAACTATCTAATTGTTCGTGTGAAAGAATCCAATTATATATATTCGAGCACAAAGCTCAATTCTAGTAATGCGCAATAGTTTATTTGAATTCATGAATCTACAACTTCACAAGTAAGATGCTATTGTGAGAATGAAACTATTTAGAACTTAAGCTTTAAAGCCAGGGCTATAGGTTAGTCTTATACAATTACTAATGAATGACGAAGGTAGGAGTATATCGCTTCTTTTATATCAGAATTTAATTACCTGCTGTTTGTTAGACAAATATTTTGTCGTCAACTGAAGTACTGAATGACTAATAGGGTATAGATGATCATGTGTCGGTGTCATTTATGACCTTCTGGTAGCATTATTGTACAGTACTATTATTGCATGCAACAGTGATGGTTCCAAAGTGTTCGTATGGAATGCAACCGTTGCTCCTTTGTTTCACATTATCTGACTCAGATATCTGCTGCTGAACTTGGAATGATCTTGCCTGTTATTTTTCATTGTAGATTCTAAAATTATTACTCATCATGCATCTAGTAATAGGTCTTTGTGTAAAACTTCTTGCAGAAATTTAGCAAGTACAAAGTAAGCTCTGTTTTTCTTACATAATAACCACCTACTCTAACTACCACCATGAGCAGCCAATTGAAATGGATGTTGTTTGGATTTTTTTTCTGCTTCTTAATTTACAACGGGAAAGCGCAAGAGGATGATGAACAACCGGAACCAACTTCTGAAGAAGGCCAATCTGAACATGAAGCACAACCGGAAGAAGAAACAGAAGATCAAAAAGGAGGTAGGAAAGAACCTCCCCCAGCCAAAGGCAACAAAAAATCAAGTTCCAAGTCGCCCAAAAACGCTAAGAAAGGGAAGAAAAAGGAGAAAGGAAAATCAAAAGGTAGTTTTGTAGAAATATTGAAGATTTGAATTCTCTATAATTTAATGTGTGTAGGTTAATCCGGCTAAAGACTCATTAACTTTAATTTAGAACCTGAAACAGAGCAACAGCCTGTTACTATGGGAAAATCAAAACATTCCCGGAACTCTACTCATTTCGCGTATTCTTATTCATCAAGTGACCAGAATGAGACTACGTGGAAGACTGCAGGCCCGCAAAGTTCACCAGGACAGTTTGGTCCACAAAGTTCACCAGGACAATTTGGTCCACAAAGTTCACCAGGACAGTTTGGTCCACAAAGTTCACCAGGACAGTTTGGTCCACAAAGTTCACCAGGACAGTTTGGTCCACAAAGTTCACCAGGACAGTTTGGTCCACAAAGTTCACCAGGACAGTTTGGTCCACAAAGTTCACCAGGACAATTTGGTCCACAAAGTTCACCAGGACAATTTGGTCCACGAAGTCACAGTTCACCGGGCCAGTTTGGTCCGCGAAGTCAAGGACAATTTGGACCTGGGCCTACCTCAGGTTTTGGTCGACCGCAATCAACAGGCCCACGAACATTCTCTTATCCAGGCCGAAAACGTAGATAAATTGAAGTAAATCGTCATTGATTATTAACCAACGTCTGTTAAAGGAAATACTGTTACAATAGCAGCAAGGAAGATGATTAAAATAGTGCTAGCAACTAAAAAAGTACATTATTTGTCACATATTTTCACACTTTTTTCCTAGTTTCATTACATCACATCAAGAACAGCCTCTATAAAAATGTTACAACATAATTTCGTATTAAAAGGTTCCATATTCTGCTAGGGTTATCAATTATTAGTACTTCATTTTTATGTCATTATGTTTGTAACTATACAATATACGAACCAAACATATGAATTGCATTTTATCCCAATGCTAATAGTAAGTAAAGATTTAGACACTATGTAGCATAAATAATACTGCGGCCAAAGTTCCTGATGCTTTGGATATGTGTGCAAAGAAGGCAAACAGACAGCCCGTGGAATGTTCGTCATATAAAAGTACGAGTTAGAGCTCTACTACTTGATAAAAGTTTATGTCATTCGCTGATCATTAACTATTGTTTTCATAACCAATAGATAAACGGTTTAGATCAAAAGATTAAGAAAGATCAATTAAATGCTTGGTTATTCGTCTTTGTTTTGTCAAGTCTCAGACTAAGAACCATAATAATATATACATACGTGTGGGATAATTTGGTTGAGTTCTGTCTTGATACTTATTGATATTAAGATCAAGCTAAATAATTAACAAAAGATACATAGCATTGTACTAAGCAAAATAGTTTATTATGTCATTTTCGCTTCTTGCTTACAGAATTCCAAACAACATAATGTTAATGAAGAATCGAGGTAAGTTATAATTGGAAAAACAATGCATTCATCATAACAGTGTTTACAATGTTTTTGCGCATCATAATGTTTGCGAAAGCCACAGGAGCAAGTATTATTTTATCTTTTGTGGTGTTTGCATTACTAACAAAATCAGTTCAAACTCAAACCACCGAAAGTCCATCTTTGTGCAAAGAAATTCGTTGTTCCTTTCCACCCGAAACCTATGAATGTTCAATAACAAAATCAGATCATCCTAAAATTGAAAAACGACTTGGTCCTTTAAAGGATTGTTGCCCAGTTTATTTCTGTATGAACGGGACGGGGGAAAAATTCTTGTTTGTAGGTAAGGAGCTTTGTTTTATCTTTGTACTAAAGTACTAAATTCAACTATGACCTAATGAAAATGTTTCTGTCTCACCTTTTATGTCAGGTTTAAATGATAAAAATTACAGAGAGTCTGCAAAACCCAAGCCAGTTTACAAAACAAGTGATATTGAAACTTGTGAAAGCACAAATTGTCCTAGGATCCCTCAAAATGAAGATGTATGTGTTTTTGAGCAGAACCCTGATGATGCTATTAAAGAATTTGCTAAAGATGCTATCTCATGCTGCCCTGTAATGAATTGTACCAACTCCGAAGGTACATTCATCAAATTCTGTAAGTTTTAGGTAACAAAATTTAACAGGCACGTTTGACAAGGTTAGTTAAGTGACAAATTAAGATTTTTTCAGCTGTATTGGAAGGCTCGCTACCACCAATAGAAGACCTGGAAGAGGATAGCAAACATTGCGAAGAATTTACTTGTGCAACGAAGCCAGTAATTAAGGGTTCAACTTGTGCCGTACGTCAGGGTGAAACTGTTATGATTGCTGACGTACTTGGGAATTTGAAGAATTGTTGCCCTATCTGGGAATGTATTCATCCGGATGGAAGCATATATGATCATTTTCGTAAGTTTATAAATTGTGCTTGATGTAAATTTCTAAATTTTACTTGGGTTTGGTAAAAAGGTTGGTCTAAATAATATTATCATTGTACTCATTGCTTGCTATACAATAAGTAAACGTAAATCCAAATAATATAACAATCATGAAACACCAGTTTACTTCTACCGGAATTTCACAGAGATACAGGGAAATGAATTTCGGTACAAAGAAATCCGAACGAGACAAAGGAGCGAACCCGAAGAGAACAGAGGTAAGTGTTAGATCAAAGTGAAAACAATCAGCCAACTGTTTAACAAACCCTGCCTAACTGTAAGGTAATAAGGCAAGCTCTCAAAGTAAGTACCTTTATGAAGAAATTTATAGGTGGCATAATGCAGGGGTTGCGTAAAATCTCATTAAACATATGGCTGAATGTAACAAATAATATATTTTTTCATTGAATTTGCAGTAGTTCACCTAAGTAACAAAAAGTTGAACTGAAGCAGTTTTATTTTCACAACAGAGAAATGCAAATCTGGTGAAACGTGTCCAAAACTGAAGAAGGATTTATGTTCATATGAAAACACCGATAACCTTGACTTTGACAAATTTGTACCTGAAGAAGAAAAATGCTGTTCTCTGATGCGCTGTGAGGATGAAGACGGAAAGAAACACACTCATTATGGTAAAATAAATGTCAATGTTTCAATTGTATATCAAATTTGTCATGTTGTATAACATGCAAGAGTTTAATATATTAGAAGTAGGCAAAAACGAATAAGCTGGTGCAATAAATGCATGATCAGTAATAGTTTGCGCTATTATTACTGATTAAAAATGTAATTCAATATATATTTGTAGTAAAACTATGGGGTAATATTCCAACAACGCCAACAGACATTTCCAAAGTAAAGGGAAAGCCATCAAACAAGAAAAACTGTCCCAAGATTAGTTGTGCATCAAAATCAAAAACTCACAAGCAAACCAATTGTTCTCCGTATGTAGGTAGACGTCCTCTTCTTCCAAAAATGAAGCCGTTTTCTTCATGTTGTGATATGCTAAAATGCTTCCAATCGGATGGTTCATATTCAATAGAATTAAGTAATGATGCCATTGATTCTAGCTTTGTAAAATACACTCATCAATTAAGCTGTCAAATCTGGTGATTCGCAACTAATTCTTGATTTCAAATATTAGGTATGAATGCAACCACCTTTAATTATTTTGAAATATCGTTTTTCGATATTGATGTTACCGAGAATGATAATGACAACATTTTGGACGGAGAAAAAACATCCGGATCAACCCGTTCACACATGGGCCAAAATAGGGTTTCGTCCAAGCAGTCAAATCCTGACAAAGGTTTAATGACAATGGTTGGCTGGGTTCCTCAAATGATGGCACAAAGTCGAAAAGCACAAAAGAATTTTCTATCAGCTAAGCGGAAACGTTGAAGCGCACATACTACAACAGCTATAGACAGAGCCAGTACAAGCTAAGAAAAGCAATATTTTATTGTCTTTTTTCAATGCAGCGCCATTTATGCAGTCCTTTATTAACAAAAACAATTTCCGTGGTAGCCATTAGAGATTAGAATAGTATTCGAAAACTTTGAATAACACATAATCATAACAATACTCTCAGTAGTCATCTCAATTTGTATTATTGCAATATTTTGATGTGTGAAATAAAAGAATATTATTACAAAAAATGTTTTTTCGAGAAATCCACACCGGATCATAACTGGAACCTACGCATTTTTCTCACATGCTAAAATGCCATTCAGTTTGAGATTTAAAGCCTCTAAAAAATCCCTTCCAAAAATTCAAGCTCCGATGAGAAGAGCCCGCTCGTCCGCGGATGGTGGTATTTTGAGTGACAGAAAGCATGAAACGCTACTCAAAGCAGTTAATTTAACTCTGGGTGGAGTTGGCTCAACGTTAACAAAGGATGGAAATTGGTGTGTCGGTAGGCAAACAAAAGTTTAAGTTCAGTAAAATCGCAAAATAACAAATTATTAATGGATGCGCGAAATAACACTAATTGATAATGATTATAATTATCTTTTAGATCAAGAAAAAGCTGAATCCAAACAACGTCTTCAACAAATTCAAATAAACAAAAAGCTGTCAAGAGAAAATGAAATCCTTAAAAAGCAATATGATATACTGATAGACTTGGCACAAACAAAAACTGATGAAGTTGATACATTGGAAAAGGAGCTCCGGAAGCTTAGACGAATTGTAAAAAAATGTTCTCCGAAAGATTCTAACAAAGGTTTAAAGTGAGATGTGGATGGATATAATGCAACTATAGAATTTTAATTTTCAAAACTTGAAACTTTTCATTTTATTCTGTTAAAAAATAAAGAGTTTATTTCATGCTAATAAATAAAGACTTTGAGCGATAACATTGTAAATATTCTCAAATTTTCAAGCAATTGAACACAACATTGTACTTAATATTATTAGTTTAATACAATCACTTGCTAAATCATTAACAATAAATTTTTAAAATGATGATTATATATACCTGCGATTCAACATTCAACTTATATATAATATGTAAGTTGATGGACGACACGAAACGATCCTGGACATTTCTTCGTGTTGCGTCCTATCCCTTTGAGATCCAAAGAGCCATCTTTCAAACACAACTAAAAATTGCTGATATCAGTTAATGCTTCCACATCAACTTGAAGCTACCTTCATAGATGGTGACAAGAACAAAAATTTATTTTCATCTCCTATCAATTCGTTATTTTTAAATTCATGTTAAAATTTTTCATCTTTTGTTTCTAACACTGCTTTTATAATAAAAGTTGTATTCCTTAAAAGGTACTAAAGATATTATCTGCATTTTTTTACGTGAGTACTTAAGTTTGCTACCTGAGCAAATTGTTTTTCGCATATTTTACATTTGAACGGTTTCTCTCCTGTATGAATCCTCTCATGATAGGTTAAATTCGTAACTTGTGTGAAACGTTTCCAGCAAAACTTGCATTGAAACGGTTTGTCTCCAGTATGAATTCTCATATGATTATTGAAGTTTGTTAGCTGTGCAAATGATTTTGAACAGAGTTGACAACGGAAAGGACGTTGACCATTATGCTTCCTCATGTGTATTTCTAAGTGCCACTTGCTCTGAAACTTATGATTACATTCGCTGCAAACAAACCTTCTGGTACATTTTTTTGGTTTGTTGATGGAAAGCATTTTCGATCTATGGGTTGATAATAATTCTCCGTGTTTGGTACTTTTGCTTTCTTTATATGCACTGGGATTAGGGAACCCGGACCGACGATTCGACTGAGGGAATAAATCGTCAACCGTACATTCTTTGTTTCTGTGTAAAAATTAAAAATATATTGAATGCATCCGAAACAACCTCAGACTTTAAGTAAAATCAAAGCGATTTATGAAATAATAGCTTTTTATTAGTTTACTTTAGGTCATGATTGCCCTCGATGTGTTTCACCATTTTTTCGAAGCTTTCCACACATATTTTGCAAAATTTACACCTAAACCAGATACTTTCTACGACTCTGTTATCCATATTATTGTCTACTACATGTGGGTCACTACAGTGTTTTACAGTACACTTCTTACCACTCTACTTTTAGATAATTAAGTTTTGTAAATAAGTACATAATGGTTGGATTTTGAATTTTACGACGGAAAATATGAAATCTTGATTTAGTATTTACCTATAGACAAACCTTCTCGATAAATTAACGAAGTTGTAAACAATGTTGTTTCAGTAATGTTTTCTCAATAAATGAATACACCAAACTCCAAATGAATTCAGTCCCAGTCAGGCTGATGCATTCGCCTTTCGCATCCATTCCATGCATTCATTCATAATCCGATAATTTTAGTCAAAGAACACACAAAAGTTAAGTACATCGTATATGTATTAGTACACCTTCTAAAGTAATGCGCTCGTTGTAACACTTGGACTTTGTTTTCTTTGCGGTTGTATACTGTATGTATTCCTTTCAATTTGTATGACCAGTATTAGAAGCTAAATATCTGGAGACCTGAAAAAAACCTGACTGGTGAATTTTAGGACCAACTTGCTATATAAGTTACTGCTTGCTTGTATAACTCATACTACTCTGAATTCTTATAGAAACTTTATATTAACATAATGTTTGTCTTTCTATCAACATCGCTTCTGCCCACACTGCTGAATGCAAAAAGAAATATGTCCACTTTCCAGAGAAGCCGTTAATCAGTCTATTTTGTAAGCGAAAATATCTAGGTTTTGATAACTTAAATATGACACATTAAATCTTCCGGGTGTGAAGTGTGAAAAAGAGAACATGAAGTAGTGAAGTTTTAATGCTTTCTTAATTGTTGTTATTCTTGCTGCCATAAAACTGCTTTGCTTTCAGTAAGCCATTTTGCATTTTATTTAAAAAGTGTAACTTTTCTCATTCAAAGTTTTCGATTTAAGCTTAAAATATTGTAGTTTTTTTTATTACTTCAAGTGCTTCATATGAAAGAGATGATATTTATATAATGTATTCAAACAAGTATGCGCGGAATGCACATATGTGCACTTTTTTGTAGTATTTCACACAATAAACATAAAAATGGCTTTCGATTGCATGTATGCTATCATGCTGCTGACCATGTCATGCCTTTACATAGAATAATTTATTACTTTGGACAAAAGATATTAAAGCTAAGGTGAGAATAATTTAACCTATGAAGACAGAGGCAATGAGGCACCGGCTTCTACTAGGAGCATTAACTTATCATAATATTCAGAATTCCTTCGTATTCCATCTTCTACATCCTACCTTATAGTACCACAGTAATGACGGTTCTGACACTATCAGCGGCCATGCCATTTGAACTTGTCCTTTTTACATCATCTTGAGTCATGGGTATAAATTGCCTTTATTGCCTGTACTGAAATTGTTACATCACTGGCTTTGTACATCGTACAATACATTAGGGCGTTTTGGGTTCGTGTTATAATGCAAATGTATAATATAAACAGTTAGGTTTCAAACACTAATTTATGTTGTGAACAACATATATTTATGTGTTTTGTACCACATAAATTTATGTGGTTTGAAACATAAATTTGTGTTTTTTGTCTTGAAAACCATAAATTTATGTTGTAAAAACATAAATTTATGTTGTAATCAGTGACGGTTTCAAATAATCAGTGCTCCACGCGCGGTTTTGACAGTCCACGCGCTAATTTTTTATTATTAAAAAACTAGATAAAATTTAGAATTTTTTGGTCCTTGTGGGTTTTAAATTTCCCTTGTGGAAAATTAGTACTGATTTTTTGAAGTTGCAAACTGAAAAAATTAAAAATAACTGATTTAATCAGTGATATATACCCCGAAATGGCATTTATAGGTTTCTAATTATGATACAAAACTATAAATGATTAAAAATTAATTTTAAATTATATTTTGGCCAAGTTACGGCGATTTCAAAAACGTAAAACATAAATTTATGTTGTTTCTTTATATTCAATGACATAAATTTATGTCTTCCAAGCAAAATCTTAAAATATGAGAAACTAGTCACCCGAAGCCCGCAAAAAAGTTGACTACTTCTACATATTATATAAAACTCAAATTAAGCATAATGCTTCCTGTTTTAAGTTATCAATACAAGTTGTAATGTGCCAATTGATATTTATCAGTTGAACTTTACCCATTTCCTGATATTTACAATTCAGTTCGATGATTTCCTTGAAATTTTCAACTCTTCTTTCTTCCATTTCTTTCAACCATTTTCTTCAAATTGGTTTTTTATTTATATTTTCGTCAAATCACAAGTTTTATTTATATTTTGCATTTATCTGTGACAGTTACAATCAATTTTGAATTCATTGTAACCGCTTTCAGTCAAAACCAATTTGATAATACAATTTTCCTTCTAATAAAAGGAGAATGTGCACTGAATGGGCACATACGGACATGGTCATCGTTTTATGTTTATTGATTTTTGCTGGAGAATGCTCGAAACATAAATTTATGTTGTTTACCACATAAATTAATGTTGTGAACTGAAGAACATAAATACATGTTGTTTGTCACATAAATTTATGTGGTGCAAACCACATAAATATATGTTGTTCACAACATAAATTAGTGTTTGAAACCTAACTGATAAATGTATATAAAATCTCGAGTCATAAAAGTCCTTCACTAAATACTTGTAAACACGACATATTTTTGCCTTTGACGTTTGACTCAACATACATAACGTGATGTAATTTACTTTTTGCAAAGTAACCAACGTAGTTCGTACTTTCCGTACTCCGTATTTGCAACATTTCTACATCAATGGTTCTTGTGGATCTCCAATTAGAATTTGTAGTAGTTTTGTTTAATCGCACGATCGTGAACTTGAGCATCTCCTTTGGCTTTGGTTCCTACCTTATTGCTGTACAGCGAATGGCCTTAGAGTAAATAGGACGGATGGACACCCACTACTGCCTATGATAAGATGGTTTTGTGTACAACAGATTGATAATGTCATTGAATTGTTGACGGACTTGAGGAAAAATTTTGTTTTGCTCATATTTTCTATTAAAAAACTAAACATGCCTTCATAACAATATCCTGTACCTACTTTCAATGCATGTGGGATTTTTTATATCCTTACAAAGGACAGGTAATCATGGAATAGGATGTCATGCAATAAGCAAAAGTTCTTAAGCATTGAAAGAGTTAATATTAAGTAATAAACTGAAAATGGTTAAGCCTAGAGAATTCCTTACAAACTGAAAGAAATGCGTAATTGTTCTGTAGCAACGTGAGCTGCTCTCCAGTTTGTCGTGACACGGTTTCAAGCAAGCATTCTAGCTGAATTTACACTAAACAAAAGCAAGTTTTAAAATCTGCAGTTTATTGCTTTATTTCTTTTGATCACAATAACAGTAAAATAAATGGCTTCCTATTATTAAACGTTAATAGTCTATTGTAAAAACTAAGGAGTAATATTGTTGTACAATATGGCGCCGCCAAATGTAACCGGCTTGCGCCAACTTCCTATTCCTAGCTTATCCAATTTGTTCAGACTGATTATTGAACTACCAAATCCCTTTCCGAGCATAAACTCGTTGGTAATTACGAACATTCCCGTTGCTGTGTTGGTGTATGCAACTTACAGTTATTACATGGATTTTACAGCAAGTAGAATAGCTGATCTCAGAAACAATGGAGCGGAAGACGTATACGATTTTATTGTGGTCGGCGGTGGAAGTGCTGGTATAAACCGATTTTTTGCACCTGAACCATTTAACTTCACAATTATTAATAAATTTGTAATGATGTGCTTTCAAACGATGTGGCGTTGTATTATAGGCGCTGTTGTTGCTAACCGTTTGTCTGAAAAGTTCAAAACCCTTCTAATTGAAGCGGGTGGGGATCCGCATCCTCTAAGCGCATTTCCTACAACATCTCTAGTGACCCTTAATTTGCCTTTAATTGATTGGGTAAATATATTATTAACTCATTGCATGTTATTATATTGAAATGATACGTCATGATATGAAATATTCACAAAGTTCGATTAATTAAACTAGGGATTCAAAACCGTGCCACAAAAACATGCCTGCTTTGCTCTGAAAGGAAATGTAGGTAAGCTTACAATTGGAACCGACTCAACAACACTGCTATTTCTTTTAATCACAGCTACACTACGCTAATATATCTACTTGTTTGTTGTAGTACAATTACGAACACCTTGCAACGTTAGTAAACTTTGATTTATGTTAATAATAAAAGCAGTGTTGTTGAGGATATATTTTAATTGTAAACTCAGATTTAGCCAAAATGCACTTTTAATAAATAGGTCTCTCAATGGCCCAGAGGAATGGCACTCGGGGGTGAGAATGCAGTAATAAAAATTTAATAAAAAAGGTCATACAATCTTTAGTTATCGAAAATTGTTAACTACAGGCAGTAGCTGTCAAAACATTATGATGTATATGAGAGGATCACCAAAGGATTTTGATAGGTGGGCAAATGCAATTGGTAGTGATGAATGGACATACGAAAAGTTACTACCGTACTTCAAGAAACTAGAAGACTACGATGGCTATGGGAACGACAGTTAGTACTTTGATGAAACTGACAAAACGTTCATGTACATAAATTAATTTGGTTGTCATAGGTATATTGATACATATTTTTTCTACTTTGATTGCAGCTTATCTTCACGGTAAAAATGGTCCCATGCATATAGAAAAGTTGCGCTTCGCCCCAGGTCTTGAAAACTGGCTACAAGCAGGCAAAGAACTTGGGTTTGACATTTTAGACATGAACGGATACCAACGAGTTGGTAAGTAACAAAGGAAAACCTCGTGCATTCTTACCTTTCACTAGTGATAAACTTTGAACCCACGTTTTATGCATGATTTGTATTTAAATTACAGGAGTTAGTGGGATGGATGTCTCCATGAAGAAAGGGGCCCGGTTTACAACTTATATGGGATATATAAGACCCATTTTGGACAGACAAAATTTGACAATTTATCGTTATGCTAAAGTACTGAAAGTAAGTAAGGGAAAAAATTCCTTTAAGAGTGGTCTCTGTTAAGGGATAGTACACTTCGAGTATGGGCTAACAATAATCTAAGAAATTATTATTACTTTTAATTTTTAACAATTGTTGTTATATCAAATTGAAGGTCCATTTAGACGGTAGTAAATTGAAACGAGCATATGGAGTGACTTACTACAGGTAGGAATACCGTTTTTTAAAAATATGTTTAAACAAATTTTTTGACTCTTTTACTCGAAACCTGAAAAACTATGTTTTTGTTTTATTTACTGAGAACATGTTTTTTATATTTTAAAACCTGTTTAAACAGACATGGTCTTATGAAATTTGCAAAGGCAACAAAAGAAATAATCCTATCTGCAGGAGCTGTAATGACTCCCAAAATTCTAATGAATTCCGGAATCGGACCAGAACAGCATTTGGAGGAAGTTGGGGTAATAAGGACATAATAAGGACATGTTTCGTATGACATTGGAATTCGTGAAGCGTTCCTTCATATTAAAATACTTATTTGTCTATAGGTTAGGCCAATAATTAACTTACCAGTGGGACAGGTAAACTTTCATCATAGTTTGCTATAATTTTTCAAGTTTGTTCGGATCGTTTTCATATGTCGGCATGTTTTTTTAGAACTTACAAGATCACATTTTTACGGTCGTTGGCCCAATCCTTTTGAACCAATCTGTTTCGTATATTTTGGACCGAGACACAAATTTAAAAACGCTCGTAGATTACTTCCAAAATGGATCAGGTTAGAATCGCTAGACGTTTTGAGGAAAAGCCTACATAATCTGTAGAAAAAAATAAACCCCAGGATATACTTATGCAAATCGATTTACTTAACTTAATTTTAATAGGGCCAATAGTTTCAATTTCTGGTATTGGTGGAGCGGGATTTTTTCAAAGTTCTATTTCCAAAAACAACTATCCCGATATCTATATAAATCACGTAGGAGTTGGTGTGCATTCCACATTTGGAAAGGATTTGGATGAAGTGTTCAATTTCAAAAACCACACAATGGAACGATTTTATGCTCCATACGTTGGTCGCGATGCGTATTTTTTTTCCATGAATCTCGGCGCAGTCCAGGTCTGGTCCAGGTTTACAGGTTTATTTTTTAGAAACTATAGTATACATTATAATATAATAAGAATAATTGTACAACGATCTCACAGAGTCTGGGGGAGATTAAACTTAAAAGCAAGGATGAGTTCGAATATCCCTACATTAATCCAAAATACCTTAGTCATCCGGATGACGTTCGAATAATGATTGACGGTTACTGCTATTCTTCAATACTGACATATTATACACATCTATCGTGCATGTACAATTAGTACGTGCTTTTGAGTCATAATATTGAAAAATTGCAATTTCGTGTATTGTGCTTGGTAGGAATCAAAATGGGATTGAAAATATATGAAAACTCAACCACGTTTGCCAAATTAGGAGCACAGTTAGTTCCTACCAAACTTCCTGGCTGTGAAGCCTACGAATTACGAAGTGATGCCTACTGGGAATGTTATGTAAGACACTACACGCTAACGGTGTATCATCCATGTTGTACGGCACGTGCAGGACGAGTTAATGACCCACTTGCCGTATTAGATCCTGAGCTACGGTAATCTAAAACAAAATGTCTCTACATTCTACATGGCTTAATTTAGATTGCTATTAAATGCATGCAAGAGATCCATAAATAAAAATATGATGACCAAATCCTAACATTTTAGAGTTCGAGGAACCAAAAACTTGAGAGTAGTCGATGCATCCGCGATGCCAAGCATTACAAATGCTAACTTGAATGCCCCCACAATTGCACTAGGAGAAAAGGGAAGTGATATAATATTAAAATTTTGGAATGTAAAGTCATAAATAGCGCTCTATAAAATTAGTATTTATTTGAATTGTACTTTTAAAAACTGTGAATAAATATTTACATGAGAAAAGATTATTGAAACTATTTAGAATAACTTATTTGTTCAGGAATTGACTAAATATATTTGTAATTATGAAAATATATATCCTTTGCTTTTAATATTCTTCATATGAGGAGGAGTCCTCAGTGTTATCATCTGATAGCTGTTTAAGAAGATCCAAAGGAAGGCGACTTCTGATTTGGAATCGTCTTGCCCCAATCTTTTTGTCCAAATCAAGGAATTCCAGTATCCAATGCTGGAATCGATTTTGAATGGAACATGTCTTTTCCTGGACGTTGGGTTTGGACTTTAAGACGGTAAGGCATCTTCTTGTGCGTTTGTTACGGAACATGCGCGCTCTATTTGGCAGTTCAATTACTTCCCAAATGTTAGCCATCGCTACTGTTGATCCGTCTGGGTAAAATGTAGTTACTTGGTTTAAGTACTCCATACGAGACTCTAATCTGTAGCTATAAGAATTTTACATGATTTGAGTTCAAATTGGTGTGAGCCAGGTTGGTTTTTATCTTTTATTTTTATAAATACCCATCATGGTTGTCATCCAAGGTAGGGTCCCACACAATTTGCCATTGTTGTTCTGGCCTGTTGAAATACGGCTGAGTGGTGACAGTACCCGTTTTCAAACCCAAAATTCCTTGCTGACTAGCGGTCAAGTATCTTCCGGTTACGGCGCTTCGAATTTTATAAGGAGCCATGAGCTCCATAACTTTTAAAGCGTTCACATGGCAAATAAACTGGAAAAATGAAACCACACAAATAAATGTAGCACTTTTATGCGTCAAAATTCCCATACTTGACTCGAATTCCGGTCGGAAGACCTAACGAAAATAGTTTAAGTTGTCTGCTTTCAAACTAGAACTGTCAGTCACACATGGGCGACCGTTTGAGATCAACTTCCGTTTTCAAACTAAACGATTATGTAATTTCATTGCGTAGTATTTATATATTATCTCTGGCATGTGTCTGCTGCGAAAGAGCTCATTTAAAATGTTCAACAGTATCGAATTACCATCAACAGTCAATCAGTATGAAGTACGATTGTTGTTAAACAATCAAAACATAAAGAATGGGTCATTAACATTTAATTGAAGAAATTTTAAAGGTTTTTAAATTGACAACCAAGAAATATGCATATTATATTCTATTCTTGACAAATCGGTATATGTACTTTTTCATCATTCAAAGGTGAACCTGCGCACTAACAATGCAAACAGAGACGAAAATGACAGATAATCATTAGGTGCATTGTTGGTCACGATCATGATCATATTATGCACTCTATGAGATAATAGAGATGATTTCGTTCAGTTTTGTCGAGGACTTCCTTCCTGTATAGTCAATCGGCGGAAGGAAGAATCGTAGCATCTTGTATCAGAACTAGATTTTTTATGCATTTTTAGAGCATTTTTTCTCTAATTATTCAGTTATACAATCACACTTTTGTTGTCATACGAACAGGTTTCCGTTCCGCATGCTTAGAAGCTGCATAAAACAATGCAACTTGCATCAAAGCAATTGTAAACGTAATTTTTGTAACATGCCATTACATTCGAGTTGTATATAGTCATGTTGTCATGCAGTAAAATACAAGAGTTGAGCACCCCAGTGTACTCAGTCGTGAGGTGATGATTCTTCAGCAGCAGCGAAAGTTTAGTTGGGTGGAATCTAGTTGATAGCAGGGTTGTAAAAATATGCCCAACTATGATGTGCTACTGCTTCATAAGCTGTTATAATAATAATTGTTTATGGATTTGTGATTAGAGACACAAAATACTAATAAACTGGTAGGTATGATTGTATAATGCAAAGGAAATTGTACAGAATAAAATAAAATTATAATGGCATCAATGAAACAGTCATTCATAATATGCCTCAGGTGTTAACTCTCGCATACATTGTAAAAAGACTTTACATGCAGATAATTACAGGCGATTATTGTAAACAATTATCACAAGAAATAAACTTTTGTTTGTTGGCAATAAACATGAAACCGGATATGTTTTCCATGAAACAATGTTAAATCAAAAATATTCTTCTAGGGTACCATATAATCTATCAACTATGAATCAATATTCTACCTCATGAATTCTATATAATATATTGAATTACTTTTGTTGTATGTATAATTAGGAATTTGCCAAAGCGTTATAAAATGTTGACAATATTTCTTGATTATGCTTGCATCTTTAATTATAAGGTAAAACAAGATCAAGATGTAAGTTTTAGCATTATGCGTACCCGCACACACATTGAATTGACTACGGAATATTGTGTAACACGTCTATGTTTGTGTTTTGACGAACGTCATTAAAAGGGATCAGGTAACCTTGCTATAAATAACAAGTTCTCTTTCATTTTTGAGACAAGGGCAAATTCATATTAATAAGGCGCTTTATTTTTCAAGTTTATCGAATATTTTAACGGATATATCTCTACAATGTTTCTTGCACACCCGCAGCAGGATCGACGACAAAATTAGCAAATTTTTAATGACATTAACTTTGTGCTTCATCTCTGTTAATGATCAGAGAAATATGGATGGCTTAATGAGAACAATTTTTGTAACGTTCAAGAAAATAACTGACAACAAAACATCAATTTCATTAAGTTAAAAGTAGCTACATATTATTTGCATTACAATAGTGTATTCTCTTACTCTTATCTTTCATCAATGCGGACACGCGTAAACAGCTACTCTCGTATCTGTAATCTCTGGGCGGCCATCTTCGTCCTTTTCATATCATAATATCCCATTAGATTACAACGTACTAAAATGTTTGAATTGGGAGTACACATATTCCGTACACGTAATGCTTCCACTACACTGGATTGTACTTTCTTTACGAGGCTATTTTTACTGCAACGCAGGTTTGGAATGAGTCTTTTAACACACTTTCTTTTCTTAAACGTAATTTCATTTCTCGTGTCATGAGTATACTTCCTTTCTCCTTTTCTACCTAGTCATAATCTTTTTCCTGGGAAATAAGCCGTTCGCAAGATGATGTTATTTCAATTCAGCAAAAAGTAATCTTAAAATCTCTTTTATGAAGGAACTTAAATCCTATTTATGTAGCATATTTGAACGAAATTATCTTTGCTTCAGATTCGCAGCATCTTTTATAATCATCATGTTCACGACTACCCAACTTTTTAACTCATTTTATTGTAAAGACCACGAAACGAAGTAAGGAATATACAACCAGCCTTCCCGGTGAGCACAATAGAAAGGCTTCGTCGTAATTTTCGCGTGTAATGCCAAATTTAGGATTACTAGTTCCAATACCTTTCTGTATCAAAGTCAAAATGTGAAAAAGAAAATATTGAATCGCTTCAGGAGATACTTTTATAGAGATTTTATTCCACAAAAAGACGGTCTTTTAAAGACCTCTGATCATAGCAGCTACGACTCAGGCACCGTTGCAAGTTGAGGTGATGAATAGCTATTGCTCTCACTCACTGGATATTTGTAGTACTAAAGACTCCACGAAGAAGTGCAATTATGGTTTACCTAAGCTGACTAATCAGAGAAATCCAAAAATGATGTAGGTAACTGGAAAGTAAAATGCATACAGTGTCTGCTTTGGATGATCTACAAAGATACCTGCGGTGTCTAACATCAATACTAGGCATATATATAAGAAATGAAAATACAAGTAGGTAAATTGACAAAAATAAAATGTGAAGCTATATATTAGAGCATTTCATCGGGAAACATGATACAAAACAACAACAAACACGCTACAGGGGCTGATGAGGACAAGTTTTTTATTTCTTCTGTCTAAAAACCTCCGCTGAAAATAAAGTAGAAAGAGATCTGATTCCACACTAAACGAAACGTTTTGTATTCAGCTCAAAACCTTACTACAAAGCAACAAGAAATATTAGAAGTGATGTGATGTGCTAGAAAAATCTATGTCTACGAAAGGTATCAGCAGAGCAAACTCATCCACCGCTTTCTGTCCCAATCACAAAAAAAGCTCTGCAGACTTTTCGAAATACACATACAAAGTAACCTGTACTCGAAGTATCTATCATGAAACCTTCAATTTCATTTATACTGCGAAAAAGCAGACAAGATGTTTCTCTCTTTTCTCTCCTGTTTAGCTTTTCTTTCTCTGCAATTGGCGTTGTTTTGAAAGCAAAACAAGATCTCTTTTGTCAGCATAGTGCCCTCCAAATTCATACACCCAAAGCGCACTCATTTGTTTTCTCCTAGTTCTTTTCTACAAAAAACAAGGAAGCAAGTAGGACCCTTGCTACACATGCCATATTATAGAAAGATAGAAAAACTTTGCAGAGAAATAGAGAAAATAAAAAAGAATCAAAATAGGAGAGCCACTAAATAGCAGCGGCATCGCTCATACAGGAAACAATGTGCAGTAATGAAATATCTATAAAAGCAATTGCATTAACGCTGGCTGCGTCTCTCATTCCAACAGTTTGTTTTATTTTCTTTGGTTCTCTCTCTCTCTTCTATCTTTCTTCTATCAAAGACGTAGTCAAAAGGACTACAGATAGAAAAAGTTTAACTTCAAATCTAGTAAAATAAAATAATACATCCATATTATACAAGGTTTATTAATACCAACGAGATGTGTATGGCAGTCTTTTAGGAAAAAAATTGGACTTGTCTGTACAGATTCACAAAAAAATGCTACTTTCCTGGTGTCTTTTGTTGTGAACGGAAGCGAACAGACAATCCAAGAATACTTTTTTCATCTCCTCTCTTTATGCCTACTTGCCTCCCTGGTTTTTCCACGGAGAAACAGCAGAGTAAAAAGACAAGGAGCTCTTCTGACACGAAAGATAGTAAAGAGAGCAAAGCCACTACCACACATACACAAAAACACTATGCGCGGCTCTTGTTGCTACAATGCACATTCTAAATCGCCAGCTAACTATACACATGGCTATGCACATTCTGCTTTCCAAAAGGAACTAGTCAGCAGTACTCCAGAAAGGAAAATGGTGGTACAAACTGGTAAACCTGTGCATTGTGTGCAAGTCGTACTACAGTAGTCGAGTCAGAGATCCAGAGGAGCAGTCACAAAAGAAAGCCAAACGAGAAAGCCTTGCTTATGATGCCCGCAACAAAGTACAAAAATGCGAGCCTTTCCAGTTTTGAGACTATGAGTGCGTGCTTTCTCGGGCGTCCTTTCACTTTGTTCAGACCATTCGCTCATTTCACTTCTCTGAATATCCATATCTGCGGTTCTTCTCTTTCCCAACAGATCAGTATGCTTATGGCTTTTTAAGGTGAAACTTGACTTTCTCTTTAACAATCCAACGTGCTTCGCTAGGAAGTTTGATGCACATAGACTATTCGACTATTGTGCTTTAACGCATTGTCCAAAAGGATACTTCTTGCAAAAACTGAGTGCTTCCCTGTGTGTGTATGTGTGTGGACTCAAGAAAATTCATTTTACCTGGAAAGTAATAAGCACGCTTTTATTAGAATAAAAGCGAAGAAAATTTCCTTTACGGTGGCGGTCTTGCGGTGGGACTTTGTGTTTCCTTTGGCAGAGGTGGTGGTGGTGAAAGTGAACGAGAAATATTTCATTTATTTGTTCAAGTAAAAGTAGCAGCAAAGATACGCAAACGAGTAGACATTTATCCGCTTCAACACTATTACGGAGAAAGGAAGCTTCTATGCAATAACGAGTGTTTACTACACGGCTTCGCTGTTAAATGCAAGAGATCGTCATTACAACTCGCCAGCAATAAGGTAGTTTTTATTTCATTATGATTTTTCACCGGTGTGGGGTACAATGGTATGCAAACTACAAAAGTACGCACACATTGCAATGCAGATGATAAATGGGCATGGAATGAGGTCAGTAGTGAAATTAGTTGGCTCTCTACGACTCTAACTACATAGTAGATATTATGTATATATTTAGTCAGAGTCCACTCTCCATACACGTATATGAAGCACATAGCCCCATGTAAATGCATGGCTCATCGCATTCAGCATCCAACCCTTTCATTAATTTGCACATATATTACAAAGATTACTACTGACTAGTGTGGCAGACAAAAAGGTATGATTGGGTAAATGACCCCATAAGTCTGTGTATGGGAGTGAATCTAAATCCAACCCCAGGAAATCCAGAAATGATGATGATAACGATGACAAACCAACTATGGTGGTAGTAGGGAGGGCGATAGTGACCAAGTTTACGCTTAAAAAGTACCCACTACACAATTCACTGAAATGTTGATGCTAGTTAGTAGTACTCCTAAGAAGCACTTGTTTTTGCTTTTGTCAAAAGCGTACGGTTTGTTCCCTTTCGTGGTCTTTAGTAACACTTTCCACTAGAAGTCGCAAACCTTTTAAAGTAACTCTGAGTCGCTGTATATCAAAGATGTGTCTACTGTAGCGCATATAGAAACGAGCAAGGCTGTATATATACGAAACTGTATTATAAAGGCAAATCATGCGGAAGGGAGTTGCTCCACCAAAAGGAATCAAATCCTGATTGCACTCTTTCAATATCAGCCTATCCAGGAAAAGTAGAGACAGGATGTATGGAGAACAAATTTGATGTTCATTTGGCATATATTTAAACTTTCCTACCAAACCATCCGACAAACAACTATGAAGGAGGATGCAATTATTTAGTACCAACAACGGCACCAAATACATGTAAAACAACTTTTCGCTTTCTCCGCCAAAAAGTAACGACAAAATGCATGACATTCCAGCTAAATAGTTTTACTTCTATCACCACCACCATTATACTATCATCATCAACATGCTCATCTCACACACCAGGGCAAACGAGGCAAGCAGCAGCAGCTCTGTCATCATCAGCACCAATAATATCACAACTATTTACTGGGACAAATATAAGCTTGAGCTTGGCATAGTAAGGTAGTAGTATAACCATGCAGATAGCAGATCCAAGTACTTTTGTCTAGATTCCATGTGAGTTGTGTGCGTAAAGCACTAAAGATAGATAATGATAAAATATGGAGTGAAGAGGAGAGACCAGTAAACTTCCTTCTAACATTAATATCCGTGGCAGGAAAAGACGCTAGAATGCTGTAACGAGTGTTGTAGCAGAGGTCTCGATAGGATGCCAAACTAAATGACTATAATGACGGCATTGGTCTTGTGAGATTCCCCGTGTGGTAGTTTTATAAAATAATATTGCAACAATAGTACTGAATTTTCCTCCGGCCTAGACAGTCTAGCATGTATAGAAAAGTATGCTTCCGCCGCTGGCCTTTATGTGCCCCTTCTGCAGTTGACATGAGTCTCATTATGGCAAAGATAAAGTGGACTCTGTAATCCTCTAATTAACTCAACTGTCAACCGAGACTCTTCTTGTGTCATTTGTATCATCGTAGCTTTCATCATCATATAGTGTGGCAAAAGCGCTGCTGCTTCGGCAATCAAAATACTACCCAATACTCTATTGTAGCGCGATGGTGGAACAACCAAGCTTTCATTCCTCCGTTCATCTCAGTTTATTTGTGGGTGTAGAAAACGCAATGAAACTAGATTCTATGATCTCGGTCTGTGCATTGCATTGGGTGTTCGATCTACTCCTTTTTATGACCACCGATTTGCGGGGTTTGTTTTATGTGTACGTAGATTAAACACACACACATTCTTTTTACTTTTACAGTAGCCATCATGTGACCATCATCATCGTCATTACCATATCAAGTTGATTATCATCGTTAGTCTATTATCATCCTCATTCTAATATTGTCACCATTCTACAGAAGTTCATTATGCTGTGTAAAATGACATCTTTTTGTTTAGCTCAAAATCAGAATGACTCATGCTACTTGCAAAACTACTCTACGGGACGTCCTTTCTATGTAAAGATGTTGTTTACAGACACACTACTCTAGAGGTTTTTACGGTTTTGCTAGATCATAAAAAGATTGGAGAATCATGATGGAATGAAGTTGTGTGAAAGTAAAAGTACGAGTCATTGTGATTGTCTTTTATTATTGCCCCATCCCATTGGATATGAGTCAAAGATTATATTTGGAATGGCAGGTTATAAATTTGGTACACAGACCATACAGAAGCCAAATATTTACTCGTATTCACTAACCCTTCTTTTATTCGGGTACTGCGTGCCATATACTACCGGGAATATCTGGGACCCAAGAGTCATATTTTTACAACTTGTCAGAATCTTTTATTCAGCAGTGGTGGCTGACCTGATATAGGCCTCTAGAGTCTAAAGAGTATTATGTCAGTTTTTTTCTAAATGGGGCTGAAAATATGGAAAAGCGGAAAGACTCTCCTTTGGGCTTTGTCCTTCGCGCTTCTAATTTTATTGCGACTAGCAGGGAGCGTGTGACGAATAGAACATGTCAAAATGTCATATATTCCGTTCTTCCGCGTAACTGAGAATGTGGCTATGGTGTGCGTTAGAGTTAAATGTGAAAATATTATAATTTAAAAAAAAAGTCAAAAGCTCGTTGAAAGTTTGAGTTTGTTTGCAGCATACTATCTCATCGCTACAGACAAGCCGACTTTGAAGAACTTTCTTTTTTCACACTGAAAATTATTAGTACAGCAAGGAGCTTGCATTAATGAAAGTAATTTGCACAGGAAAGTCTTTTCTCTTCCTACGTATTAAGTCAAACAACAAATAAGACTTTTTGATACATCAACCGAAGACTTTTATTCGAGTTTACAAACACCATTATCATTATACTAATATACAGACAGAATCCCTAAGTTCCTCTAGCAAAATTCCAATTAGTCACGATCGTGAATCTGTAAATCACGTTTTAATTTAATGGTGCAAGATGCATAACATGATACAGATGCAACAAAATGGTAGGGTAGCAAGTAAAAAATGAAAATATTCTTGTGTTGTCACGGTGAACTTTGTGATAAAAAACTTGATGATCTTTTTACAATAATGATTTTTTCATTTCATAAAAGCATGATCCACTACCATATGTTACAGTTATGATCTAATGGCTTGGGTTTTCATGACGGTTCTTTTCCTCGTTTACGTAAACTATGGTGAAACTTTGCTTCGGGCTATGAAAGCCGTATTTGTAACTTTTTAGTACTTTCTTGTTTACTTTCTTAACTTAAGAACTTTTCCCATGACCAGAGGCCAGGCTTAGATGATACGACGAAAAAACTGTTGAATATACCGTGATATTGCGAACGGTCTGCTAATTAACAAGGAATTCACACAATGTAGCATCTTGGCAGAGCTGCTTGAGTAACTGAAAAGGAGTCGAGAGATAAATGTATAAAAATTCGTATTGTAGGTATATTGTATACTATATGTAGAGTTTATTTTTTGGTTCGGTATAAAGTACTCTGCATTTCACACTTAAAACAAGCTTTGGATTTGAACTTTAACTAACCAAACCAATTTTTGCTGTGTGTTGTATGCCTACTACTCCTATATGACTTTCCCACACATATACATTATCATCCTCAAGTTTTTATGTAGAAAAATCTACTTGCAACATCGATTGAGACATTTAGTTTAAGTAAGCCAGTAGTGCGTGGGTTTTATTTGGTAAAAAAATTGAACATCTCAGCCTGTTTCGAAGAAGGAGCATAAACATAAACATTTGGAAGATTTCCATTTTTCTTTACGAAATCCATTTGAATAATGCTTGCAAACGGGTGTAATCTTTTATTCTGTTCGTGTACCAGTGCAGTGGTAGTTCATTCTTTCGTCATTCATGCGGACAAGTTTTCCACTTTCGTCCAAGTACGGTATGCTTTCTTTATGTAAAATGTAGTACTGTGTGCAATGTGCGTGTACTAAACTCAGCCCTAACTTGGTATACTTGAGTTTTGAGTCTCTCCTGCCCGTGTCCGTTGCTCTATTTCCACAGTCCATTTCTCACCCCTTCTTGTTTACCTACTACATATGCCACGTTCAGAACAGAACCTTTCTATTACTGCATAAGACCGGTGAAAGTCGATTTTGGATTTAAGTATTTGAGACAATGATAAAATGCATTAAGCGGAATATACATTTTAATTTTCCTAAAGAACTGTTTCCCCTTGATGAAAACTACGTATCGTTTCTCTTATCGTAGACAAGCTAACGACTCTGTCAAATGTTTACCAGCCAATTTTCCTATCATACTATTTACTCAAACAATCAAAAGACCTCCACACTTCTAATACGCTTACCCTTTTACATATGAGCAAGCGGAAGGAGATAAGGGGAAAGTGAGACAGAAGTGCTAGTAAATAATAGCGTTGGCGTTGTTATAACTGAGATTATAAATGTTATGCTTGGCTAAATTACCTGATGTTGACCCAAGTTGACTAGTATTTACATTTATGTAACAGATACTAGTAATAGAGCGAATAGAATAACAATGATATGCCATTCGGACTAAATTATAGTATCCCAGAAGCATATTGAATACAACTTCACCTTATATTACTACATCAGACATAACCAGTTACTCCATTTGGTTTGGTCATATAACATAATTGTTATCATTATGAAATTGCTGCAGAACTACATAATATTATATGTGTTGACTTAAAAAGTGCTGCTTTTATACAGGTCATTTTCACAGATGCGAATGTATCAATGCATCCAGCCGTACCAAATGTAGGAGAGGGAATCGAAGGACGGTGGACTTGGGTCGTTATAGGACTGATTTTTGTTAGCAGTCAACATGGCTGCCATTCCGGCTTTCATGTAATACTTCCAGAAACTTGCAATCTGCCAGACACATTCAATCTGACATGGATTCGTGGGATGGTAAACCTTGGGATCCGGGAGGAGCAGACCCATATCATTCTCAATATCATTGACAGAAAAGGTTAAAAAGTCATTCAGTAAAAAACAAGGATTTCTCTGCAACACTTACTTGATATTTGAATTCTTGAATTTATCTTTGTTCTTAAATTTTCTCTGGTTTCACGTTGAAAAAATTGAATTAGTTTATCAAGAAACACAATATGCATTTGTGTACATGAAGTAATTACAATGCACACAACATATAATACATACAGTATTACATTTTTACCATTTGCTTCATGACATGAAAAACTTTTCCACAGTACCTAGAACTGTATTCAGAATCACTACATAATTTATTTAAAGTGGAACATCGATAATTTTAACGTTATTCATCATGATAATCACAGGAAACTAACAGGATTTTGCAGGGGAGCTTGAGGAATGCGAATACATATGAATATATTCTGACAACTTTGTAACTCTCTTTTCAATAGAAATCTGTGATGGAAGCAAAGGCCTGCTGAAATTCATTTCTATTGCACACGCCGATCCCAATGGGAAAATGATTGCATCACTGGAGCCGCATTTATGTCCAACAGCTACCACATTTAGCCGCGCCTCTCGTAAACAGTTTATTTCTTGGACCTGTTCCCAGGTATGAAAAACATACATTATTAAGCAGAAGAGAAAGAATATCATTATCATCGCCATCAATTCCCCACCACAGAATGTTTCGGTAAAACCGAATATATAGCTCGGTGTAGGTCTAGTATGTTGCTGTTGTTGTGCGTTAAATCTCATGGATTGTTTACATCCCCCGAGGAGTAAAAATAAGTAAAGCATTTCATATCATGATGATGCCGACAATATAACGTACACAACAAACACTCAAAAAAAGAAAGCTTTCACGTGTGTACCTGAAACATCCGTTTGTTCAGGCGTATTTCATGTGTTTGACCTATATCTTTAATTTTCTGAAATTCCTCAGAACGGCTGTAGTACCTTCTTGAGAGCATCTTAGAAACATAAAGATTGCTTCAAAACACACACTCTCACAGGAGCATGAGCATGCCTAATTTTAACCATGCGTTGTTACGTTGTTAGTAACGCATCGTTAAATGCTGGTACAGCTGGTGTAATAACAATATCTTGCAACAAGAATCACGGAACAACTAATCATCAACGTATCAGAACAAACGATGTTATAATAACGTGGAAGGCGAACTCTAGACGAGTGCAATGAATGCATTAAGGCACTACCCATCACATTTCGTGATAATGGCACATTTTTTCTTGTTCATTTAGCATGCAGGACAGAATTCTGGAGTGATCTCACTGAAACCTCAAATTTCTGATGTGATATTAGCAATTCAGCGCATGCTAAGGTATTCTCATTGGGACAACGTGGCGATCACCAAATCCCGTCTCGGTAAGTTCACTTCAGTACTAGTACTTGTAGCACCAATGCCCATTCTCATCATGGTGTAGCAGCTACACTGTAGCTGTACTACTGTTATAGCGGCCAACTTTTCTCTGGTTACCCTCTCAAGACTTTTTATTTGAGTTTATATTTCACATTTCTTAGAATGCTAGAAACATGATATCAGAGAGCTACAGAAAGTTCAGGAGTGGAGGATAACTGTAATCATTGCGTATAAAAAGAATCCAGCATATTTGTGAATATATTCGTAAAACAATGTTTACCTTTATGCTGATGTGATACTTGCAAAAACATTTTATTGCGTCATGCGTAAAGAGTAAGAGTAGCATCAAAATCTACAAAAACAAAGTACAAACTCTACCCCATGCTTTTGTGGAAAAGAAAATTAACACCTCAATTTTTCCAGTGTTGGCGCTATTTCTTTCTAATGAAAGATGGAAACAAATATTTGGAGATAGAAAACTACATCAAATTTTGCTTGCTTCAAACTTCAAAGTGATTCTTGATTACCTTTTGTATTATTTGATTGATAAGTGGAAGTGTACATATCCACGACCTACGTACTCCTTTTTTAAAATTTAAACAAAGAAGTTGGCAACAATTCTGAACAAAGGTGTTCATTGAATTGGTTGGTAGGAACAATTTTTTGGGGTTTTCTCTCACATTACCCGTGTAGACTACAAAGGTGTCTTTGATGTGCCAATTGAGGATTGTTTATTATCTATACACCATATAAAACTATTTGATTGGACTATGACTCCGAGCTTTCACTTTAGCATAGAAAAATACCTTTGTCATTCAAATGACATAATATCTAGATGAACACTTTGTACCATTTCTTTGTTTTCATTTTCTGAGGGCATGTTTAATACGAACAAATTTCACGTGATGAAATACTTTATAACAAGATCTGAATGAAAAGGCCCGTGATAACATGGTAAATGATATTCTTTGCCAGGCGACCTTTTCTCCATTGTTGCATAAAGCCTAGTTTCACAATCTGCAGTGTGCAGACACGGCAAGCATGGCTAATTTACAAATATCTCATTGCTGTAAATAAAATACTTCAGTTAGTTCCTTCAATATGAGTATAAAAGTAAAACATTGAGGCTGTTGTTTAGGGGATGTCTGTAGGATTGTATGACAGAAGAGTTTTCAACCAGGGGTTGTTAAATTAAGGGGATAATATTGAATACACTGTACTATTGGAGCTGTTTTGATTGTGTAGCTTATCAAAATTCTGCACACATAATCAGCTTTGATGTCGATATATCCTGGAGAGAACTTAGAACTATTTAATGCTCTTGGCTTACTATAAAATGTAAAGATGAGTTCATGTTTCTATTATCGTGTTGTGCGGGTAGTGAGGTTTATTGTGCCTATTCTTTTCTGATCTAATCATAATTCTCTGATTCTACTGCAGAAAAGTTCTATGTACTCTGCTGTATCTGTAAATTGCAAAATTTCAATGAACCAGTCTATTTTAAAGCGTTGTTAAGATTTTGTCTATCGTTATTTCAAAGAAAATTAACTCATAACCAACATCATTACAGTTTATATAATTCAAAGTAAAAGTGCCGATTAAGTTGAAAACTGTAGAACTCATTCTTATTTTGTAATACATGCTTTGCATTCTATAGCGTTTTCACGACTTATTCATTGGTTTTGTCCTGTTTTTTTATAGATAAAAGTCGATTCTGTGACGATGTTGGAGCTTATTTGCAGCAGGAGATCAAGGAACGAGTGAACAAGTCTGTGATTGTTTTGGGGTATTATGAGGATTTGGAGCATAACTTCTTTTCCTCCATCACACACAATTTGGATGGTAAGCATATTCCTTTTTCTTACATTTTGTATTACCTTTTAGTACTCAAATAGTATAGTTGGATGTCAATGGCAAATACTAACAAAAATAATTAGTTGTGGGTTGACAGTGACGCGTACCGTACAAACAAAATGTACTGATTGACAAAAATAGAACCAAGACCAGTACAGTTAATTAAAACTTGAACCAATATATGAAATTCAATGGACTTGAATTTCAAGTCACATGCATGATATTCTATGGCAAACGAAAAGATGAAGATGGTACAAATAAATCTGAGGAACTCAGTTACTTCTTGGCCTTTTCTGTGCATGCAAACTAACTATAGGTTGGTGATGGAAAGTTTTTAGGTAACTTGAGCAGAATGAGCTTTCTAAGATGTCTGGGAAGTAACATTGTATCGGCCTTTGTATAAACATCTGCCAAAGTTGGAGTACAATACAATGATACGAATACGAATGAATGCCTTGCAAGGCCTTGCTCAAAACAACAATCCCTTTATGACATCATTTTTCCAGCACTATTACAGATTTCATTCTCTACAAAATCCCCTGTAAATCACTGCTGGTCTCCGGTATCACCTCATAAAGCCACACTACACAATCCGTAATACTGTGTAGCTTACAATTTTTTCATATAAAAATGTATACATAGACGTGATCCGTTAAAAGTTGAGAAGACACTACTAAGAAAAAATATTGTTGAGCTGGTGCAGTGACTGAATTTTCCCTAATCATTTTATTCGCTTGGAAGACCAGAATTTTTCAAGGAAAGTTCAACCAGCAATAAAATAACTTATAAATTGCAAAGATGTTATTACAAATAGCCACAATGTAAATGTACTTTATGAGCTTAAGAACCAGGAACGTGCATCATTCATTTTATGTACAAAACAATTTTCCCTAAAAGATACTGGGATACTTTCCTATCAAGTAAAATGATGACACGGGAAAATTCAACGTCATCAAGAGTTGATTAAATGCTTGCTGAGCACTGATAGCAACATCAACATCCTGTCTTGTGAGTGGAAGTACTATCTTCACTTGCTTATTTACATTTCTCATTGATCTAAATCTTATCATTATCAGTTTGTATGTGAGCTACTCTGAAGAGATAACAAGCGGTCAAATATCATCAGTTGCTTAAATCCGCGAAGAAGGTTTTTTGTGTAAGTCATAATACAAACTTTCCTCTTCCATTCAAAATTTTTGACATTATCTTCCATCATCCGCTTTAATTTGGAAAGAGTTTTATTTAGCAAACAATGTGATAGAGAATGATGAGCTGTAGGACAGGTTAGATGATTAAAATGGAAGAAAAAGTAAAGAAAAAGTTTCTAGGTTAATCAGCGTCATCATCAACGGAATAATGAAACTCAGAAACTTTGTCGGATTGGATTACCCTGGCCTTTGTCACTAGGTATATTACTCCATCCTTTTCTCTTTTCCATTCTATTCCCATTCCCAAAACAAAATACTTGGGACTCGCAGTGTAAAATGATCTCGCATAAACAAAAAATACGAAGATCTTTTCTCTCTGTCCCATTGTGCCCGCTTCAAATTACTTTATTATTGCTCTCCATTTTATTCAGCTTTTCTAGTCTTTCTTATGATGTTCATTGTATGTAAAATGAACCTACAAACAAAGACTGGCTGACTTTCCCAAGTGTGGTAACAGCCAAGTCTGGAGCCAACCAAGTTTATTTTTCGCTTTATACTGAATTTCGAGCTCAGTTTTCCGCTGGAAAATTTACAATAAAGAAACCGCATCTATTTAGAAGTGTTTTCTCCAGGTTTTGTGGGAGGATATTGTTTTGCCACAACAAATGGGTAGGCAAAGTACGAAAAGAGAAAAAGGGTGTTTTTCCTTTATCTTTAAATTGACCTCTTTACTCCTCTGTTTACCTTCAAGTTGCTGGTTATATTACATTTTAGTTTTTTACATTTCTGATGGTTCAAACGCTCGGGTCCCACTTACGACGTCAAACCCAAAATCTTCGTTTTAATATGTCTTTAGTATCGTTTTTGTTTCATCCGGATGAGGAACCCAAAAATACCTATTGGAATATTTATACGGTTTTAGGTTTCTGATGTTGCCTGCATATAACAAAGTGCTGAGAGGGAAACTTTTTCTCTCTGTATGTTGCAGTAGTTGTTGCATGTTTATGCGATGCTTTGTTTCTTTGCGTTTTAGGTCTTTTCTTCTGTATTTCTTACGACTATGGTTTCACGCATAATTTATCCCGCGTCTTGGGAGCGTCTGCAAGAAAGATACCACTTGTCCTACTACCAGAATGGCCACTTCCTGTAGACATTTTCACACCGCCAACTCCAACACTTGCATTGGTTGCGAATTCATACCCGCGAGTGCCAACCACCTCCTCCTTTGATTTTCAGCCTAAAAACTGGGATCCGGTACAGGCAACGAGTGAAAGTACATCACCGCTCAAACAACTGGTAAGAAAGTGCTGTCAATTTGTGTGTGTTTCTGTTGCATCATCGATCCCTCCTTCTTTTTTCACTTCAAAAATGAAAGCAAAGTAAAACAAGTATAAAAAACTAGACTATAGCTACTAGAGAGAAAGAGTTTGGAAATTGTAAATTTTCCAGATTCACGCTTTTTGCTTTTTACGGAACTTGCCTGACTGATATGCTAGTTGTTACGCTTTTCCGAGCTCGACATTATCACAGAAATGTCCCTTTAATGGAGACCGAGGCACACTCTCTAAAAGACACTAACATACTTTTAAAAAACTTGTTTGGGACAATTGTCACTTTAGTTGGGATTTAGGAGGATTCCGATTCCAGATTATCATTTTTTCCAAGAGTAATTTTATTAAGAACTTTTTGCTGCGCTGCGTCTATAGACATAAAAGTGAACGTTTAGTTTATAGATTATAGGGATGACGTAGTGACGGTTTAGTAACGTTAGATATCCGAGACAGTTTAGCTCTTCTGGGTCCAACTGTTAGAGCAAAAGATGCTGTGATGCTAGGTTTGTCTCATTTAGAACAATAACGGAATTTAAATAATATGCCAACACACTCAATTGTGTGAACCAAGTAGACAAAAGAAAGCTACGAGTGAAAAGTCGTGGGAAAAATAGCAAATGCTTTAAATTCCCTTCAACAACTTATCTTAATAGGTCCATTTACGACGCAGTTGCAGTCTGTGTGTTACATTCATTTTCACACTTTTCTCCTCACTGCACGGCTTTTATGCTTTGATAAGAATGACAAGTTCTCTGCTTGAACATTAAACACTTTATTTAATCCCATATTACCGTAAAAGCACATTTTAGCGGTGAAATATTATGTCTCCAGCTTCTAAAAGCGGCTGCTTAAGGACTTGTCCTTTTAAAAAGAAGTAAGGTCCATGTTCAGGTCATCATGAGTGGGTTACATAAAGCAATAATCCTAATCATTGTTTTTTCTCCAAAATGAACATCCTTTTAGGAAACATTGTTAGCGCAGATGATATTGAAAAGTGTAAAACTTTCACTGGAGAGGGACCTGATGGCCGAAATGGAGAGCAGAGAGGCAACAACAGCCTCATTGCTACTGTCTTCCACGGGTGCTTCTGGCAGTTCAATGGGAAACAAAACTTCCTCAGCCCAAACTCTACACAAGCAACACCAACAACAACAAGAAAAACAGATGAATGGAAAGCAGACTGTGTCATCATCAATGCAAGCTGGAGCATCTGGAAACGGTGGTGATGCTTTTGCCGCATCCAGCATGATAGAACATCAGTTTCTTTTCTCCATTTTACAATACGAGAAAGCACGGTAAAATGCTGTTTTCTTTCTCACTACTAAAATTGCCTCTCTTTCATCCAAAGCCACACTCAAACTCATATTCCTATCCTTATACTTTAACCACTTTATTCATCCCTTTTGCCAGCATGAAAAACTTTCCGTTTTTATTATTTCGTTTGGCAAACAGGTTCCGGAACCATTCAATCCAAAAATGTTATTATAACCTGAACAACTATACTCACGTGTAATAGCATCATAGTCATGTAATGTATTTACATGGAGTTCTCCGAATTACAATATAGCTCTTCAGAACAAGTTTAAACATACGCTAGAAACGGCGTGAAATGGGGGTTCCTGCAATGACACAAAACACGACTTTCAACTTTTTCTTTCAAATGGTAAATATTTCAGTTATTCGTGAGATTGATAATATAAATAATGTGCACTTTGTATTCTGGCAAAACTTAAAAAAGACAGAATTCCCAGACACACACACACTTAGCACAATCAACATATTACACGTCTAGGAGAAAAGCATTTGTATGTATAAAGTCAGTGAATATTACGAGTTGGAAAGCAAAATTGACATGCCTTTATTATTTCCCTTTGTAGTTTTCAATATCGATAGAAATGTCAGCAGGGTGTGAGAAGAAGGCATTCAGTTATGGTGAGTCATTGAGTTGAGACTCAACCGTTCTGGTTTGTTACGAAATAGAGAATTTGAGTTTAGCTTTGTTGGTAGAGATTATGTATAGGTATCTGCTTCTCTGAAAATGTATGGGAAGAGATACGCTTTTGAGTGTAGAGGAATGTTGTTATGTTTTTAGTCGGGAGATAGAGAGAGACAGAGAAGAACTGGGAAGAATAAGCTGCGAATTGATTTACCAATATAGTTTACTGTCATTTGATTAAAATAATTGTTTTGTTGTCCAAATTAATTCTCTGATGTCTCAATAAATGTTAAAACGATATTATACGAGAACTGTGAGAGTTTGAGCGGGCAGTCAAGTGATCAGTTAATTTTATTGGGCATCGAGAATATTTATCATCCACATATCAAGTTTGTGCACGCATCAGTCATCATAATCCACGTTTCCCCATAAACCGTCGTTGTGTGAACCGTTGCAAAACAGAGTCAAACCGGAAGTGGAGGATACAGGAGGACATCCCAGTCATCCCGATAAGGTATAACCTCCACACGTAACCCTTTACTCTGCATAATACCTACAATTCCCTGGTAACACGACATATTCTCAGTTGACATGGCGAACCTGCCAGTACTCAATAGAAATTATTGGGAGAGCTAGGAGTCTACGATAGTTTGGGAAAAAGGGTTAGATTGGCATGGATGCGCAGTGTTGAGCAAAAGGTGTCATAATAAAAAATTGGTTTTGGCAACATAATAATTTTTGGGGATTTTGCATGCCGAGTGGCGGCGAGTCCCTAAACTGACAGTCATAAAAAATAGGTTGGGGCTGGCAGTGCCAAGGGTAGGCTACCCCAACCAGGAGCATAAAATAGCATAAAAAACCGGGTTCAGGTCCAAGAGGGCGGAGCCGGGTAATAGTAGTCGTAAAAAGAGAAGAAGTTTCAGCCAAGAGGCAGAATGCTCTCAGATTACTACTATGATGCGATGACGATTGACGATCATGATAAAAAAATGAGCAAGTTACCTAAATGAAACCTTTTAAAAAGCGGTATCATAAATTTGAGGAAAAGAAGCATATGGCATAAAAGCAGTGATCAAAGAGTGATTAGGCTATGTAGATGCTTATGCTTATAAATTTATAATAAAAATCGGGTAACTGCTGCAAAGTTAAAAATGCTCCATCTACATCAATAAGGTAAAAGCAGCAAGTGAATAAGTGGTGTGCGCGTGATTTGACAAACTGAGAAATGAACTAGTACGAAATACAGACACGAGATGGCGCAGATCGATGAGCAAACTTTGTTGTGGTTGATTTTTCTATGAAAATGAAGACAAATTCAGATACCTAAAGTGATGAGTGTGTATGTGTGTGCGAACTAGAATTTGCCCGTTGACTTTTGTACCGGTTCCAAACTTTTGATGAATACGTACTGAATACTAACACTATAGTGGTTAAATGAGTGACAGAGAGTTTAATAACTTGAGTGACGAGAATTTAAGTAAAAGTTACTGTAGTTGAACGTTGAGGTTAAATTAACGTCGATTTGAAATTAGCACAATGATTATCATCGTGGGATATCGTGAGTCTCTATTCAATGCGATTTACTCGTTTTTCGTGTACAACGTGGAGAACACAGAGATAATCGAGGCTTACCACATCAAAGTTATGATTTATTTGGATGATTTTAACGTAACCCTTCGACGATTGCTATAGCGAGGTGCTAAGAAACTACCTTCAACAACAGAGGATTCTAGTGTTACTCAAGAACCAACTACCAGTAAGATTACAACAACAAATTTACCTGTGATGGAGGAAACCACTACAGCAAAAGAAGATAATGTAGACAGCGGAGAGGATAGCGGCACAGAAGTTTTTGTGGATGCAATCGAACGTGAAACCTCTACCCAGACAACTACTACTGCAGTGGAAATTCCTAGTCACAGTCATTCAGTCCGGAGTCAACCCCCATACACTCCCACCCCAGACCCAACAATGCCGTTCTCAGCAGAGAAAACAGAAGAAAGTGAGAAGCTGATAAAGAAGAAGTGCAAGAAGAAGCTCAGTGGACTAGTTTTAGAGACTCAAACTCAAAAAACAGAAATAGCCACTTTGAAGGCAGCTCAAAGTATCGATTCAGAGGCGCTCATCGACAGTCTTGATTCACTACAATTGTCAGCTGTCTTCACAGACATTCTGAAACCAGGATACAACCCACAGAAGACGACAGCACAGAATTGTCCTACAGAAGGATGGTACACCAAGGTTGTCGCAAGAAGTCATGTGACGAAGTCAAAAATGCATCCGAGCAAGGATTTGAGGGACCAACAGAGAAGGGAGAGAGACTCCACAATCTCACAATGACGATTCAAAAGACGAAACCAGACAGAGTACCCATGGAATCAGGCGATAGCTTGCTAAGAAGAATTCCGCACGGATATATCTATTCAACAATTGACCTGAAAAAGGGATATTGTCAAATGATGCTGTCCAAAGAATCGTTTGAGAATTGTGCATTTACAATCCAAGATAAGATCTTTCAAGTAAGCAGATCTGAGCCTGGGTATCCTCCAACGACTGAGCAAGAGATGAAAAATCGAGACTCCAGTCGGGGAAAGAACGTTAGAGGAAGAAGTCTGAGCAGAGGTCGGAGTGATGCTAACTCAAGCCGAAGAGCATACTCCGCACAGCGTGGTCAATCCAACTCGAAGCGGGGATTCAGAGAAAATAATAGAGGATTAAATCCAAGAGGTCGCGGGAACTTTAGAGGTGGACGTGGTGCTCGACAACCTCAACAGCAGACGACCGCAAGTAGCAGTCATGGTATAGAGAATCCCTCAGGCAGAGAAGGTCGTTGTTTCAAATGCGAGGAAACTGGTCACATGGCAGAGCAATGTGCAAGTCAAACTGGGAGAGTGAAAACGGAAGATGAGGTGAAGGGTGACAACTCAGCCGATCAATACCGAGAGGCTTTAAACTAAGAAGGGAGGTCGTAAAATCCGCAAAACGACTAATCCCACAACTACTAGTATTCAGCGGTGCTGATTTACTAATTATCTCAGTCGAAACGCCCACTACAACACTAGTCACAAACAACACTGACTCAGGAGGTTCGTGTACAGCATTCACCCTGAGTAAAGTAATTCGGCTGGAATCAAACATAAAAACTACAGACGGAGGTACAGTAATAGTTGGAGATTGTGGGAGAGTCAAGAGACGTAGATTAATCGTAAATAAGAAGATACGTACAAAAGCTTCAGTGAGGGAGAAATTACCATTTGACATAATCATTGGTGAACGACAAAAACTACAGCAGAGGAAAGAAGAGCTCCTGAAGAAATTTCCAACAGTGACGCAGACTGATGGAAGGATCAGACGGACAAGCGGGGGTCTCCACGAAATTGATGAAGAGGGACCACCAGTCTTTATGATTGAACATTCGACATCATCGTATGAGCCACAGAAAGAGATAGTCCGTGAAGATGTCATGCCGCTAGTAATCGACTACTCCAAACCGAGATCCCGGGAAAAGTTTGGCGTAGACGGTTGCGTATGCAATGTCATCGACAAGTTCGACCGACCAATAGTGTTCGTCAGAAAACTTTTGACCAAAGGTCAAAGAGTAGCTCACATCGGCGATGAAGAAATATGTGCGGTACAATACTGCTACAACAAGTTTAAAGAGTTCCTGGATGGACAAATGTTCCCAATTCAGATTGATAATCGAGTTCTCCAAGATACCAAACAGTTGAAAGACCGAAAACCAAAGATAATGAGATGGGCGATCGAGATGGCATCATGGAATGCAGAAATAGTCCTCACCAGTGGTAAAGATAATCTTGAAGCAGCAGCCTTATCGAGAAATCCAGTTAAGCCACAAAAGGAGGAGATCGACCTATTCCAAGAAGATGAAGACTACAAGTACGTTCCAACGGTAAATACCATCTACGGAAACACAATCACCCAAGAACGTCCGATAGAAGAACAAAAGACTGATGAAATCTTGAAGAAGATCTTAGAAGCCACAAATCCAGACAACGAAGCGGCAAGGAAAGAGTTCGAGGACCGCGGGTACAAGATCATTAACAAGAGGTTGATGAAAAAGATTGTGTACGACATCAAGAAAGATTTAGAAGAAGATGAAGATAATAATGTAGTCATGGCCTCAATCTCAACAACAAATGAAGAAAATATTCAGAAGTCCAAAGACATTGTCAAAGGAGTAAGTTTGAATGTCTTGAATACTGTTAAATCCTCAGTCGAGCGGAAGACGAAGAAAGGGAAAGTCGAAAGATACCCAGTCAAAACAACCATTAAGAAACCAGAGAAAAGGTTTGGAGAGTACTATGTTCCTGTAATCCCAAAATCGCTGCAGAAGGAGATGATGGAAATGATCCACGAGGCTCCAGAAGCGATAAATCCGACTTTGAAGAAGATCAAAGATCGAGTATGTAGTCACATACAAAATAAATCCAGTGGATTCAGACATGTGTCAGAGATGAAAAGATGTGTGTCTCGAGTGGGATTACCAGCAGAGGAACTAAGATCACTAGAGGGTGAAGGCAAGAAGCCAGAAAAGAAGACGGAAGTTAACCCAAATCCACGCGTGAAATGTAGAAAGATGACGGGTTATAGTCTTCGTCCTAGAGTGAAATAGTGGATCGCCGATCACTATCACCAAAAGTTTTAACGGTAGACAGGCCATGAGGCGGTTGCCGGTTTAAAACGACAGAGAAAGATAGGTTACATGTCCGAGGGACGGTACCTAATCAGATTCGAATCAAAAAGAATATCTAGATATCATAGAAAGAAAGAAGTTCATGCCTGAGAGGCTGATACCGCATAATATATCATAGAAACGGATTTCAAGCCAGAGTGGTGGAGACCGTATAAAGTCAGAATTAGGTTTTCATGTCTGAGAGGCTGATACCTAGATTATAAATAAAAAATGAGCGTATTTTATGCCAAGAGGCGAGAAACGCTTATTATTTACGCGTATGTTGATTACAGATGCCAGGGGAACTTAATTTCCAAGAGAAGAAGAAGTACTGCGCGGAGAAGTATGGAGCTAATCGTGTTCGACCTTTTGACTTGATCACTCAGAAGGAAGACAATGGTGCCATTCGGACGTTATTTCGTTATGAAGCTTTTCATAAAGATGCTATCCGTCGCAACTTCACGATGAATCACCCCACCGAGCATCCATTTCAAAGTATACTAAAAGATTGGTCAATCGACAACACATTCCTTGTTCCTCCACAACATCCACAAACCCCGAATGCGGCCGCAAGAATCCCTCGTTGGGTTAAGTCAACTAAATGGTTTGATCGGATGATGAAAGAGTTGGTAAAGGAAAAGGAAATTTTCTTTGACTCGGAGTTCTCAGTGGATCATGGTTATCAAGGCCCGTACATCGCTCTAATCCAACTTTCAACCAAGTCTGCAGATTATGTAATCGACGCTCTGGAACTTTGGAACGATATCCAAAAGTTAAAACCGTTGATGGAAGATTTTGATCATGTGAAAATATTTCATGGTGGAGCGAATGATGTACTGTACATGCAGCGATTCTTCGGAATTTATATGGTTAATCTAGTCGACACTCAGATCGTCCATGAAGTCTTGGGTCATGAGAGACAAGCTGGGTTTGAGACGCTGGTGAAGCACTATGTTCCTGGGTACGAAAAAGTAAACGATCCAAATATTGCGGGGGCAGATTGGACTTATCGAAATGACAGATTGGACCCACCGATCCACCCTGATTTATTTGAGTATGCAACGAGAGATACTCATCTTGGGATGCGGATCTGGCAGAACCAAAAGATATGTCTTGCAAGTCAATGCGGCGGCAGTCATTATCTTTCTGGTCTGATGAGAGAGTTTACGAAGAATCAGATCGTTCGTCCTGTTCGTCACAAGTCCGCAGAAGCCATCATGTGCCCAAATATTCCAAGAGCAAAGAAGCAGTTTTTCCGGGAATTAGTCCAATGGAGAGATAATGCAGCGAAGCGTCACGACCTGAAGCCTTATCATTTTGTAAAAGATGAGTTACTACGAGAGATTGCAGAGAAAGAGCAAACTCCAGACTTGTGGAATGACGAAGAGAGAGTTTATCGTTGGTGTCGCTATGCTGATGCAGAAGATTTTGACGCAATTCAGAGAGTGTTAGCTGCAGAAAGGTTATCAAAACCATCAACCCCACCATGTACACCTACAACAACCAAAGATGTTGAAGAGTATTGGGATACTGATGAAGAGATCACGGTTACCATTGAAAATCCAGAATGCAGCTTGAATCAGGAGAAGACGGTTGAACAAAGTAGCGGAAGCACAGAGTTTGCAGAGGATGTGGACCAAATTGAGCCAGTAGATATGGAGATCGACCATGAGGCTTCGGAGCAAGACAACAATATCGTTCAAAACGATTTACGGGTAACGGTAATGTTTGAGGAAGAAAGTATGAGTCAGGTAGCTACTACGACGGAAAGTGCACAGATAGAGAACGTTCAAGTACAAGATAATGAGATATTAGAATTGCATGCAGAGAAAGATACAGATATAGATAATGAGGATCCGGAAAGTTATCAAAGGAAAATGATGGAGAATTATTGTTTGAAATGTTTCGTAGAGGGACATAGAGTTACAGATTGTAATACTGATGTAAAAGCGAAGAGTACAGAAATTAAAAGTCGTAAGTCAGAGTTGATGAAAATGTACCCTTTGTACTTTAAATTTGTTAGAAATAGGAAGAATGTAAATAAAATGACGAAAAAGTATAATGACAGGCAGCTTAAACGTTTAGGAAAGAGCGCATTGTCCAGGAAGGGAGGTGTCCCCACGGAGGAGATTTAGGAGGGCAATGTGAGAAGAAGGCATTCAGTTATGGTGAGTCATTGAGTTGAGACTCAACCGTTCTAGTTTGTTACGAAATAGAGAATTTGAGTTTAGCTTTGTTGGTAGAGATTATGTATAGGTATCTGCTTCTCTGAAAATGTATGGGAAGAGATACGCTTTTGAGTGTAGAGGAATGTTGTTATGTTTTAGTCGGGAGATAGAGAGAGACAGAGAAGAACTGGGAAGAATAAGCTGCGAATTGATTTACCAATATAGTTTACTGTCATTTGATTAAAATAATTGTTTTGTTGTCCAAATTAATTCTCTGATGTCTCAATAAATGTTAAAACGATATTATACGAGAACTGTGAGAGTTTGAGCGGGCAGTCAAGTGATCAGTTAATTTTATTGGGCATCGAGAATAGTTATCATCCACATATCAAGTTTGTGCACGCATCAGTCATCATAATCCACGTTTCCCCATAAACCGTCGTTGTGTGAACCGTTGCAAAACAGAGTCAAACCGGAAGTGGAGGATACAGGAGGACATCCCAGTCATCCCGATAAGGTATAACCTCCACACGTAACCCTTTACTCTGCATAATACCTACAATTCCCTGGTAACACGACATATTCTCAGTTGACAAGGGCGAAAGATGATAGTAATGTTATAACATACCAAGTGACAAAATTTAACTTGCTAAACTACTACGATGTCAAAGCTGAGTCAAAGTAAACAAGCATAGTACATAACAAAAGATATTCATTTCTGCACCACCTAGTTTAGTTAAATGCACATTCTTTTACACATTGTGTAAGTAATTCTATTCATGAAATTGAACGGGAACAGATCTAAAGAAATAGAAGAGTTAGCAAGAAAGAATGAACTAAGCAATGAATACATTTTTCTTTTCAAAATTGTTGTTCAAATACAATGCACATGAACGTGTGTGTGGTATGTGTGTTGTCATAAAATTTGAGAATTTACAAATACTCAGGTTGTGTCCTGATCACGTCAACCAAAAGCTGTTTCTGCATTAATACCACTGTACAACTACTGGTACAATTCCACTTTTTAGTTTGTTGCCTTGGCTTCAATTCCCGATTCCTTTTTGTCAGCCACTTAAGCACCCAGTTTGTAATACACCGTAACAAAGTGATGACGGCGGAGAAAGAAAAGCCCTTAAAAAGAATTCCATGTTTTACGCTGATGAAAGCAAAAGAGGAAGAGGATAGTACTGGATAATACACAAGTGAGCTGTCTACGTGCAAAAAGTTTCAAGATGCTTACGATGATGCGTCAAACAATCATCGTTCGCATCATCATATCAAAATTCTAGCCTAGTTGGAAAACTATTATATGTAGAGGCAAAGGGTTCACTTGAAACTTGTTGTACTTTGAGCAAACCATTCATTGTCCTTCCAGCCGTACATACAAAGTAGTTGTTAGTACTTGTACGATTTTTTGTAACGTTCTGATGCACTATCGTTCTGATGTCAAACTTTTCTTTCTCCGTTGAAAACAACACTAAAAAAGGCATATAGGTGGCTAGACATTTTATTTACATTGCAAAGTCTCAACTATGATGATTGTGGACAATTGGCCTGATGTCTGATCCTAGCATGGATAACATACTATAATATAACGTAAAATAAATGCATCTCAAAAGAAAAATCCAAAGTTTTCGTGTGACACATGCATATAAGGTTTTTGTATTCATTCTAATGATCATGGGTTTTGTACAAATTTCAAACTGCGGGATGCCGTTTGCTTTCTCTTCTTTCGAATAAAAGTTCTGGAGGTATAAAAACCTATTAGTCAGCCAAATCTTAAAGCGGCACATAAACAGTCTAATATAGGTGAAAGTAGGCGTAAATCTATCTGCTTCATATACTTAAGTGCGCTCACTGGTAAGGGTAAGTAAGAAATGTTATTATGTGCAATGCTGCATATACAGTAGAAGTATGAAGTAGCAAAGCTAACGGGGAGAAAAGAAAAGTGTGTATGAACGAAAGCCAAAGCTGACGTAGCTGGCACCGTTACGATAATATTACTCCAGCACAAGACAACTTTGCTCATAAATATCACCCAACCTCCGTTATCATGTCAAGTATCACCACCAACTTTACTTTCACAGAGCATCCTCATCAGCTCCACTGCATGTAGTTCACAAACACACGTTATGCTCACGTTACCCCTTTCCAAAAATCCTCCCGGTGTACAAACATAACAGCTCAGCATCACCAGAACACCGCCGGAACATATCTTATGAATTGCACCTGAAACACAAGTAATGGCTTGAAAGAGGAGAAGCAGTAACAATAAAATTTCGACCTAGAGAAAGCGGAAATCTCTTACGGATACTCTCTGTGAGCGATATGTGCATTATTATAGCATCTGTACTTTGAGTATTAGGAGTAGTGCCAGTCTTAAAGTTTCCCCTACTTTCTCTTTGTAATGTGTTTATGTACAACCATTATTGCCAGATACACACTTGTCCCCTAAAAGAAAGAAGATCTAACAAAAATAGAGAAAGTACACCCTAGAGTCATTCAACGGTTTGAAAAATGCTTTCCGTAGGTACATGATTGATCTTATAAGCCAAAACAGGCACATGACTAGGCAGTTTGTTTATAGGTACAATAAGTGCTATTTTTTCTCAGTTTTCAATATGCCGTATGGTTTTGGCAGTATGGTTTTGCACTTCCCATATTCCTATTAAATATAAGAATTTATGAGTTTCATTTGAAGGTTTTGATGATAGCTTTTACGTGTTATAGGGAATCGCAATTTTCCATTTTTTCATTACAGAATTTTTACGACCTTCGTAGGGTTTCGTTAATGTCAACCCAAATCTTAACGTTAAGTATAGGAGGTCGGTGGAAAAAACCTATGTAATTTATAATTATTATTATGTAGAACCAAGAACCACTTAAGATTCAACCTTTTTTCTGCTTGCAAGTTAATCCTATAAAGCATGTATAATATAAAGTTTGTGAGGCGGTTATGTTGTTGTTTTGGGGGAGCACTCGCATTTTTTTTTACTATTTTACAGGTGGCACCCACTTCACAACCTCGTTAATGGAGAGAAGCACTTTACGAAAGGGAATGATAGGTCTGCTTCCTCTGGTGTAAATTACGCAGAGGAGAAAGCATCCGCGGGTAAGAGAGAATCATTATGCCCCTTAAAAGCTCCAACTGGTGCAATACTTGAATACCCAATGCTTCTCTATATATTTCCTCCGTTGTTTCATTCTAAATTTGGTTCGCTACATAATCTTGGCAAGGATGAAGTTGTTGCATAATACCAGACTCTTTTGGAATATAATATCAGAACTTTTCTTCTGTTGGTCTTTTAGCAAAGCAAACAATAAAACAATCTTATTACCGTGTTCTTGAAACTTTCTATCTGTTTTATTTCTGCATTGTTCTCTCCAAACTTGTCTTGATACCAAAAAGAAAGTCATGCAGAAACAATTTATCGATTGTACGGTATACCTTAACTTTTAGCGTGAAACATCCCGTACCGCCCGCAATCATAAAATACAACGACTAGCACAAGCTATTTTCAAATGTCGTTTCTCAATTATTGCATTTTGCGAGTTTATTTTGCTTTTCAAATTGTATCCATTGAATTGTTGTTGAAACCAAGACTTATCAGAGTTGTGCACTACCATTTCCGTATTCCGGTTCCCAGTGGCATATGAACTTTATTTTCTCCAATTTTACCAATACACTCGTACAAAATCGATCCGCATAATGTTCCTCCCACTCAAGTAATTTTGTTTATTCCCATAGGCATAACCCATATTATTATAAAGTGTATACCAAGCTGGTAGCACGGTTAGAATGCTAATGTAGAATAAAACAATTTCGTATAACAGCTCTTTGCAGAAGTTCTTCTCATTTGGTGTATGAACTCGCAGCAAAACACGGCCCAGATTTTCAAAATAGATAAGCTTTATGAAAGAACCACCACCATACGAGATTGGAAACGAACGGAAGTGCATAATATAACCAGGTATATGTATACACAGGAAACCGCTGTCACTTCCTTTATTGGAGCATTCATTTGATCCAATTATTTGGCAAAAGAAATAAATTTGCATATTTTCGCTACACCTTTTATTTTAGTACACATAACGTGTATACCCATATGGGAGAAGAATGAAAGAAAAAAGTATAAAATGAAGGCTTTACTAACGAGATGAAGAGTATTGTATAGGGAAAGCAAAGAATCCCAGAATAAATAAATAATACACAAAGTGTGCGAACAGCATATGTGCTGACGACTTTCTTTTCACTCTGCACACAAGGGAACGTATTTTGTTGAAAAGAATCCTGAATATCGGGTGTAAAAAGCACATAACAAGACGTATGGTGAAAAATTCATTTATTTTCTTGAGGGTTGGAGAGACAAATAATAATGCAGATCGTGTTATTTAACGGTACAAACTTGGTATACATGCCGTGTCATAATGTCAAAAAGAATAGAAGGAATAGAAGAAAAAGTTGAGTGCTTCTTTAAATCTCATTCTTTGCCACAACGAAAGAGAAGGCGGAATGAGTGATGGTTGTTTTTTTTTACAAAAACCAGACTGTTACCAAAAAGAGCAGCGGTGAGGGAATACGAAGTGAACTCTACAAATTGACAATGACAAAACTACATAAAAATGGAAAATGGGGAAATTCCGATCAACCACACGAGCTTGTGTTCTTTGAATTTGCATGAAAATACGTTGACTTCTCAATTCAACACGAAAGGAAGCCGTTTCACACTTCCTTTTCAATTTTTTTCTTGCTTCTGTGTGTATTGATGGATGCCTTTTTACGGACGTGGAAATTCTTTTAAATAGGTCGGCGACGCAATCTCGGGCAACCCGAGTTTCTAAAAAAACCCGAGTTTTCGAGAAAAAAATCCGAGTTTCTAAAAAACCCAAATTTCAAAAAATCCCGAGTTTTCCCTTAAAAATCCCGAGTTTCCCTTAAAAATCCCGAGTTTTCTTTTTAAAATTTCGAGTTTAGCCTTAAAAATCCCGAGTTTCCCTTAAAAATCCCGAGTTTTCTTTTTAAAATTTCGAGTTTAGCCTTAAAAATCCCGAGTTTAGCCTAAAAATCCCGAGTTTACTCTTTAAAATCCCGAGTTTTCTTTTTAAAATTTCGAGTTTAGCCTTAAAAATCCCGAGTTTAGCCTAAAAATCCCGAGTTTGCTCTTTAAAATCCCGAGTTTATTCTAAAAATCCCGAGTTTGCAAAAAAACAAAATTTTCCCGCAACCCGAGTTGGTACCTGAAATCTTAAAAATCCCGAGTAAACTCGGGATTTCGGGCTAAAAATCCCGGCGACGCCGTCGCCGAGTCGCAAAATAATTTCCATGTCCGCCTTTTTATTATGCAATCTTAGTATGAGCAGGTATTTTTGTCGACGATTTGCATCGTTGGAACCCTATCGTGGGATTTTTACAGCATCATAATGTGCTATCGTCACCACTATTAAACAAGACGTAAATCTATCAACAAGCACGAACCGCTCTTTTTTCAACTATTTTACTCTTTTTGACTTTTGCATTATGACAAATTTGTAGGGAAACATAAAAAAATGTACTTTTGTTCAACTTGACATTCATAATATTACATAATATACTACATATTACGTAGGTATAGGTATGTAATGCGGTAACACAATTTGTATTGGGATATGTAATAATGTAGTAACATTTCATTATAACGTGGATATGAAAACGTTAGCTCATTTCTCATGGTATTGAATCGTCATATAGTCTGGAATCTAAAGAAAATTGCAAAAATACAACATTTCAAAGCGAATATGAATTTGAAATATGCAAGCGAAGGGTAAGGAGATGATCCGGCATTCTAACAAACCTGCTGACTATGGTGTATGGGCCTTTTGGAAGTGAAAGCGTCAGTGCTGAAAGTATGTGTGCACGTCTTGTGATTGTGAGGACGAGGAAAAATACTTTCGTACTATAAAAGTTAAGAGAATGGCATACGGGTGCATTTTCTCTTTTTGCTCATGTTGGTCCTTTTCATTCTGTTCATAAAAGTCACAATGAGGGAATGCAAGAAGGACGATTTTTGTTCATGGTTGATGTGTGATGGGCGTTGTAAAAATTTATTTATTTCGCTTTCCTCGTCGGCTATGCTTTCCTACGTTTCCTATATGTTTCGTTTTGGTGAATTCTCTTTTTTTCTCCCTTTCAGACTTGAAAAGTGACTACCTGCTGACCTGGTTTAAAGTTATTTTGGGTGTTCTGGTCTTTGGACTCGTTGTTCTTGGAATTGGGGTTCTTATCATTTTTTACAGGTACAGACCATTTGATATACTCTATAAATTACATGGAGAGTTCTATATGGAAATGCTGCTTGTTGTCAAAAGATATTGTTTGATTCATACAAATAAAGTGTTTTATGCAAGCTTGAATACCGAAATTATAGACAAAGTGGTATATATATTTATTTGATATACCTGCGGAAAAAATTCTACTTGAAAGTTTTGTCAATGGAGAATGTAGTAGTTAATAATATAGTTATGCTGATGAATTTAACATGTAAGATGTCTCTAACAACATTCATTATAACAACCCAAAATTACAAATCACTACTCAAGAAACATGATATAGCTCTTCCAGACAAAGTACCTTCAATTTTTCTTTCAAAAATACAATTAGGTCCGTTGCAATTCTTCTGTGTAGGGCTCGAGGTAAAGGTGGCGTCTACAAGGATCGCAAGTTCTATTCCGCAAAACAATGCCGCAAGCTATCCTTAAGGCATAGGGGTCCTGGACCGTACAAAATCTTGCTGAAATCCAATGACATCACGTATGGGAATGGAGCAACTCCTGAGAACACTAAACGAGTAAGTTTGTCTTCAAAACTAAATTGAATTTATCTGGTTAAACGCTTGGGCTTATCTCATTAATTTTTGTAATTGACAATTTAGTAATTTATATGTCGGTTGGATGTATGTGACCGTTATTACATATAGATACAAAATGATATATAGCATTATACCATGTTACCTTACACTTTCATATTGCTTCCCTGGTTTTCTTTCACCTTCTTATTCTCCAAAGTATGACTCTCGTAGAAACTGTTTTATGAGGCTTTTAGTAAAACCAAGGTTGTGTTACATTTGTGTAGATTATTCCGTTTAATCGGATCAAGTTTTATGTAATGCGCTTATTGAAAAATACAAGCCTAATGAAAACATTTTATTATCATGAATGACTTGTATGAGTGACTTCTTTTTTCTTTTATTTGAACAGTCTTCGAAATCCCCATTCATTGGCAACCTTAGTGCGTTTCAAAGGAGCTCTCAGGAGAAGCCAGACTTGCTCAAAGGCTCGTTCGGTGGAAGTAGTAGTACCCTTCGTAAACAATCCAGTATGGCAAACATAAAGAACGAAAGTGGGACTCTGACAGGATCCTCGCTCGGGGATCGTACTGCTCGCTACAAAGTAAGAAAAAAGCTTTTCTCTCTTGTTGGCCGTCACAATGTTGTAATGTAGTATTAGCAATAAACCAGACTTACATGGCTTAATAATATTGTCCATGTGCTGAACTCCAAGTTATCTATAACCAGCACACAACTCAGTGAGACTTACTACACTTTCTTATTATTCTGCAATTTCCTCGCTTCCTCAATAATATTGAGTAGATGAAGATGCGCATATACCATACATAATGTTTATAATGCTTTATAATGTTATAGTGGTTGCATTATTTTCTTTATTATATGTGACATGATATGCCTGTGTGTGTTCATAAAAATCTAACTTTCATCTGTATGCAAGAAATGTTCAACCCCAAAGAGAAAAAAAGAAAGGAGGAAGGAAAGGTTCGAAGTGGAAGAGAAATGTGAGAAAACGATGTTGTGGATGTGTGTGCAAGATGAGTGAATGAATGACTGCGTGCATGCTAAAACACCAAAGAAATACTGGTTGCGATACATAAAAACAACTTTTCAAAAACTAAACAACGTAGAAAAGCACAAACTACCCAAACGAAATTATATTCATTAATTCTCACATCAGTAAATGGAAACGTACATACTTTTAACTGTATTTGCGCTTATTATTGCAAGATACATACTAAACATATACGAAAAGTAAATTGTAAGAAATTTGAACCAACTACAAAGAGAGGGGGAAAGTGAAAGAATTTACGGATAGCTGATATGATGGCGAAAGTCAGCATTTTTCTCTCGTTTCCTTTTTAGTTTGAACCTCTTGACAAGTTTTTCATGTTGGTAAAAAGTAAAATGCATTCTAGGAAACATTTGAGCTCAAAAGAGTTCTCATTTTCTCGTGGATTTCATGTAAGAGATTCGACTTAGGAAAAAAAGTGTAAATGGATTAACTTTTTTTCTAGAATATAATAGTGAAGAAATAACAACTTTTAGTTTGCAAATAAAATTTAATAGGTGCATTTAATTAACTTTTACTGTCAACCAAAAACTCATCAAATAACCGCGTGTGATAAGATGTTTTTATTTATAATACATACTTATAGGAGGACATATTTCAATGAAACTGCTGACGTGAAAACAAGAATTCATACGACTTTTAGTCATACGGACTATTTTATCATCTTTCGAAGAGGCATCACTCATATCTACCATAGTTAGAAATAGCCTGAGAGAGTACCGTTATGCTCTCGCCACTTATATGCCCTCTGCCAACAACCACTCTCTGAATCACTACGAGCCTTTAATTAACCAACCAACTTGTATTATGTAACATGTATAAGTATATGATCATTATTTACTGCCGTTTTTCAAGTGTTGAGCAGCACTGCTGTTTTACCACTTAAGTTAAGTAAAAAGTTAAATAAAAGCATGGGCTTTGTGAAATTGGACTCGTGCTACTATTGTTGTTACATGAATTTGAATGTTGGTGTTAATGCGTGTTGGTGTGTATTTTAAAGGATTGTTACATAATACATATCCCGCCTTACAAAGCGCAGCCTTGATGTACGTGTATTCATATTAAAATCGTTGGTCATTATTCTCATTATTATAAGCCTTTTTGCACCCACTTTGTGAATATAATCCGGATGAAAATCATTCTTCTGCTTGCCTTTTTCCTACCGCTCGTCTGTCCCATAATCTGACATCGTTACTATGTTTACGCAAGAGTGAAGAACCTCCAGTTGAAGATTTACTTTTCATTTTTATAACGTACTCAAAATACTACCTGAATACCTCCTGTACGGTTTCCGTTACATAAAAGCTGCATGTGTGCTATAGTTTACAACGTATATCATACATGGAGGTCAGTAAGTATAACATAATATATGAATGGCATTACATTATGAGTGACTATACAAGAATTTTACTTCAATTTTGTAAGATATGATAAATGGAAAACTTTACTTTAAGGAAAACCCATTCATGAGGTAGAAAATCTTCATATGGTTCACTAATTAAGTGGTGCAGGATGTACAATGGGCTTTTTGTTTTCTTTTTCAATGCAACGTTTGCCAGATTTTTAAACAGTACGTGCGGTTAATAAGATAAATTTTACCAGTCTGTTGTTTAGAATCATGAATGTACAGTTCATTAGATTTAGAATTCTCAAACATATCTAAATAATAATTACAGACTTCCTTTTTTTACTTCCAGACAAGAAACATCGTCTTTTGGGAATAGTATTCAGAAAATGTATACCATATACATAATACTAATTTTTTAAAACTCGATATGCGAATAAACCATCGTCTCGTAACACAAAACTTCATTTTTTATTTTTATTTTAAAGACTTTGAGAGTTTTTATACTGCAACTAATAGCAAGTAATTGACAGCTATAGTACCGATATATATACAATTTCAGTTACTGATTTAAATAGTTTATATAAACACTTTCAGGACTTGTACTTAGACTAGTGTACTACCATACAATAAGCGGTACACATAATATAATCAGAGGTATGTAGAAGTTATTACATATAGAGAGTTTTAATGGCATTTTGAAAATAGTTCATTGTTTGATACTTGTATGTTGCTTCGTTCGTCATATATGAAAAAAACTGAAACTACTTTTACTTCCTGATGAAAGTACCTAAAATACTATTATAACAATATACCATGTTATAATTGCTATTTAATGTGTCGTCTGGCACTTTTTATGGTTTTAATTTGTGTCTCTAGGGAGACGTAGTATTTCTGAGAAGGATAACTGGCGTATCTACGACGGAGCCGTTTGAGGTCAAACTGAAAGCTATGCTTGTTCTGGAGACGGTAAAAAACATTTTAACTGTTGCTTGACGAAGAAACATTAATGCTGGTGCAGTGTAGAGACAATTTATTGTACAATGTACACTTTATGATTTAAATTGGAAAGTTAATGCAATAGCAAAGCCAAATTTTAAATTATTCAGATTTATTGTACATCAATTGTATGCACTTTTGAAATCCTATCCAGTCGTAAAATTCAAATGTAATCATAATAGAAATAGGAACACTTATTTTGTGTTGTCTGTACTGTAGCATTCCAATGGTAGCAAAAGATCAGTCAGATATGATATCAAGCATTTTTAGTTTTATTAGACGATTTCAACAGTTGGGGAATTAGATTGTGCATAGCTATTTGATATTTGACACTGAACCGGATCTATTGTTGCAGTGCCTTTTCAATATCCCACAACCTGTATGATTAGCAATAACATTTAAACAGAGGTAACCATCTTGCATGGCTTCAAAATTCAAACGAAACTCTAAACCCTTGGATTATATTGAGTTTCATGCTACACCTTTAAATTGTCTTGCCTTTAAATTACACATTGTATGTGTAGTATGACTTACAGAGAAATTTTACTATAATACGATGTGTCGCTACTCGTTTTAAAACTTTTAATAGCTTCATGGACTTCGACATGAAAACTTGGTAACCATGCTGGGATGTCTGACAGAGGATACACCCGCACTGGTTTGGGAATACTGCAGCCGTAGCTCTCTTTACGACATCATCAAACAGAAAGACATCAAGCTTGACTGGGCTTTTAAACTTTCTCTTTTAACCGATTTGGTTCGGGTAAGTAAAGTGAATGTGCTTCCAACATAAAATTACGCTGTATTATCACTGTGATGATGACACGCATTTCAATAGACCTTCTCCCTTCATTTTTTGCAAAGTGAGTGTTTGCCGTTTCGCTTAGCATCAGGTTGCCCGAAAATCTTTTTTGAATGAAGGCTTCGTAAACATAAAAGTTTCTTTCAATTTAGGCAAGATATAATGGTCTTTTGAAGATATTCCATGCTTCTTTCCGAATTTACTCATTCGCTCCTCATCTCTCCATATGCATTGCATACTTTGCATAATATGCATACCCATGCACACTTGATATTATGTCATATATATTATAATGTTGATACGTAGAAGTAGGTATACTTGTCCATAATTGTTGATGTCCCTTCTGATCTTCCTAAAAGGCGAAACTTTCTGTGTAATCCATTCTCTTCTAGGATAGACAGTGGAAGAGGAAAATGGATGGGGCAGAAACTATCTTGAAAGCATCTGCCTTACCCTTTTTCTCTCGCTCCCTCATTATGAGTAACTGAACCATGTAACAACTAGAACACAATTTGGACAGATATATTATCATAACTTTGTAAAGTGCCTAGAGAAAATACAGTAGACTGGATTATCAACACTTGAGTTTCCGGCACTTGATTCGTTTGAGCATTAACGGTGTAAAATGGATGCCATCGCATTATCTCTTTCATATGGAAAACTCCGTGTATTTGTTTGCGCACTGCAAAAACAGAGCAAAAGTAAAGTACTTTCTTTCTAGGTATGTATTCGTTTCTGTCAATTTGTTTTACTTTTTTCTTCGTTATAAACACATACAATGAACAGTGCCTAAACAAGTTCACTCACGCATTATTACATTTGTTAAACTAAAAATATTGAAACTGTTAGTGTGACCGTGTGGTTTTTAGAGATGTTATGCGTAACACCAAAGATATAACGATTAGACACTCATACATCATACATAATATTTGAGTTGCTTTAAGGCGCATTATTCACTTTAATTCTGAAAGAAGCTGTGCAGAATTGCGGAAAAAAGTTAAGATCTCTGAAATGTTTGCTTGTGTGCATCTCTCTCTTCTTTTTGTAGCAACAGAGCACTAGAAAAGTCGGAAAAGAGAAAAAAAGTGGGAATATAATAAGTAAAGTTTATTCGTTTCTTTTTGCAAGTTGATGGAATTTTCTCCAAGTAGCTTACTCTCAGAGTAAGACACGGTTTTCTGCTTTTGAATACGGTTTAATAATTCGCTTATAGTACATACCAGGATTTATTGAAACTTTGGAGAACGCAGTGGTAAAAACCAAGAGAAATCTTTCCTATCCACCTCTCTTATTTTTATCTGGTAGAATTTTAAAAGCGGTACTTTCGCAATCAACCACACATTCTGTCTACTTTTTTTCATTTCCGTCGAAAGACGACTGCTTAAAAATACAAATAAAATGGAAAGTGTTGCGAAATCATTTATACCACATTAGGTGGATTTGCATAAGATTACTACTAACTCAGATGGAGGAAAAGAGCACACCAACCGCAACCGGAACCAAATATGTATGCATACATTACGTCTTTTCAATAATAAAAAAATGCTTGTTCCTTCCTTTCTTTCCAGCGCCCAAATTTTGAGCGCTAGAAAGTTGTAAATACATTATATTGAAATGCAGAGTTACTATAAACCATCAAAAAGTTTTTGAATCTTTTTTATCAATGGCGCATATTTCCATTCTCTTTGCTGAAAATGTTGGGCACATTGGTTCATAATAACTATAGTTGTAAGTTCAGTGGGTTTCTTCATGATGACTTCACTACCTAGTATTAGTTTTCATAAAAACAAGGCTTCATTCTTATCGCTAAAAGACGAATACTAGAATGCTCAACGTGTTCATTCGATTTAGAATAAGGAACATACAAAAGGATCTAGATTGATATTTTGAACATCCCATAACAGAACGGATTTGAGAAAGCATATAAAGAAAGACAAACATGTTACATTGGTTGCCCCAAGCCCGAAAATAAAAATGTAATGCGATCCGTGAATGTTAGACTGTAAAGTAAATAAAACTGTGTAAATATAGTTTATTCAACTATATACCACTACATTTTTTCAATAATAGGATGCTTTCCTTGGAAAATTGGAAATGAGGTACATGTGGAGGAAAGCATTGCAAACTTATTGCGTTAGGTCGATTTTTATACGGATCAAAATACAGACAAAGACAAAGTATGATGTCGGTGGTTTCAAAAACTGCCATAATAATATATCATGGACAACAAATTTCCTCACCTTATTTACAAAATGAAAAAATTCGGAACATTAATGCTTCAGTATATCAGTAAGGCTGCTGATAAAACGCTGTAAAAGTTTACAAAGAGTTTTTTATCCGAAACAGTAGATGGGGCGTTGTGAGATACATACCGAATCGTACACATATCCAAGTCAGATTCAGACCCACTGTCGTACAATTTATGTTTATCCACTTCACAATTGATGTAAATTTAATTCGCGCCTACTGATTGTAAATTGGTCTTGTGATGCTGAGTTACTTTCACCGCCACAAAACATCACGCTTTGAATAATGTATGCGAATGGTTGTACCTCAGGGGATGCGGTATCTTCATTCCAGCATGATACGCTGTCACGGCTTTCTCAGCTCCCATAATTGCGTTATTGATGCCCGTTGGGTGTTGAAAATTACTGATTATGGAATGCCCGCCCTCTACCAAACCCAAGGTTTATCGTATCCATCAAAACCTCCGAAAGGTAAGGCAAACTAGCATACCAACAAATAATAGTGAATTTTATCTAAAATGCATGATATAGCGTGCATTTGATAAATTACAGCTACATAAATGCAGAAACCGCAATATTTTGTGCTTGATGTGTTTGTTTCATTCGAATCATTTTTGTTGGTACAAACCTTACCGTTTCATCACTTCCTTTTAGGCTTTAGGCAACATAATTCTATATTCATTTTAAAAATTTGTGTAATAGTATCCTATAGCCAACAGCAGTAGTGAAAAATGTGCTTGTTGATGGTTCCGTCTGATAAATAATGTTCAAATTATATTCGAGTAATAACAAATGAAATTGATGGTATTGCTGAGCAAATAAAAATTTCATATTTGGATGAAAACAATTTTGCAGAACTTTTATGGACTGCTCCAGAACTTCTTCGAGATGAAAACTTACGAAGACAGGGAACTCAACCAGGAGATGTTTACAGCTTTGCAATTATCATGCAGGAGGTCTTGGTCAGAGGGGTACCCTATTGTATGCTCACTCTTACACCGGAAGGTAAGTTAGAAGAACATTAATAGTTTATTTTTACGATTTTCACCGGATCACGTTTTTAAAAAATTGTTCGCTCCCCGTTATGGGATTCCTATATTAAGTAATATGGCGATTGATAATGATCCGGATGCTGTTAGTAGTGCATTTTTTAGTTTCAAACATTTTAAAAAACGCAGATTTTGGGACCATTAGAAAATCATGATTCAACAAAAGCTAAAGCTGCATGTATCTCTGACGTTTATCTGAACAAAAACTAAGCTTACTTTCATGTTACTAAAATTGAATATCATTTCAGCACATTACGTGCATGTGTACGTGCCAAAATGATGTTGCAAATTTATTTTATCTCCACTCAAGGATTAACCTGCATAAGTACTGTTAAAGATCACAATTGTGATATTCATATCCACTGAAACGACGTAGAAGGGGAGAAACCACCACGCTTTTCCGTAACGCCTTTCGCAAACCTTCATTAGTGTAGATGATGCAAGTAGAGGCGGCTTTAGAATTCCCCTTTGACTTTTAAGGCAAAAGCAAACACAAGCATACTATATACTATAAGCACGGAGATAATATTTTCCGGGTTATGTTACTTTTGCCGACACCAACAATAGTAAGACAAACACAAACCTATCTGGGTTTTAATAAATTATAAATGGCATGGATTATATGACCGAAACATTAATTGGTAAGATGTACCAATGCAATCATTGAGTGCTTTATTAAAGTTTTAAGTATTTTACTGTTTGTACTAGAAAGCAATTCCGTACCTTTGAGTGTATCCGACATAAAGTTTTTTGTCAGGCATTGTAATAGTCGGTCAACGTAAGGACTGTTTCTGCAAAAGGATACAGAACAAGAAAAAGAGTCTCTTGCCTTCACCCTATATAAACCACTTTGTGCTGTGTACTCTTTACTCTTAGTCTGCGGGTAAATCAACAAAAGGAGATTTGAAGGAAGACCACCATTGGATGCTCACCTTCTCGACTATCCCGACGGCCATTACACGAGTTACTCCAGATACGGATGTCAATAAATCTTGCTTTGTTTTTGCATGACCAAATAAAAGTGTTTGTACGTGTAATAAAAAGAAGAGCACACTTTTCACAACTTTATAATGGTTACAATAAAGCATGGATTTATCCATTCTATTTCTACCATAAAGTTAACTATTTGCTTGAATCTGAAATACAATGAATGATTTTCCTTTGAAAAAAAGTTGGTGTTAACTAGTTGAACCTCACTGATATAATCAAGGGTTTAATTCATTTAGTAGACTGAATCTTCTAGAAACAAAAAATCGAGAATTGAGAAGGTATTTTATGGTGGGGAAAAGCACAACTTTGAGCTAATTTACAACAAATGAATTTTACAACGTCTAGTGGTGTAAAGATTTGTACACCAATACCAAGCAAATTTGTGGTTCTATTTCTAGACTTACTGTAAACTGTAGTATCGTATTGTTATTTACGTTTTAGCATGCTGACTACAGCTTGAGTTATTGTTTTTTGGTACATAAACCACAAACTTTTATACATGGACACATTTAATTAAAATAAATAAGGTACTAGCCTTTTGATAAGTAGGCGATGTGGGAGTTTTATTTTAAACGATGAATTTTATTTTTTTTATTACGAATTATGCATCATTCACACTTTCCCTAAAATAGTACACCTTTTCAAATTACCCAACGCATCTACGAACTCGTTTACTTTTTGAAGCCTAAGTTCGTCATATTATATTGGATTACGGGATTTCATATAATGTGAGAGATAAAATTGATTAATATTATTTACATTTTTATTGTCAAGAAATACTGGAGAAACTGAAGAAACCACCTCCCCTTATTCGCCCGTCAGTGAGCAAAGGTTCTGCACCTCCAGAAGCAGTTAACATTATGCGACAGTGTTGGGCAGAACTCCCGGACATGCGGCCGGATTTTATGGTGATACATGACCTTTTCAAAACGTTGAACCATGGAAGGTTAGAAATGCAATTTTAGTCTTCCTGTTGGTTTATTTTCGGATATCAGCTTACAAAATGACATTTTATATTCTTTGCTGTATTTTGACCAATTTATTGTTGTTTCAAAAACATTAGTAAACTGCAGAGTGAAAAGTTGCATTAAAAATGCATACAAATGTTTATCATGTGGTATTTTAAATTTCAAATCAAGTTTTCCAAAATCAATGAAATATAGTATCAAATAAATTGCATGATACCCCTTAATTTAACGAATTGTGTATATTCGTTTAAACAACACTGATTTATTATTCCACCTCCACGTGAAAAAGGATAAAAAAGCAATGCTGAGAAAATAGATTTGCCAGTAAGTAAAGAGAAATACGTGATTCACGCAAATTGCTTGGAAGAGATCCTTCATATTTTTACCCTATGTATAACCAAACAAGCATGCCATCAACTCGTACAGATATCATGCAAATTGGTCGGTGAATTACATGTCACCGCGATTCCCAAGATTGACGGATGATCCAAAAGTATGAGTATCTGATAAATCGATCAAATTAGATTAGAAAATTTGATCATGGAACATATGGACCATATTAAAGGGCTCTGTCATGTTGCTCATGTTATAAATGAAAATGAAAGCCTTCGGAGAATTTAACATGACTACATGATGACATTCTACACACAGCTCTAGAGGTTGATATATATGGCGCGTTTATACAGCATATTATTTTGATAGCCTGTAGTATATGTTCCAACAGCATGTTCCCGATATACTTTGTCAAACAGTACACGTGACACGTGTTAGGTGTTAAATATTTCGAATTTTTGCTTGAGTTTCCTTTCTTACACGATCAGGAAATCTTTCAAGATATATGAAACTTATGCCTGTGTTTCTTATTGTCATCAAAGTAAAAAAGACAAGATCAGGGCTGTTTATGTATTCATATTCAAAAAACTCTGTCTAGAAAATGCTTAAATTCTAAACTCTTTCTCTTTTCGCTTTTATCAGCACAGGCATCTTGTTTTATGATCATATATTATCATGATAATATATATTACCACGTAGATGCGAAGCAAGTGTTTAAATAACAAAAAATGTTTGGGAAACGCAGAAAAGCCAACATAGTGGACACTATGTTCCAGATGCTGGAAAAGTACAGCAATAATTTGGAAGAGCTAATTCGTGAGCGAACAGAGCAGCTGGACCTTGAGAAGAAAAAGACGGAGCAACTACTGAATCGCATGTTGCCCAAGTAAGTGTGTTTATCATGCATTATAAAGAAAAAGGCAAGAGAAAGTTGGGAATGACCAACGTTAGTAAAATTAGAACGTTAATCGAAACGTGCTGCAAAGAAACTTGAACTATCTAAAAATGGCAATGGAAACACTCCTTTTAGCAAACCAACCCATTTTGCATAATAGTCTTATTATTTACACATGCTCATGTGTGTATATGGTTCCCTTGTGCTTTAAAATAGTACCGTTGCTGAGAAGCTAAAACTAGGTCTGCCGGTCGACCCTGAAGAATTTCAGGAGGTGACAATATACTTTTCTGATATCGTGGGCTTTACCACAATTTCTGCCTATTCGACTCCTTTTGAAGTTGTCGATTTGCTGAATGACCTCTACACGTGTTTTGATGCAACCATCAATGACTACAATGTATACAAGGTGAGAACTAAAATGCAATTAGAAATCAACCCCTTCTGTAGTATGAGACAATGTTGATATAAGATGAAATATTCAGGAGTATTTACATTGCAAAATGTGTTATAGCGTCTTTTGTTTGCCACGTTTAAATATATAGGTGGAGACCATTGGAGACGCTTATATGTGTGTCGGCGGTGCCCCGGTCTGGTCTCCAGATCACGCTGATCAAATAGCCACAATGGCATTAGATCTCCTGCATCAAAGTGGAAAATTTCGAATCAGACACTTACCTTTCACTCCTTTGAGACTTCGAATTGGCCTACATACAGGTAAATATACAAAACACTACTTTCTCTCTGGCTAACCATACTTTTCTTAACTTTTTGTTATTGGGTATTTTGCTTTTGATAATGTCATTATTCTTTCATACTAAATGAATAGACCGGTATAACAATATACCTTTAGTACAGTTTATATTCACCGATCCATTCAAAAATCGATTTGTCGGCAATGATGAGAGAGCATCTATGTAGCTTCTCCTTTTACACTATCATGGACCCAATTTTTACCATGTCGTTCATTTGTGTTTCTCTTTAATAGGAAGCTGTTGTGCAGGAGTAGTGGGTCTCACAATGCCCCGATACTGCCTTTTCGGAGACACGGTGAATACAGCTTCTCGCATGGAATCTACAGGCAAGCACATTTTATGTAGCCACTCGCTTTTTATCTAGCTACACAACTATTAAACTTTTTCTATTCAATTTCACTCATTTTTCTGCTCCACTGCTTTCATGTTCAATGATTACGAGCATACCCAACAAATTCTACTGAAGCATGAATAGTTCCTTTGCAAATTTAATTATGCAACAAATTGTCAAGCTGTCTGTTTCTCAAACTTGCGTCTAAATTTTAACAGGAGCCCCTTGGAGAATTCACATCTCTGCCGAAACAAAAGCCAAACTTGACGAAGCTGGAGGGTACATCACAGAATACAGGTGAATAAATAGACGTAACAGCTATAGAAAATCTTGGAAAACTGTTTGGATATCAAAGAATCTTTTGTAACTACGCCGTACTTTCTTTGCACAAATTTTTTAAAATTGGTATTTATTGCATGCACAAACTCAAAACGAATGGGTAAAAAGACTACGCCAAACACGTGATGCTCATAAATAATCAATGTGAGAATTTTGTGTGTCCAACAGGGGAATAACAGAAATCAAAGGCAAGGGTCCAATGCACACGTTTTGGCTGTTAGGAAAAGAAGGATTTGATAAAGAGTTGCCCACTCCTCCAGGACTCTGGTATGTTGTTGTTAAATATAAAATAAAGCGTTCCTAATGAAATCGTGCTTCTTTGAGAAAATCAAAGTAGTGACCATTGTTTTAAAGCAAGTTTTACTTTTTACTTTGCTTTATTGCATTTGCTTTCATTGAACAAGTAGTGACTTTCTTGTGACACTTGTCTAACTGACAATCATTACAACCAAAAATACACGGAAAACCCACATCTTCTTATCTATTTATATAATGTTTATATATGCGTTTTTTTTACTTTTTCCAACTTTCATTGCGGCGGACAATCATTCAATTTATCTAGCGAAAATCATGGGTAAGTTAAACTAAAATTGTATCAGCCAACTTTCTGTGTGCTAAATTTGTGCTTGCATGCAGGTTTAGTTTACTTTACTTGTCCCTGTCAACTGGCAAAGTCAATGAGGGAAAATAGCTATATATATGATTGCTTAGACTTGTGAAAGCTGTAGAGAAAGTGGATTTTCAAGGAAAACTATTTTCCCTTGTTGTACTTTGAACAGTGTATAGCATCTATGTTTAGTTGGCTCTTAAAGTACTTTTCTGATCGATAACACACAGTGTTCTTGTCTTGTTTCGCATATATATATTCTCATAGGCTGGATGAGAATTCAATAAAATACGGTAGGACTGGAATTATGCCGGATGGTTCAGGGGAATCTATACTGGGAGCACCAGGAGCAGTAAAGGCTCCTGCTTTGGTTGTTGTAACGGAAAAGGGAGCAGGAATCATGAGCAGCCAAAATGATGTCACCACAACAGGATTGAATCCAGCGAGTTCTACGGGGAGCGCAGTGGCTTCCTCTACAAAGCTTTTGGCTCCCCCAAAAGTTTCCTCGTCGTTTGGGATTATTTCTGGGGAAAACGTGAGATCTTTGTCTCCAGCAGAGCAGGCACGGACAAGTTTATATCTATCACTCACACCAGCGAGCACAGATTTGCCTTGTGTTCTCTGGGTTATATTTTTTGCATCTCACTATGTCATTCTCAATATACAAAAGACATCAAGTTGAAAATACGGGTACACGTATCATTCATCCACCACTTTTTTTGTTAAAATAAACATTTTCAGGTTGCACATCAGTTGCTGAATGGTCGTCCGACAACAAAAGGTCTTCGTCGTCAGTTAAGTTTGGATCATAAAGTTATGCCCGTAGTTTTACGAGCCGCTCACAAAGCTACAATTCGCCGGGCACCGTCCCTCGAAGAAAATTTAGAGAACACAACTTCTCTCAACATCCCTCTAATTTCCTCGACAAATAGAAGTGATGGTAGTAGTCACTCGAGTAAAACTAGTATCCTGAAGCATTCACCTTCTCCCTCGCCAAGAACGGTAAGTTTCGAGGACAAAGGTGCAGGGTCAGGGCGGGACGCAACTGCCTCGGTTTCAAGAACTACCGCCAGCAAAAATACTGGATACAGCGATGAAGAAAGTAAGAGAAGGTCGGAGACGGTGGTGAAAGTTGAGGCTATCAATAATAATCTATCCTCATCCATGTCCAAAAAGACGACTGAGCCAATTCCTTCCAGTAGAAAAAGTTTACTTAGAAATGAAATAACTAATGTTCCCGTCACATCTTTTGACCCTTCTGAGAAGTTTCATAACAGCATTATTGTAGCCCAACAAGATTTGACTTCTCGGGCTACCGGCGAGAATACAACAGCTAGTAATGCTGCCAGTTGTAGTGGCTCTGCTGCCAGCAACAGCAACCTCCACCTAACTGATGGTCAGCAGATTCAGATCAGCTCACCCAAGTCTGTACTGAAAGTTGGTAGTACTACTGCAAAAATCAATACTAATTTTCCCGGATTCGCATCACCGCAGCAGCGACAACAAAGCCAGTGCATTATTAATAGCGCGCCCGTAGCTACAATAACAAACACAATGGCTAGCACCCCCGCGCCAGTGGTGGCTTCAGCTGTCCTCCCAAGCGAATTAATTGCCAAGAATAATGGAGGCAGTACAGTGGTTACAAATAATATTATTATTACTAGTGCCGACCCGAAAATGAGAATAAATTCGAAGAAGCTGGCTAAAGCGCTGTCTGTAGTAGAGGAAAGTCCAAAAACGGAGAGGAAATATGAAATTTCATCGCCTAATCCAGTGTAATCCAATCCATTCATTTCTCCTTCTCTGGCCAACGTTATGAGCTTACTTTTGAACTAACATGAAAATGAATAATGAATATGACTATGACTTGTTATTGAAATGGCGAGTAAAAAAGCAATTCACCCCATGCCAGAAGAACTATCACACAATTACAAGGTACGAATCTAGCAGTGTAGCTTAACTGTGTATTTTCTATTTAAAATCAATACAGCAGCAGAAGTAATTCCATAGTATGTAGTCAACATTCAAGCGTACCTGTGTGAGATTTTTTTGCAACTAATTAATGTCACCAACAAAATTGATGCTCGAGGTAATTTACTAATTATGGAAGCACTCAAGAACATTTTGAATTATGCCATAGATTGTGCAACCCTTTTCTTAAAAGGGTCAACCGTTTATGAGGAAATTACTGAATTTAGTACCATTTAGTAATAGTAAATGCTGAATACTCTTTGTTAAAGCTGATTATTTATAAAGTTGTTCCTATTTTTATTATATATGATAAGGTAACAAAATGTTGTAGACAATACAGCGAAATAATAAAATTGTTTGACTAGTATGAACCAACTTGATTTATAAAACTGTCTTCAAATGTTTGTGAAAGAAAAAGTTTTTCAATGAATTCATTTAACATGCAGTTTAACGTTGATGCATATGCATAATCCCTAATAGGCATTCCCGATTTTTGCCTGTAAAGTGATTTAAAAGAGGCATATCTAAGACCTTCCTGGTAATGTACATCCCATCGATTCCGAAATGCACAAAGAAGCTGATAATAACGCAGTTTACATTGCTGGTTTTCATAGTTGGTGAAAGTAAACCTGTTGCCTGTCTTTCTTACCATTGCATTGCTGCTATGTCGTATGCATGTGATCTTCTCTTTATGGGTACGTCCATGAGCAGACAGCAAAATTACTTGTACACGTTTTATTTCAGTTTGGTTTGGGTCTACAAAGCTGAAAGATCCGTTCTAGCAAGCTCTCAAGGTAAAAACTTGAGAGCTTTATGCAGTCATCATTCGATTAGCCTTCACAGTTGATTTAGTTTTCTTGTACATAATATTCTTCCTCGAGTATATAATAAATCTTTATCATTGGGAAAAATACGCATAGTTAGGAATGACATCTTTTTATGACTCTTTCACGTATGATGAGTTTTGTATAAGTGTAGACCCTATAATAGGTATCCGATTGCATAAAATTCTCATGAAGGTTACCGACTTCTCCAGTGAAAATTTACAGGTAAGATAATATTTTATCCCACGCTTCTAATCGTTTACAGCCTGGAGCAAAACAAATATGAACATATTTTTATCGACGTCTTGGATTTTATGCCAAACATTATCATTAATCATAAAATATCAGTGTTCAAGCCCGAATCATTCACTTATTTTATAAAACATTAATGTCATTTTTCCAAACATTAGTTACAACAGCGTTTTAGAACATATTATACAGAATTGCTATTCTAGATTGAGGTATACGTTTGGAATAATCAATTTTAATAAGAATTAGTCTTTTGCAAAAAATAATAATCTACACTACTAGCACTAAACTTCTTTTAAGGGAATTCAGAAGTCGAAGTTAATAAAATGCAAAATGCAAACATAAAAGCTTGCCAAGTGTTCGGTTTATAAACCGGCATGTACAAACTTATGATTGTATAGTAGTGCATAAAAACGGAGATGGCCCAGACCCTACATTTTTGTTGATAATCATACATGTCCGTTTTTGGTAATATTGGCGTCATTAGCAAAGCATTAAAAATTCAGAACTTTATAAAACACGGCCGGTTCAGAACTGCCATAAACTTTTATGAGTTTTTAAACTTTGCAGAATGTAATACACTCACAAACCAATTTATATCGTGAATTGTATTTACAATATTATTTTTGGCATACACTATTACGAACATAAAGTCGAATGTACAACATACATAATGTTCAAAAACTGCAGAGTATTTGTTTATTGCTTTTTATAGAAGACAAAACAATGACACTCGTTGGAACAACATCCTGTACACAAAAAATAAATCGATTTCTTAGGTTTTCGGAAGACCAGTATATTATGCAATTTCAAAAATACCGAACCGATCACTTGTCAACCATATATTTTACATATTCATTCGTTTCTTACAAGGCTAACAAGGAATAAAAACATCTGACATAAAAAAATTATGATGATAATGCCACATGCTAGCTGACTGACAGGACGCACGCAACAAACTAACACAAGACCGGAGTATATAAAACGGAGCTAGATAGATGAGAGCTCTCACACACGCAGAAGACCATTTTTATTATTCGTGTGTACTAGTACAATGAATTGCCTCTTCTTGTAATTGAATATACGCCTACAAATTTTGATGTTACATAAAATATTCCACTTTTCATTATTCCAATTCCTCATTCGTACGTATTACAAGTTTTGGTAAGGTAAGAGTACATAACAGTTCAAAGAATGAACTTATGTTATGTACAAACTTACCGAATAACGTAATGTTGAACATCAAAATAGCTTCATTTAAACACACACAGTATTATCAGCGTCATGTAGTCCAAGTTCTTTTAGTTGTCTTTGTAAAGCTTTGCCTGCATCGCATACTACTGGCTTATTTACTAGAAGTTGGGTAGCTTGGTGCTCATTGCGAGGTTGCGATATGCATGGGTCAAACTAATGAAAGTTGTGTTAATTTTTTTCGCAAAACACCACAACGTGAAAAAGTGTGTTCTATTTGTCATACTTGTACTGCTGGTCAGCATCGTCAATTTTTGTTTGTGCACGTTGTTCGTGGCATAATTTACTTTTCGAGTTGCCAACATTGATTATATTTTCATTATTTGTAAAGAAAAAAGGCTTCATTCTGAAGGCTTATGATTCTATTTGTTCGTTTGCAAAGACTTGTGTTTTCAAAAGGTTGTTGAGCTGTGTGCAAAAATAATAATTGCAAAAGACAAAATTTGTTTTCGACTATCAACCAACCTGCTTTACAGGCCAGACCTAATGTGATAAGTAGGTATACACTGATTCAAGTACAAATGTCATATCAATATCATATCACTCATTCCAGGACTCTTATGATTGTCGTGGTTTGCGGTTATGGATGCGAGATTTAATGGCTTGACTTGGGTAAGATATATACTTACTGCTATCTTGACTAAATTCATGCATAATTGACATTATCGATTCTAGTGTTGACAGTGGTTGTCCCGGTTTAGTTGTTCTGAATGTGTACACTTAAACTTTTCAAGATTGTAGTTTGGATTTAATTTCAAATTCGCGATGGTAAGTACAGGGGTAGGTTGACAAACTCTCTGTTTGAACAAAGTAATCCACCAAGCACTAGGTTTGAAAAGTTTTTATCTACTTTTTCAAAGCAATGGCAATAAATAAGCAATCTAAGGCAAAAATATTATTTTACTGCGTACAACATTCTATAGCTTGTAATTGTGCTAACTAAATACTTTGACCAATAAATAAACAAAAAATAAATACATACTATTAAAGTTTGACTTTTGCTATTGTTTTTCTAATAATAATTACACATTAAGTCGCATTTCATCTCGAGAATTGCCATGAGCTAGTAATATCCAAAAACTAAAATTAAATATTGTCCTATATTGCCATCATATCCTCAAATCAAATTATATTGTATCCACCTAATTAAATATAGGCCTCAATGCTTTAATAGGAATCCACACACAAAATCAATCGGTTTGCCGTCATTCGCTAAACAGGTAGTGAAACATGTGCACCGGATTCCTTCTGTTCGCTCAATGAGTGTAGTTTACTACACCAAGCCTTAATTTTTTTCAATTTTCAAGAGCTGTTCAAAGTGCACAAAGATAAAAGTCAAAGTTTAAAGTATTTTAAGTGTAGTGTAGTACATTATATGAGTACTGAATGAAATATGGGGGAATAAACTGTCAACTGAAACATCAGTGCTCATCAGCGTAGTACACACACACATGCAAGCTAACAAAAAAACTACTTCATTGCATATTATCATCACACATGCAACATAAGTACTAAGTACATGTGCAAATTGTTTTTGCAATATTTCACATCTTTTTGACAATTCAACTTAATGAGCCATTGGCCTTGTGTTTGATTCCAATTCCTACGTGCGCGTTACAAAACACAATTGAGCAATGCATAATATTATTCATTGTTTAAAAAATCTGTTACAGAAAAGCAAGCACGCTCATCATCTCTAAATTCATCGTTCAAATACAAAGTAGACCCTTATACATTCATAAGTTTGCTAAATATATTTTTCTGGTTACAAGGAGACGGTGAACACGACTAGTAGTTGTAGTTGCGGTAGAGGACAAACGAGCAGGTGACTAGTTGGTGTTTTCAAATTTTTCTGCACAAGAGGCTCACTTAAAATACGGATTACTCAAGGTAATTTTCAAATCACTATAGCATGTACATGTTTTTATGTTTAAAGATTCTGGGTAGCTGGGTTCATCATAATTGCTAGATATCTGCATACATGTTCGCTTTCCTAACCAAGCTTTAGCTTTGCAAATGTTTTTAATCATTCTTTAACCAATTGCAATTGGGCTGATCAAACTAATTGCCTGTTCAGTGAAAACATGGATGACACTGAAAGTGACAAGGACGAGCGTTTGCGGGAAGACGTTTTCATCATTCATTACCCTCATTGTTCCCCTGCAAAGTGTCAAGTAACTCTTACGTCTGACGAACTGATTCTGGAGGAACACGAGGAGGATGAGAGTGACTGTGATATTGAGCAAGAGCGATATAAAATCGAGGACATTTTTGGGGCCCACGTTGTTCGGAAGGAAAGTGAAGAGCCGTCCCTGCCAACGGTATATGTATGCTTGATATTCTATAAAAATTTGGAAAACAGCAGCACTGGTAGAACCCGAGTTCCCAGGATTTTTGAAATAAACGAGCCCCAGCGCTCCTATGAAGGGAATCTGGATGTAGCCAAGAAATGGACACTGGATATTTTAGGCGTGATCAAAGCCAAATTTCCCAATTTGTACTCGCACGAGTTACAAGAAGGTTCAAGTAGTTTGAGCAGCTCAGTCAACGAGAAAATTGAAAGGGCATTTGAATACTTGCAGTCTGCCAGAAATGAAAGTAATAGGACGAATACAAATGATGACAACAAGAGTAATGAAACTTTAAAATTGGACTTTTACGAAGAAAAGTTCACCTTATGTAAAACACTGCTGTTTGAGCGGAATTATTTGATAATTATCAATCCGGTTAGTGGGCAAGCAAAAGGCTTGACATTATTCAAGGTATGCAATAAACCTAATCCCGCCAGTATGAGTTTTGACATGTTACAAAAAGATTATTCATTCAAATGAATATTTTATGTGCTATTGACAGGAGCGCATATCCCCTGTATTTGCAGACGCGGGTATTAAACCTCAACTTGTGGAAACAGAGTTTCCAGGTCACGCACATAATACAGTGAAAAAAATTGATCTAAGCCAGCTTGATGGAATAGTTTCAATTGGAGGCGACGGTGTGCTCAATGAAATCGTGAATGGCTTACGGAGTAGAGCGGATTTACAAAAGTTTGCTGACGTATGCTTTCAGTTTATCCAACCCTAAAATAATATATATTATGTAGCATAACATTTTCCATTTGTAAGTCGTTTTTATCCGCTCGGTAGCTTTTATTTTTTGTTTTCCTCCCATTATGACAGATTCCTATCGGGGTTGTTGCAACAGGTTCGGGAAATGGCTTGGCTCGTTCCATAGCTGCTTACTGTGGGGCATCAGAAGAATATCGAGCCAATCCCGTGCTATTTTCATCGTTATGTATTGCAAGGGGATGTGTCTCTCCTGTTAATCTGGTTCGTTTTTTTTATAAAGCCATTTCATAGAAATAATAATTCGTACAAAATTGGCATTATTATTTTCCCAGAAGGATGTAAAAAATCAGAAACAGTAACAAGTGTCAATAACTGTCTGCCATTATAAATGATTTATAGACTGAGGTCACCCTTGACAGGAGAAAATTCTACTCCTTTTTATCGGTGGGCTGGGGACTACTCTCGGACATTGATATTGAAAGCGAAATCTTACGGTATATTGGCGAAATCCGATTCTTTATCTGGTCGTTCATAAGACTCATCCAACTGCGTCGTTATAAAGCTGAGCTTTCATACGTGCCACTTGATGCCAAGGGATCGATTAGTAGTCGAGTGATAGTTAATGATGACTTCGTTAGTGTTTACTCCGCTTGTCAATCCTGGATTGGATCGGACATGTTATTTGCACCTGATGCTACACCGTTTGACTCGACTATTCATTTAAACTATTTGCCAAGTAACACTGGAAGACTTGCGGCCGCCAAGTTTTTGAATGAACTGAATGCAGGTATGTTTAAGACTGTTGAGAAAATGTCAAAAGTCAAACCCAAAAATAAGTTTGAGCTCAAGTTCAGTACTCATGTCATCTCTCTCTATTGGTACAGGCCAGGGAAAACAAATAACTGTTAGTCCGGGTAAGTACGTGAAAGTTAAAGAATTCACTATTCGCTGTGAAGGAGGAATACAGGGTTGCCTAACAGTTGATGGTGAGCAAGTTAAGGGCGAGGAAATAACAGTGAAAATGAGCGATACACCGTTGTTTGTTCTAGCAATGGGGCAACCTGAAGAAACATAAAAGTACAATAATAACATGCACATTTGACAAATGACACCCTGATGTATTCATTCAAAGAATGGTTATTCTAAAACATTAGTTTGTATAACAACTTGTTGGCTTTTGATCATTGCATAGTCGTTAACAAGCATACCTATTATAATATTGGGTAGTGTATTAATAATTTTTAAAGTGTAAATGTGAAGCACTGTGAATGCCTTGTACTTTACTTGTACCGATGCTCAAGTTAATAAAGTCTTAAAACGCTATTTTGGTTGTAAAAAGTATTGCTCTACACAGAGGTGATGATTGCTTATTTCTCTGGCATGTAGTTTGTCATTCAGAAAGAAAAGTAACACTGACGCTTGACAGGAAAGCTTTTAAGTTGGCTGTCGGACCCTAAAATGGCATAGGAACATGTCCCGTAAAGAACCATATTGAAATTACAATTTTATTATGACAATATGCATGATGGATAGATTATAAATGATAGACGAATACCCACGAACATTGATTTCAATCTTTGCCTTTTACTACCGAATACACCCTCTTACTTTGATTTTTACACAAGATGCAACATACATACTGAGAAACAAAAGGAGAAAGTTTAAATAAGTCGCCATAAAATGCAGGGAAATATTATTAAAAGACAATTTGAAGAAATCATAAAAGATACGAAAATTCTATGTGAATTAGAACCATTTGTCAAGAAATGGTCATTCAACGAAATATCGCCCCATTTCGAGATAACCAATGCAATAAGCCCTGAGAACAGGCAAACTTTAACAGAAATTTTACGTGATGTGAAACCGTTAACGATATGTGACGATGATTTAGACGCGAAACATAAACGTGAAAAGCTTCTACGTGAACTAAAAGGTGAAGAAAGTGAAAAACAATGCTTACTACTTTCTTTTAACTCTTTTTTAAATTGAAGTATTTTGAAGGGCTTCACTTGAAAAACCATTTATTTCAAACTGTGTTAAATCTTGACAAATAGGAATAATGATGGTTCCTGCAAGCAACGATGATGATAATGGTCGAAACAACTCCGTTACGTCTGAAAATCCAATTGAAGAGGATCAATATGACCATGAGCTAGAGAAAACTTTGAAGGCTTTACAGGAAATAGAAAATGTAGATGCTGTAACACAGGCGGATATAGACGATTTTATTCGAGGACTAGGAGGAAAACCGGACGGGGTAGACCTTACAAGAATTAATATTCGAGAATGGAAGGATATATTTATGGAACACTGGCTTGATTTGTACAACCTTTCAATGAAGAGTGTAAGAAAATGTGGTATTAGCTATTTCTACAAAATAGTATTCCAATTGAACAAAGTATTCACAATAAAATTCGATATTCTCTGGTTCGATATTAGATCACAGGATATTTTATATTGAAATTTTATACTGATCCCGCATAAATACAGAAAACGTAGAAAAAATCTTGTTATTTTTTGTAGCATGCAGTGATAACATTTGGTACAGATTTTAGAACTAACACAGTGTAAAAGGCATGTAATTTTACACTGATAAATATATTTGCAGACCCTGGTGAACAAGAGAAGGGACGCAGTAAAACACCAGGGAATTCTTCCTAACATTACCAGAGCTAAATCTCCCATTAAAAAGGATCGCCGCGAAGATGTGGTACGCTCGCAAAAAAGCGCTGATCGTTTTTCCGTGTGCACATCCTCCAGGGTAAATCTGGACAGTCATTTTATGACGAGAGAAGAACGTAAAAATATGGCCACCTCTTTCAAGCTTCACGGAGCAGCTCAAGGAGAAAGCACAAAAAATGGTTTACAATCGACCTCTTCTCCCTACCTATTCTCGGAATATCAGAGAGGAGTAGTTCCTGTGGAAAGGGAAAAAAGTTTATTGACTTTGCGAAAGGAACATCATGAAACTTTGGTGCCCCATATGCAAGAGAAAACAGCCAGCTCAGCTTTCATAGGAATATCGCAACCTCAATATACTAAAAATATGTCGATAAACGATTTGAAAGCATCAACGGACAACTTTTATGGTGATCGAGAAAGACAAACGAAGAAAATTGCACAAAATAACTGCGTCAATGAAACCAAGTTTAAAGCTGAACTAGCAAAGAATAGTAGAAAAGATAGAAACACTGGTCAAATTCCGAGTTTCAAAGGGAGAAAAGTCCAAGCATCTGTTCGGCCTTCAAGCGCCATTCCAGTCTACGATCCAATTCCATTGACAGGAGGCGTCTCAAAGTTTGCCGTGGTGAAAGGTAAAATCAGGTAAACATATTGGGAATGTATGTTTAAAGGACGAGTGGAGACTAGCCTACAATATTGACATACTTGGAGGAACCAATAAAATAAATTGAAAAGTTGAGCATAAAAATATTACCTTCTACAAATCTTTTTCAGTCGATATGAATTCTCGTTTATTTTTTTCATTTCGGCAAAATAAGTTTGTCAGCATATATTGCACCGCCATTACCAACAGCATTCAGGTTGGATGAGTAATTAGTTGCTTATTATACTACATGCACTTTGTTTACTTACACACTGCGTTGGTCAATACAAGTGACTTCGTCGTATGGTAGACCTCGTCATGCTCGTTGATTTCATCAGAGGAGACAGTGGAGTTCCACCATCTTCTGCTGGAGGTTCTACTCTATTGCCATTTCCGCAGCAAGCATGCCTAAAAATTGCTAGGACAAAAGACATTTTATAAGAACTGTGCTACATAATTGAGTACATTAAAGATATCTTCAAATTTTGCATCCGGCTATTAGCATGATGGCTGTACCTCGTAAAGTTCCATCCGTTCCTGCTTTCCTTCTAAAAGCTTTGAGTGTTTTTCGATTGAATATAAAAACGATAAAGGCGAGCACGCCTTGAGCATATGTGAAGCCATCCAATACTGCCCATATCCAAAATGTAGTGGAGCTTGCTTCAGACTGCTTTTGCGAAACTCCATTGAGCAATAGTGGACGAGCAAATTTAAGAAGATCCATAACCCAGTATGATAAAGTGAAGAAAAACATGTTCGACAGCAACGAGACCCTGACCCAGAAAGGTGAAAAGTTGTAATGTGTTTGCATCCAAATACATTAACGACCACGCATACACATTTTTGCGTGGGCTAAATGAAAACAGATATTAATCAAGATCAACTTCTCAATTTTTTCCTGTAATGTACTTACCTCGGAGAATCATCAATATCTGTGGAAGCACTAAGTCTTCCCAAAATATGGTTTATGCTTAACAAGATTATTATAAAGGTTGCACTTTCTATCCCAAAAAGCAGGTAGTCAGTTACTGGCCATGTTGGGGCAAAGCAAGACTTTTCTCCGTACATAGGCTCCTTAGATCTAGTGATCAGATTGTTATACAATTTATCATCATGTTTAACATGTCATCATATCAATAACATATAATTTTAGTCGGTTGCATATACTCCATATTTAAAACGATTCCATAAGTCGACACTCCAATCGGGACAGCTAATAAAAGTAAGTAGTATATTACAAGCCGCATTTTCGACTCTTCGATTTCTTCCCCGTACGACGCAAATGCATCTGCTTTTCTGTATAAAGGAACAGTCAACCACACAATGACACATGAAGCGTAAAAGTCGTGATAATATTTTCAAAAGCTTCATACAACCTTAGCATCAAGTACAAATCGAAAGCAATCACGAAATAACTGGAACTTGCCATAATCTCAGAAAACTGTAAGACGACACCTGAAAAATTAATTATGCATGATATCCACAATTCATTACTGCCACGTGAAATGACACAACTGCAATGATACTTGGGATATATTCTGTAATTGTCGCTATACTTATAACGTAGCAGATTTTGTGTGACGTTGTTTCACAGAAGAAAGCTGGTATTATAAATGCGGAGTAGACACCCAGTGCTAAAAAGTAAGCAAACTCTACCCATCCAGACACGTTTAAGTAGTTACGCAATGAAAGATAGATTATGACATTGAGTATGGTGAAAAGACACGACAGGCCTGACACAGCTGCAAACAGTTGGTTAATCCATTTTTGATGATAGGGCTCACACGCCTGCTTACAACGATCGTTATCCTTAACTGCTATGTTAAGTATAGTTTTTCCATCTTCCACCAAAAGTCTGCAAAATTGAACGAGGATTTTTTCCCGAATTTTCATGAAGGCCTGGGTTTGATGTACATTTATTATGTATTTATTCAAAAATACAGCGAATATTAGGTTTCGCAGTACCTGTCAACGCAGTACGCATATGGGTCATAAATTGTGCCCCCGTAAAGCATGGTTCCATTTGAGAGAAATTTCGGAAAGTCATGTCCGTGTCCAACAAACGTCCTGTTACTAGAATCCATTTCCAGCATATCAGACCTCGAAATGTTATAGGTTTCATTTATTCGGAAGCAATATTGACCACTGTTACTGGTATTTCTGGACTCAAATCTATGATGGACATATTTTGGATTCAAATCTTGACAAACTTTAAGATACAAACAGCGAATGACCTTACTTAAGCATGAAACTTGATGATTGCTGTTGACGAAATTCTTTTGGCACGTCCCAATGTAGAGGATGCGTTTCAAATTCGGATGGAGCTCTAGCACAAGTATCACACGACTCTCCATTGAAACTATCCTCAACCTCGCAACAAGTATAAACTGTACCTATTTCTTCACCATCAACTATAATGCAGCCAAAAAATGCGACGGAGAGAATTAATAAAGAGAATTTTCCAGTCTGATTGAATTTACTAGTCTTCATGTTTAATCGATGATCAATTGATCAGACAGGAAGTAGGAAAGCTATTGAATTCAAATTTGGGAGCATGAATCTTCATGCTTCAAATAACAGGGATTCAAAAGTGGATATGACAGATATTTCTGAGTTCATTTAGCCATTAAAACATTACAATTCTTTTTATTCGTCACTATTTCCGTCATTGCGGTGATTTCTATGAATGAATGTCGAATGCGTCGTTGATCGGTAAAACACAAATGACTTTTTAGTACAGTACTTACTAATTGTGGCTGGACTAAAAGATCATGACTCAAAACGGAAAAGAGAAAACCAAATATTATTTGTAGGTATATAAAGATGGAGTAAATGTATGTGTAGGTATATAATTTTTTTATTCAACTTGACCATTTATTTTTGAATGATGTAATGTGTGCTACAATAAATATTAACAGCATACAATATTATAGTATTTGTATTTGCGCCTATTTTTACTATACATACAAAATATTCTTAATAATACAAAAACAAAAACAATCAGACATTGACGTACATGTAAGAAAACTTATCGCTATATATACTACATTTGCATGCTACGGAACCTTGTTGAAAAGTCGATGTACTATGTCCTCAACTCCCATTCCAACCACACATATAATCACCATACAAGCCCCCATGACAGATTTCCAGTCTGGAACTTCATGGAAAATTATCACCTAAAAAACAAAACATTATATGAAAGAAGCGGCATTGTTCTTACCACAAAGCTGAATATTATGTTCCGCGTGATTACCTGCAAAACGTATGCCAAAACTATATCCATTGACCGAGTAACAGCAACACGTCCTGCTCCTATTGGGTTACCGGATTTTGGAAACAAAGAAAAGGATTAATATTAAAATTTGGTATCGGGGCACTGTGTTGGTCCCCAGAAAACAATCTACTAACAAACTGTACTGTAAAGAGATTTTTGGAAACTTTGACTCTTAAAACATGATTGTTTGTACACTTTTCATACACATACAGAGCAAGTGTAGAGTTCTTTTAGACAATTTAGAACTATCGATCCCATGAAAAACGGGATTAATCTGTGAAATCATATAAGCTTACCTTCGTGCGTTAACGCTATGGCAACAAGAATTTGTCCACTGAGACCAAATACCGCGACTAGAAGTATGAGAATCCACTGGAAGGCGGATTGACTTGGAATGGCAGGATGACCTCCAAAAATAAGTATGCAGGTTGAGATTATAAGAGACCAAAACGAAAACTGAAACACAACAACAGAGTAATGAACATCTTTACACTTTCTCATTACAACGATGTTCATTGCTGTAAAGATGGTTCCGAAGAGGGCTGCGACATATCCCAAAATATTATATGACTCTTTAACATCAGGATGTGTAAAAATGAAGGGTGGCTTGGTAATGAAAACGACACCAGTAACGAGAAAGAAAACGATAAATGTACGGTAAAAGCCACAGGGTTCTCGAAGCCAGATATGTGACATTATCATGACAAATACAGGAGAACTGTAACGAAATTAAAGTAATTTTCAATGTTATACAAAAACGGATGAATTACAGTATAATGTCACTTACATGCAATGAGTGACAAGTGAAGACATAAATGCTTTTATAATACCTAAATATGATTGTCGCAGCATCCCCCAAAGGAAGCAGTCTGAAGGAATAGAAAAGCAGTACAAGCGTTGTTCCACCAACAACACCTTGAATAAAAAGTAGTGCTTTGGAGCCCTCTGGTCCCATTAGATTTTGTCCCTTGCACAAAGCTATTGGAAGTGTTACAGCAATCTATGTAACAGGAAAATTCAGGAAGTACTTTGGTAAATTGATAATGCAATCGTGGAAAGTAGTTTTGTAGTGTGTTTTCATGTTATCCTTCATGGTAATATTAATCAAACAAGTTTGGCATTTATCATTGGCCTACCTGAAAAACTGATCGAAAAATTAGCAGTTCCATCGGATCTACGTCTGTCAAATACTTGACGGTTCCCGAGCATAGTGTGAAGAATACTCCGGAGATAAAAGCAAGAAAAATTCCAAAATAATTGGTTTTCGTGGGCACGATAATCTTCTTCCTGTTTGCTAGAAGAGGTGTTCTTGAATCCACGCTGACTAGTTGTGGGTAGATAGAATCTTGGCATGATTTTTCTACACTATTGCCTACACTTCTAGCAGAGCTTATTGTTGGAAACACTATTACTTCTTTACACGCTCCACTGGCGCTATCAGTGTTGTCCGGATCCATTTTGTCTACTTGTTGCCCATACTTAATATACTGAGGTAAATATGATTTTTCCACTTCAAGTTCACTCATGATATATAAAAATTAAATGTGTGTATGATGAATCCTGCTTGTAGTATTTTCTTTTGAAAAATCAGTCCATTGATCACAACTTCTTCAGACCAAATCTCTAGGATATATGGATAAGTGCTCTTTTATTTCCAGTTTATTGCCTCGCAATTCATAAGATAGATTCTATGAAAATCTATAAAGAGAACCTTTACACATTCGACTGGTTTCAGTCACGTTCAGTTTAAAACTAGATAAAAATGTCGGGAAGCTCATAAAATTATTTTTAACCTAGTAATGTCAGCCATACATATTATAGTGATGCAGGGTTTTATGTTGTTCTTTTCATGAACTTTAACTTCTGTACACCTAAAAGGTACAAAATGATAATAAATACATGAGTTCATATGATAGTTAAGTACGCGCAATGTCCTTTTAAGACATATCATTAATTTCTTTTGCTCCATTTAACATATCTTGCCAATAATAAACCAGATGAAGATTAAAACAGATTTGAGACAATAAGCTTGTAATGTATTTATTCAATCAATCCTGCTGGTTATCATATCGTTATCGTAAGTAAATAATTTCCTAGCTAAGAGTATGCATGACCAAAACCAGTATGTATTTGGAAAGAGCAAGGAAACATGCACTTTGACCAATAGTTGAGAGCAATGAAAAAATATTAACTAACTCCTGTTTCAGTCAGATCTAAACCATAAGAAATATTGCATAGCAAGATGTGGTATGACTATACTATGCACTGTGACAGAAAAGATATTTAAACAACGTGATGAAAGAATGGTGACGAAGTGTTGGGCGATGGCTTTTTCTGGATGTTAATTTTCAGAGATAAAGTGAAATGATGAAAAACAAGAGCATTTAGGAATAATGAAGCGTTGATTTTTTCCTTCCTTCGTATTGGTAAACAAAAATAAAGTTGTTTGTATTTTGTCACCAGAAGATTTTAAAAATCATCCTACATAATAATTCATGTAAGTACATATTGTTAATTAGCCACATAAACATGGGGTTACAAAAGGTACATTGCATATAAAAGAGATTCATATTGATTGGTTGACCTCCACCATTGTAATATGTATGTAATATATATCTTGCAGAAGAAAAGCAGTGTGATAACTTTACAAAGTACTTGTGCGTCTAAATACTGCGCGTTTTTTAGATTTTTTAAAAAGCTTTAGATTCAAGTCTAAGCATTTAACAATTTGCAATTTTAGCAACATTTTAGACAAGCTATACTTTGCATGCGATTGAATATAAAAGCATTTTTTGATTTTCCCCACATACACTGAAGAAATGTGAAATAAGAAAGTTGGTGGTGTGAAAGGCAATAAGAATATAACGCAGATTCTACATCCGCCTAGTGAACGGTAAATAAGTCATAAAAGGCATCCCAAGCGACTCGCGTTTTCCCAGAACCATTCTGCAATAATACACAAGATATCATATTATATATTGTTCCCCGCGATAACAAGAATTTAGAGTATTCAGATTCAGACTGATGTAATACTGATAAATATATTATTATTATGAACATCTTCAAAACTTATTTACAATCTTATTTTCGTCTGGAGTCTCCGGTATTTTGTACAAAATCCGCGTGTCCTTATAGGCTTGCATTTGTCTCCATTTTGTTAATTTTCTTACATGATATGCCAAATATGCTGTTGTTATTCCCAGAATTATAACTAGCGTCCATAAAATGGACAGCTGAACGACCATACCATCGGATGCCTCAGATACCACTTTCCTCGTCAAGACTTCATGCTTCGGTAGAAACTGTCTTCCCAGCTCCTCTTCTTGTTGCTCTACGGATTTTTCAATTTCATCGTCCTTCACATCTCCCGTATATTCAGGCACTGTAATATTGCTATTGCCTCCGTCTTCGTTATTCGGGAAACTTGATTCCGTTGATCTGTCTGAACTACTGGCATTTTCATTTTCTTTCTCAGAATGTTCAAGTGTTGCGTTCAGCTTCTTGTTGAACCAGTGGTAAGGCAGAATATGCTGTACTATTGTTTTGCTAGAGCATGGGTCCCTTGGTCTATATGAAACATGATTGGAATACAAAATATGACAATTGCAAGCCAGCTTTATTTTCAAAGCCCCAACATTTTTCATGGAAATTGGTATCATCTCTTTAGGCTTATCAAAGCAATTGAGATGAATCTTTGTGGCAGAGCTTCCTACCACCACATACGTATCCGACGATATCCTCTGAATTAACGGCAGCGATACCGGGTCTACCGGAAAACAAGAGAATTTGCATGTCTCTGTGATTAACAGACGATTTTCTGTGAGAAGGGATGTCGTACAAGCATCATTCTCAAACACTGTAGGAACTTCAGACGTTTTGCAAAGCTGATTAGGCTCGCAGCGCGTATCCAGTAGTAAGCCTGTATTCGATTCTATGAGAGTTAGCTTTGACGCACGAAGTTTTAGCTGGCACAACCTCTCTGGAATGCCTGACTTGTTGGAAAGCTCCTCTAGGAATGGAATTGTGTTAATCTCCACGAGCTTGTGGGATACGTCTATCCTTTTGATAGGAACAAGTATGCGTGTGATAAAGGTGTAATCGTCAGAGAATGTGCAATCCGCCAAAGGCAACTTATAATACTCCTCAATATCTTGTGCCAGGTTTGTGTAGACCAGCTCGTAGCCCCAGCGTGCTAAATTCTTTGAGGCGTCCTCTAAAGCCTCTGTTAGCATCTCCAAGTTTATGAAAGTCTGTGGGATCAGGCCAGACTGACAGATTCGTAGTGCACTGGCAAGTCGAACACTTTCCATCACGTGATTTGTCAAAAGAAGACCATGTACGGAGGTATACGTGTTCATTGTGATGGCCCAGTCTACTTGGTTGGGAAGTTTATCGAAATATGCCTGTTTGTAGCTTTCCAGCATTTTGTAGTAGATGGTCTTGTCAACGACCCAGTTCCCAGAGGGGACACGTACTTGTACTGGCTGGGCGAATCTGCTGCACGCGCGAAGAGCGGTCCTATAATTATCTAACTGCGCTTGGCTCGTATAGGATCTGAAGAAATGTGGTCCAATTTCATTACAAATCACTTCAAACCCTGTTCGTTTCTTGAGAGGTTCTTTCTTTGTCGCAGTATGGTTAAGGTAGTAAGGTTTCCAGAAGCCCATGTCATCTCCCAACTTTTTAATAACCTCAAATAGATGATGCGCAATTGGACATAATTTCTCCGTTTTTGATTTTATACATGATTGAACATTTCCCCAGATCAGCCGCAAAGCAGTGTCTGTGTGTTTGGGTATCGGAATTTTATAAATGATGGGAATATAAGAGTCATAAAAAATGGGATCGGCTAAATATTCAACATTGCGACCAGAAACAAATTCGTGGTCTGGCTGATAATGTGGATGAGGATTCTCGCTCTCTTCAGAAAATGACAACGCACCAAGTAGTACCAAGAACGCCAGTAAATTGAAGCGCTCGGCTACGATATAGTGAAAGTATAAATATTTCATTCTTGCTCTTCGATGTCTCTGGTTTTCTCACGCAGGTTCATTTACCGCTGTTGCTGCTGTGGTGCGTATCCCTGTATTTGACAGATTCAATTATAGCAATACTGAGAGTATACTCAAAAACTTTTTCAATTGATAGAAGGTAATGAATTACAATAGTGTGCTGTTATTAGGAATAAGATATTACATTAAATTGAAAACAGCAGGTGAATATGCACTGATTGCGTCTTCCCACTGAACAGAGATAACGAATAGAACGAATGAACCTAATCTACATTCAGCACACGTCTGACTTACCATGTCAAAAAATCAAGGGACAAGTTTCCACAATATTATCTTTCCCAGTACGTATATTTGCTGCAGTTGTTTCTTTAAAAATACTACAAACTTTTTAAATAAAATGTTTCACACTATTTAAATAGCTTTTTATGAGCAATTAAAAGAAAATGTGTTTTCAAAAGTTATCGATTTAATTGAAATAAAAACATTTTTATTAGTGTATATACGAAAAAAGTTAAGTTTCAAGAAACCAGTAGCGAAATTCTATTCCGCTCCAATAAGTGAGTCAGAACAGTTTTTTAAATCGCATGTTACAACAACTATCCCAGAGATAAAGGTACAGTTTTAAAGGAGTCTTTCAGTCTTCCCTTTTCATTATCGCAAATATTCAAGCGCGTGTAAGTTCTGAGCAGTAATAACAATACAATACTAAACAGATATCGATTTCGATCGCGATACTTGATAGGGTATTACGAGCGACAATAAGTAGTTTAAACCTATCATTATGCTTTGAAGTGTACATCTAATAGGAGAATTTATATACATGCCTATTCAAAGTGTTTTATCCAGCTTTTTATTCCATGCAAACTCGCTCACGCCGGAAGTTTGGTGGAGGAAAGTATACATGTTTGATATTACATTTGAAAATTGAACCACACTCACAATCTGTATCCCATGCTTAAATTAACTGAACTTACTCATCGTACATTCACCAAAAAGAATTTAACTGCAAATGTCACGCTATCGCAATGACAATGGATGGTGACGTAGTGGTTAAAATATCGAATATCATGGTCAGCATGCCACAATTACTTTTGCAAGTGCTTTTATTCATGAAGCTAATATTTATGATACAATCATTTCATCATACGTCCATTTCGAGTATTAGGTATGTTTGTCTGCACCGACCCTTTATGAGTTTGCTAAAATTGCTTTTTGCAGTGATATTATACTGAATAAAGTACAACATAAAACAAAAATACACCTGCTGTTGACGCATACTACATACAACATATTATGAAATGAAAATATATAAATAGCTCTATTCTCTATTTTGGTATGCGGATAGGTATATATGTTGTTTATGATGAAAGAGTGAATTGTGTAAAATCTGTTTTCGATGAAATGATATTTGAAAATTCAGTGTAAAACGTCCCAAATGAATGTAAATATTACACAAATAAGCATTTATTTTGAAATGAAAATTATTAATGTTTACATTGGACTGTTGCCTGAGCTCAAATCGGTTACAGGTATTTCATTCGTTAGTCTGGAAATACTGTTAATAGTGCCTCGTCGAAACAAATTAAAAGTAATAATTCGATTTTGATATAAAATTAGGAAGATGCCCATGTTGAGAAGAAGGAGAAGAACGAGAAACAACCAAAGAACTACATGGCCGCAATGCAGTTGTGTTTGATGTGATGATGAGGACGGGGCAACTTGAGCCGCCGGAGTTGAAGTTGTGTTTGCTGCTGCTAGTGTTGTAGATTTCTCCTGATCTGCTTCCTTTCCAGGCGCCTTGGCAGTAGTTGTTTCTGTAAAAGTAATGTTGAATTCCTTGGCATCTAATGATTCAATAGCATAGTCTATAGAATCATATGCATCGTCATGAACAACATTATCATGATGATGGCGACTTCCAAATTCCATTACATGCTCTACAGTAATCGCATCATCACAGGGCTGTTGAACTGGGTATTTTTTGGTGCCATGAGCAAGTTCACAATTGCATGAAAGCGTAACAAAAATGACACCTTCGTTAGTATTTGGCTTAAACATGTGGGTTGTTTGTCCATGACACTGGATAAATAGCAGAGGTAACGTTTCGGGTGCAAGGCCAGTGATGGCATATCTGTTTGAAGATAGTTGAGTGAATATGGGAAACACTTTTTCTCGAGCTGTCATCGTGCCCGTGAGGGAGGAGCACTCGAAAAAGCAAAATTGAGCAGTGAGGGTGTGGTTTTTGGTTAACACTCCAGCCACACACGGGTCCACAACTTGTCTATGAGTGATTTCAGGCACTTTACACAATTTGCTGGTCAGACAAAAAGGTGACACCCTTCCAATTATAACATTTGCTTTTGTAGAATCATTCTGCTCAACAAGGTAAACGTCTTCAGGCTGGAAGTTTTGTATCTCACAAATCTTGTCATCCCCGTTGTCCCTCCGAATGTATGGAATTTTATTGAGCTTGATGATTTTATGGGTTACTCCCATCTTTACTACAGGAATGAGCAAGCGAACGATTAGGTTCGCTGTCGAATTAGAGTCGGATTTCCACGGATCTTCTCTCTTGTTATTCATTCCAAAGGGCCCAAAAGAACTGCTGGTAAAGCTGCTCAACGTGAGGATGCAGTCAACAAGAGGAATTTTGTAGTAATGAGGCAACGAGCTAAGAAACGGTAAGGAGAAAGTATATCCGCTTCCTAACAGGTTTTGGGACATTTCCGTGAGAGAGTCATTAAGCATCACTGGGCTTACTAGTCCAACGTCCAGTCTGTAAGATTGGCAAGATGTAAAGGCATTAGCCCACCGAACCGAGTCCACATACTGCGAGAAGATGTAGGAGTTTTGAAGTGCGGCATAACTGGCCATGTCAAGGAATTTCCACTCTGTTTCTGTTCTGTTGTTATCCTTCATGCTATTCTCATGTAGTTGCTTAAATTTCTCAAACGCCATTACCGCGTGTTGAGCGGCACTACTAGCTATATTTTTGACAGTAAGCGTTGCATTCTTTCCCAGTGGACACCTGTTTCTGAATTCGTTTATGTAGGGTAGCAATCCTCCTAATTGAGCAGAGAAGTGGAGAAAGTGGGGTTTGATCTTGTCACAGCTAAAATTCCTTTCATAAAACTCGCCGCCTGCTGGACTGAATACGTTTTTATAAAACCTCATTGTCTGAGCAAGTGGAGTTAATAATCCGTCAAAATGATACGCAATGGGACACAGGTTGTTAGTCGAAGCACTGATGTCGTCAGTGGTGCACTGTAGGGACTTGTTAAGTTTTAAGCTTTCCACCTTCCAGTCTGGCACTCGAAATTTTAACATGAGGGGCATGTACGACTGATAAAACAAGGAGGAATTCACAAGCTCAGTGAAAGCTCCCATTACTTTTTCGTGGTTTTCACTTTCGCTGGGGAAAGGTGGGGAATGCACACACAAGCCGGTAATGATTTGAATAGAAAGAATGTAACATTTTACCAGTCTGGTGACCGGCTTAGACACGGCCATTTTTGAAAAAAAGTCTTTGCAAATAGCGTATTCTTGACTTTTATAAAGAATAACAATTTGTCGGCAATCACAAAGTGACGGTTATTACTTGACGTTGACTCAGCTAGTACTAGACCAATATAACCGACTTGCTTGTAAGTTTTCCTAAGAATCTTGATCAATCACACAGAATCATCAGATCATTTTATGACTCAAAGCCATGGGTTTGCTATTTTACTGTACGGGTAAATCGTTTGCATGTTAGATGAGTTTGACACTAAGAATTTTGCATTTAGAGCTAAATTGCGCTTTAATCACGCATTGTCAGTCTGTCTATAAAACAATCAAACATTCATGGGCTCGTAGCAATAAGAAGCGTCTACCATAATACCATCATGAGCTAGAAGTTTGCATTAAAAGCGTTTTTATAATTTGGCGTGCTGATTATTATTTATTATTTATTATCCTTGACTTTCAATACTCATAAAATCGTAACGATCTTTTCAATGATTTATATAAAAACAGCGTACATGTACTTAAAGATGAGAGATATTTTATTGTTAATTTTCATGTCGGTTTCACGTTGGCAAAAAGCAGACACCAAATAATATAATAAATAAAATCAATGCAAAAATGCATAAATAAAAAAATCACAAATAAAATCAATCTCTTGAAGATAATCAACCGAAAATAGAAGCAGAATTGCTCTACATTTTTCCTTATGCATGGTCGGATCATATAATTCGCATTCCTATTATTCGCATAATCATTACATAAAATTGTGAAGCGAAATAACAATTTAAAAGTTGTTCAGAACTTCTCATAAAAATTGGAATTCACAAGTTCACTTAAACAGCATTATTTTACTCTGCTAGTGCAGAGCCTAATGAAATGGTAAAAATATTTATCCACTAATTTATTCAAAGCAATAATTATTCATGGTGGAAATATCAAATTCTGACATTCACAAAATTAATGTTTATTTCACAGTTGCACACGCGAAAGATACATTGACTCTGCCAGAGTGACTTTTTTCTGTTAGTGTGTGGAAACAGTAATAGTAATATGTAATTATAAGCAAGCACTAAGCAGACCATGATTAAAAAAGCTTTCGACGTGTCGTCTGTATTATTTTTTAGGCATGAGAAACCCATCTCTAATTCCTCTGTTTCTCTAATCCTAATGTCATGTCTAATGTAAGACACTAAACAGAAAGGGCAAGCAATCTTTTCATAAAATTATATTATGCTAATGAATATAATGAGATAAAAATACCAAAAGCTTGAGCATTTTTACTGGAGTTGTCTGTCATTTTCCATGTTGTTGAACACAAACTATATAATGTATATTCAAGTTCCTTTACAATTAGAAGGGGACACCAAGAGGGGAGATGATTTCTCCTTAACAGATACCACACCATCATCATCCCTAGTTTATACGCATTCGCTTGTCTCTTTGTTTTCTTATTTTATGCTTTTACGCTCTCCCTGTGCAAACAACTTTTAGTCCTACTCTCTCATATTCCGAAGCAACAAAAAATTTAGAACACCGACATCTCAACATTCATGTCCATGATATTATAAAGATAGATAGAGTTTGAGTGGATGACGAGCAAGGAAAAGGAAGATGTATAATCGGATCTCTTGCTGGGTCGGAATGAAGAAATGTCTTTCGTTGTCTACTTGTGTATGTATTTACCATACAGCTTTACAACAATGCATTTCTAATAGACTTCCAGCATAAATAAAATCTTCATCCTATTCATGTCTGTTTGCCTATGATGATGGTAACATTTTCAGACTACTTGCAATGCGCTACGACTTTTTGATGTGGCGAGCAACCCACATGAACGATGCCTGCTTGGGAACAGCAAATATTTACATCAATTAAGCATTTAAGTTTTGATTTTTTGTCTGCGACCCCTGTACTGAATTCATGCCTATTAACGTAGATTCCAAATGGAGCATCCTTGTCTTATGCGTACTGAGGCGTTCATTTAGTATGCAATGGTTCAGTTCTGTTGAATTTGAAATGCCAGGTACATATCTTTTCACTTCAATATTGAGAATACTAATGGGAATAACTATATTAGGATGATAAGAAGGTTTTGTCAAAGCAGGAGGATTCATCGAAACAATTACATGTCCTCTCGTCGCTTCTAACCGTTCCTTTTGCAAAAATATTGAGATTCTTTTTGAAAACTTTATTTTGAAAACTCATGTAGGTTTCCTTTTGTTAAACTCATTTTAGGTATAGTTATTTTTTATTGATTTTTATTATGTCTCATTTTAAAAACTTTTTTTATTTCTCTTACAGAATGTTTTTGGACGGGAATACCGTTTTTCTAATTGCAACACTATGCTTGGGAACAAGTGGCATTGTTGCAATGGAAGAGTTCATTCCAGGCGCGGTGCCACTTCGGGAACCGGATAATCGTTATCCTATCTTGTACAGTTCTGTCGTACCAGTCATTTACAAGTTCCAACTTCCCACATGGGACCCCATTACAACCAAAATACAGTTTTGGAGCCAGCACAATAACTGCACTGAATCGGATCGTTACGCAGACGGTTACCCGTGTCCAATTTTGCATCATATGAACTATCTTGTGGAGTATTTTACAAACAACATGACATCATGGAAAAACTTAATCAGCGACAAACCCGCAAATGGTACAAATTTTCTCCAAGACCCGTCTCTGCTTTGGGATGCGGGCATGTGCTCCGATTTTCGAGTTGAGCCACATTTCAAAGGTCTACAAGCACGGGCCAATGAGCTGGAAAAGTACATTCAAGCTTTGTCCCAGTGCACAGAGCAAAATGGGAAAGCTTTGAACGTGAAGAATGTAAACTTATCAAGTGTGGCAGAGTACCTAGAAGACCGATACCACTTTACGTTTATGAGCTTTACTTCAGATTACTGGAAACCCACTTCCAACCACCAAGAAGCAGTGGCCTTGGTCAGTTGGTCAGCACTTCAAGCGGCACTAATGACTCATCAGTATATGGAAAGCCAAAGAATAGTTGAAGCTGTTCAAACGTGTCGCAACCAGCAGATCCCATGGACCCTTATTGATAGAGCATCTCTACAACAGCTCCTCTTATCCCTCAAAGGTGGTTATATGGAAGATTCCCATGATTTTGCCATTCCACTGGAAGATATTTCAAAGTATTTTCGCCTCCCTCTGACCGACTGCATTTTTGGTGATGACAACTCCCTAGTTGTGACAATCATGGTACCACTCGTTCCAAAGGGAGCAGGATCCAAAAATTATTTTGTAAAGTATCGTCCCGTGCCATTCGTAACACAGGGAAAAGTATGCTCTCTCTGGAATGGTGAAGAAAGTGCTCCATTCAACGTTGGCTTCAACGGAATATTACCCTGTCATTGCACCAAGTCAGATCTTTTCTGCAAGGCATGGAATACCGAAGTATGCTCACCTACCCAAAGGCTTCAGGAGAACTGCCTAAATGCATTGGCAAGTGATTTGGAGCAAGAAATTGTAGAGTCCTGCCAAATGAAATGCCGGAGCGTTAACTCAGTAGCAGCGTCTTACGATCAACGCCGACTTGACATTGTGCTTCAAAACAACGAAACCGATACTATAAAAATTGTTCCGGGTATTTTGACAGAGGATCCAAATCGAGCCGCTTACGTGCAGTGTGAGGGAAATATAAATATGCCGTTACCATTCCAAACAGTGGGAGCTTATGAGCTATCTATACCAAGAGATTGTAGCATCGTGTACAAAGAAAGTTTCTTGCCCTCCAATACGACCGTTTCCAACATTGAGCGAGTAAAAATCATGCATCTGATGCCTTACCATTGGCGCAACGGAATAACAATCCAGACATCCTCTGGTGACGAATATGAACAATCGTTTCTGGACAATGTGGAAAAGTTGGAGGGAGTAGGTCCAAAGCTCAACTTTATTGCGAATAAGGTGGCCAGTTTGGAGAAAGATTCCGACAGAGCATTGGGTGACACTTTCCTTTGGTTGTTTGTACTCATGTCTTTGTTAATGAACGTTGGTTTAGCTGTAGTTGTGCACCAGTTGTACATGTGGAAAAAGGATCAAATTTATAAATCTAACAGATTAGTATACAATATCACTCCAGACGATGACATTCAACACTTTCCAATTTCTGGAGATCAGCAAACGCGACCGCTTTGCGATGCAGATTCTTTATAATAGGCTATTAAGATTTAATGATGGCAGTCATTAGTTTTAGATAAACGTACAATCATCGTAGATTTATACTATTTAACAGATTTTTAACTTTTAATGGAAACCAATGCTATAAGTTTTTATCAATATACAAATGCAAGTCTGAATACCTATCTACATAATGTATACTCATTTACTGTGCCTTAAAAACTTTGCTAGTTAGGGTTTTACGAAAACCGCCATTTTTTACAATCGAATACTGTCGATCTCAAAGTATTTTCGAGAATGCGAGTGTAATGTGTGCTTGAAAAATTGTAAGCGTACTGAAATTTTTATCACCTTAACTGAAACATTAAACTTAGAATTATAAACATTAAAGTAGAATTGAATTCAATACTCATAGTTTTCTAGCTTACAAATAAAAACAATTTTATGTGTTTTACAAACAATTTCGGCTGATGTTTTATTATTTTTAATTCATATTATGTCTCTCTCTTCATTTACAATGTGTACGCACAAAAATTACAAATCTTATTATTGCACAAAATATTATTTGATCTCATTGCATACATATTATTTCAGTCAAATATTTCAGTTTTGTTTGCCTTACAATTCCTCTTTTTCAGGGGTAAACGTCACACCTTCATTCTGCACTTCGGACAAAGGTAAACCTTCCCAAAATTCTGATCTCTCCTTGAAAGGGTCTTCAGTTAAAACCTTGGTGTCTTCATCAATGACAAACCAAGGAATTGGAGTATCGTTTTCTTTCGTTCCTTTGTTTATATATGGCTCCCAACTTCCAGCATTTCCAAATGTTGTTGGTTTCCTGAAAAAATCCAAACCGTACTATATTCGTTTCACAATACATTTCTTCATCATCAAATTGTATCATCTTACCCGTCTCGTGCGAAGGATACGAACAGTTGAATCAGCTTCTTGGAGAACTCGGCTTCCTTTCCATTCACGTATTCAGGAGCCCCAAATGCTTTGTTAAAGAGATACTATTAAGGAATAGAAAGAAGCATAGTGTTTATACAAAATCCAAATAATTCCATATTTTACTTAAAATCTTACTTTCAATTCATCAGCATGTGCTATTCCTGAAATATCATTTATATGCATAGCTTAAAATTATTTGAAATAATAGAAAGATTTTGTATATGTTTTTGTAATTATTTTCTGATACCATAGGCTTTCTTCGTGTAAAGAAATCCTTCAACAATGGAATGGGTGCCGGTATAGTTAAAGATGTATGGGTAAACAGGGAAGTCTGGTTTTCTGGCGTGTTCCAAAATTGCCCTTCTCACTCCAGTGACAAAAAACCGATCACCAAACACTCGACCAAATTCCAAATACGTTTCCTTTCCAATTTTTCCATCGCGAAAATAAAAGTCCCACACTTTTCGAGAAATTGAACCATGCATGGCTGGATTAGCAGTGTCTTCGTAGTAAAATATGTTGGGTGCCATTTTATTCCAATCAGAATTAATTTTCTCCAAACTCTTTTCATTTTCCAAAACTACAATAAAAAGGACAAACTATATATGTACTTCCTTACCTTAACAAAACTCATGTTATCACTTAACTCATGTTATCATAGAACTTACTGAGTGCAGTGTAAAAGGCGCCTTCATCTGCGGTCAAGCCGGCCATATAAGGAACTCTACTGCCCGTCTTATCATTTACAATTAGCCTGTACGGACTATCAGGTAAAAATTTAGGCTCCACATTGCCTTCTTCCACGGAAGGACAGAATAACATATTGATCAAGTCAAATTCATGAGGAAATTTCTACAAGAATATTAAAAACGGTTGCATTAGAACATGCAAAGTTGTAGCATGGTGCTTGTCTGTATGAAGGGCAACTGATCAGTGATCACATTATAATACCGCAAACTTTAGTTGACCAGTAACAATCTGTGCCGAAGTCTTAGATCTCAAGCACTTGACCATTTCCTTAGTGTCTTCGGTTGTACATTCAACATTTTCGGCTAATCGTTTTGCCAATTCTTTTGGTCTCTGTTGGAAGGCCCAAGGATTTAATGCTGTACCAGACATAGAAATGCCTCCACTAAAGAGACCTAAAATATGACCCGAGAAACGGTTTATTATGTGATTTATCACAATGAGCATTCATTGTTCAAAAACATTTTAATCCAGACGATAGAGTCTGCTTCTGTCTACCTTTGCTCATTGGTGAAAGCATTTGATAGTGTACAGACGCTCCACCTAAAATTTCAATGAAAATGCAAAAGCACTCAAACAATTTTCCGAGCTTTTAAGATTTTTGTCCTGTTATTTGTTCATGATAAGCCTAACCAGCCGAGTATCCAAAAATTGTCACTTTAGATGGGTCGCCTCCAAACTTTTCAATGTTCTGTTGAATCCATTTCAGCGCAGCATTTTGATCACGAAGCCCAGCGTTCCCGACTACCGTTTCATCATCATCACCAACGTTCAAAAAGCCTAAGGCTCTATAAAGTATGAAGAGGGTCACTTAAGAAGTTATTTTTGATTAACTAGTTTTGCAAATTTAAACTCACCCCAATCTATATTGAACTGTGATTAGAATGGCATTTTCATCGACAATGTACTTCCCGTCACTGAAACTACCACTGCCAAACTGGAAACCGCCGCCGTGCAACAAGACTAACACTGGTAATTGCTCATCATTAGACTAGAATTGGGCAATGTTAAATTCTCAATTGAGATATTCAAATTTTGAAATTTTTATGGAAAATAATCGAAACGAACCAACGAAGGTGTGTATATGTTCAAGGTGAGACAGTTTTCAGTTCCAACGAGTCTCTCCTCCACAAGGCAAAATTGGAAACAGTGAGGCGCAAGTCTGAATTGCAAGCAACAAGCGTTATCTTGTTTTTAAAACTTATCTTCCCATAAAATCCCTGTTTTACTATAAGTTCCTGGAAAATACTTAATACATGAAACTTACTTTGTTGCCAACTTCGTACCAGTCCACGAGTCTGGAGGCTGCGGAGCCTATAATTATTTACATATTATACAGTATGAGAAATACAAGGAATATTATGGGAAATCAGGACGTCTCATTTTACCCCAAAGCGAATTGGTGCTTTAGCGTATGGAACTCCTAGGAACGCAAAGTACTTGTTTCCTTTCCTCGATACTTGTGTTAAACCTTGAAGTTTTCCCTGTAAGACTGTCACTGTTGGAACGTCTTCTTTTTCATTGCCAGACGTTGTGTCGCTCTCAATTGTTTCTTCAGCCAAAGTAACGCTGCTTATCAATAATATAGGTAAGAACCACACAAAAAATAAAGATAAAAGTTTCATGTTGGAAATTTCAGATGCGACAACCGTTACTCGGCTTAAGGTCGGCAAACGGCAATAACTACTATCTCTGTCACCGGCAATGTTCTTCGTCACACGAACTGTTGTCAACTAGAGCTGCCGATTATCACCTTTACGTGACTTTGCTTTTTTATTTAGGATTTTTACAAGTGTTTGTGGACATGATTTTAAAAAATGACTGAGCCAAGTATCTCTGCAAAGTAGTGCAGACGGCCAAGATTCTAGATTTTTCATGTCATCTTGTCATAAACCCATATCAGTAATGCTTCTTACACACTCCAGAGTCCAGACGATCCAGCGGAGGAATATCACATCTTTAAGCATGCTAGTAACATTACACAGGGATTACGGCTTCACTTGTTCAGTCATTTCATTCCACTTCTTGAATAATATGTGCTCATCATCCGCCCACTTGAAAGATTCATTTACTTATGTATTTTATGCCTTAAGAAGCTCGCTTGCCTTCGATTTCCAAGATTTTATACCATATATTTTATAGGGTAGGTACACAGTACGTGGTATGTCGATATGCACGAAGCATCTCTTCCGAATTTCAATGTAGGTAATACATATAATATAACCATTTTCCTATGTATGACGCAAAAAGTTCAGCTTTCGGCTTATGAGTTTCATAAAGTTTATGCCCTTTTAAAAATGTTCCCTTTCATTTCCTTACATGAATGAATGGACTCCGATTCAGTCAGGCGCTAAAGTGCTTAAGCTTAAACTAAAAAATGAAGAAAGCATAAATATTTTATTTTATGTTGTGATTTTTCTAGATCTTCTTTATAAAAACTTGACTTTTTCCCCAAATAGATAAAAATCGTGAAGACATTTCTGCATAGTTCAAAACTGCTACATGATAAGTTACATATATTTTTAATGAAAACTGGTTTAAATACAGGCTACGCTTTTACTAAGTTTGGGACTTTTAATACCTAGTTTTCTTTAACCTATTATCCTATATGAATGAATGAAATATCATATTGACCTAAAATCGATCATATTCAATGAATTGAATTTTCCAGAAGGGTAAAAAAACTGACGATGCAAATATTGCCAATAACTTATGCAACCCATTTCTGAAAAATATACCTATGAAACATGTTCATGTTGAATTTAGAGTTTTCTAACTGTATTCATTCTTTAATTTTCCAGTCTATTATAAATAAGCTACATTTCAAAGTTGACTGTTGTAAAAGTTATACAAAACTTAATCTAAGAGGACAAGATTTATAGTATCAGTTTTGTTTATTATCGCCAGAAATATCAGCATTTTTATCGTTACTTTTACTAGCACTTTCACTCTCGCTTTGGCTTTGCTTCTCCTTCGCCTCTTTGAACAGGGACAAAAGGGATTGGGCACTGATTGTGGGTGGTTTCCTGCCATGTCGCTTTGACGCCTCTAGTTCTGCTACAACGTCACCCAAGCGTTCGTTCCTATCGGCACGACCAAATGAAAACGATGGCTTGTAGCTTTCCACAGCAGCGTCAAAAACCTGGTTGTCACTCCATTCCGAATTTTCTCTCTTCAGCTTTAAGCAAATATTTACAAACGTCTGGCTAGGGTCTTCAGAGTTTCTATCCCCCAAATTCCTGGCGATACCTCCCGGATTCATTCCAAACTTTTTGAAAAATAACCTGATACAGATAAATATTTAAAATTTAGCTGTTTTTCATCCTGTTTAATATCTTGAATCCTCCACTGAGTTGATAATTAAATACTCATATTATTACACTACAACTTACGCTCTGTACTTGTCCTCATGGTACATTATTTCAAACACCTCCTTTTTCTCAGCCTCTCTATCAATGTGGGGTTCATATTTGGGAGGAAACACGCGATAAATATCGTACCACAATGGCCGATCCTGATATTTGATTCCACCGGCTTTGATTAAGCCTGTAGTTCTAAAAAATCATACAATCAACAGTTTCAAAAGCATAAAAATGCATGACTACTCATGAATGAAATCAAAAAATGCTTAAAATATACCGTGAAAAAATGGTTCCTATCCGGTCTAGCCTGCTTCCAGCCATGATTGTCAATCAGGATTCGCTAATTTACAACCTTGCCTTGAGGTCAACCCTAAACCTTGGTTTACAGACTTAGACAGCTTTTAAATGACTTGATTTCAGACCAAACAGCACTACTTTGCTGCGGTTTCACACAAAAAATGTGGAGGAAGAAGTGAAAACGGGTAAATGTTTGTACGATCACCTGCTTTTCTATATTTGCCCCATGTGAGTGCAAGTGTATTTTCACCAGAGCATCTGAGTGAGCATCTCCATCAATGTCGCTGGATGCTCTTTCTTGTGTGCCTGGAAAAGCCTAAATTTCCTCAAAGAAGCTCTGCTCCTCTTGTCCTCCTCATCCTCTCATGGTTTCTTATAGAGAAAGCATGAAAGCAACAGTAGTGCATTATTGACAAGCGAGTCATCTTGGTCTGTTCGGGGTCATTAAAACGCTTGAAAGACAGAAGAAACCTATTTTAACCCAGGGCTCGCGCAGGTGTTGGACAGGCGTGTAAATGTTCTGGTTGTTTTTACGCAGAGTAAAATTCATAGAGGGTTGTTCCAGGTTCCTATCATCAGATTCTGTGAATTCATTCTGTAATGCATTGCCCGAAAAAAAGATAGTTTAAAGGACATTTTGAGGGTGTCAGAGCCAGAAATGGGTAGATATAAGAGTAGTAGTAGTAGCAATTAGACATACTCATCGCCATCGCACGTCTTCATTTAGTATTTATCTTGTACCGTTTATTAGCGAAAGGGTGTTGCATATTGCATAGAAATTGCATAGTGCATTATATGCCCGTCCGTCAGCACCAGCATCAGGACGACCAGCAGATGGTATTATTATTACCACCTGATTTCGACCTGCCTCTAATAATGATACACTATACACAAGTTAGTTAGGAGTTTTTAGTAATTGCATATAATTAAGCATGAGCGTAAGGGTTGTGGTGGCCCAGAGCTGGCAACTTGCTCGTCACTATTCACACTTTGGCTTTGTAGAAAGGTTCAGATTGTTTTCAAAGTGGTCAGGTCTAGGATCATGGTCAGCTCCGTGTTCAGGTCCCCGAGGTGTTCATGTCAGTTCTCAGACACATTACGCACCAGAGCCAGACGCAGAGGCTAGTAGTAGTAAAAGGAAGACGGGGAGTAGTAGCGCTTGTGAGGAAACTGCAACTCGGTTGGAGAATCGCAGGATTATCGCCAAGTTATTGGGTAAATGAACAGGGGGATTTGCATGAATCGAAATAAATGGTATTGATCACTTAAAAACAACGCATAGTACAGCCATTTGAAGCATCTATTTTGTTTTGGTGATTTTAGCACTTCGGGAAAGCGATATTACTAGAGTTCCTTTCAAACAGATTAACGAGGAGAAAGCGTTGCATACGCTGGAAGTGCTACGGGTAAGCAGAAGCCTAACGAAACCTTAGCTTTAAGATATATGATGGATTGTTCTCCATGTATTATTGACTCACATGCAATACTTTGGCAGTCGATTGTTATTCATAAAACCAGAAATCTAGCATTTTACACTTTGGTAATTTCATATGATTTTTATAGCATTTTGGATTTTCCTCGTCATCAATACATCTGTATCCGGAGTTGTTTTTGATGAGTGGAGGGGCTGTAGAAAACTACATACGCATTATGCAGGAGACTGGTTTTCCAAGTGTACGGGAAGTGTTCATATTAAGGTACCTACATTTACCAATACAATACACAATACAGAATAATGTCAATCAATGTTGTCATAATTTACTGTGTGTTAGTAATGTGTTAGTTGGCTGGCTATGGTTAGATGGCTTAGTTAGTTAACTGTTGTTGTTTTTTATAGGTTCCGAACGGTCTATAGGCAGAGTTTAGCCGTTCTTCAACGAAAGGTGTCGCTTCCGGACTTGAACGTCATTGTGGAACGATACTGTGACGAGTTGGAGGTGGATGATGCATTTTTAAAAACTTTTGTCAGCAAACTGCCTCAGGAAACAGACAAGGTAAGATTAAAGATGCTTGAAGAAAGATTTTTATGAAAATTACGTGTGATATGATATGTTTGTTATGCAATGTTGAAACCTTTTTGTTTGTTTGTTCCCTGCAGATGACTTTGTTTGACTTGAGAAACATCATGATGGCTTGTTATCTGTCAAATTTGCTAATGGGTAGTCTGGATGCGAGCTTTGAAAAGTTTGCCAAGTACCCGCGCATGTACTATAGGAGTTTTAATTGGGTCAAAAGAAATTACAATATCCTACGAGAGTTTGGATTTTCTAATGAGAAGGTATTCATTTTTTATGTCCAACTTTATTCATACCTTTTTAGTAGCTTTTCCCAGTAGTTGACATTTAAAATGGTACAAGTAAGCATAAGGTGAATTATTATTTCATTTGCTACAGATCAAAAGTCATTCGTATTTGTTACATACGGACCCAAGAAATTTGAGTCGTGTAACAAAAATAAAATCATTGGTGGGGTTGGACATAAAGAAGATTGGTAATTTGCGTCCAAAACTTTTGATGAGCTCTTATGACACATTGTTGGACATTGAAAGTTCTCTAGTAAATTACGGGATACCTTTCGAGTCTGTCCAGAAGTACCCTGAAATTTTCACATTGTCAGCTGACACTATTAAAAAAAGATTAGTTGAGATGGACATGATTCCCGAATTTCAGTCTCTAAAGACACACCCTCGTGTTGTCCGATTACTTTATTATCATAATAAAGCGAAAGCAAGACTGGAAGAAGCTCGAACGACGCAGATGAGACTTCCATCCTTACATTTATTATCGTCAGATACCAAGCGATTCAACAGATCAGTGGCTACAGGTGATTTTAAAGTGAAAGGTGTTGACATAATAGTGTATTTATCAGAAATTCTTCAAGCCGACAGGCAACGTATTCGTGAAAGTTTAGTGCGTCAGCCCCATTGGCTGCATATCCCTTTGGTCAATGTCGAATCAGTGCTAAAGTTTCTCCAAAGTTTTGATACTTTCAAGACTGGACAACTGATTGACGCCTTGCCGCTTCTGTTGTACCCCAAAGACAAAGTTGAGGAGCAAATCGAATTTGTGAAAAAGTCGGGAGATGCACAACTAACTGATGAATATTTTCTACAAATGGTTTTATATCATCTGGAAAGACCAGTTCACTTTACTGGTGATGCCGTATGGCCAGAAAAATCCAACCACCAGGAATATGACGAAGACGACAGCACTGTAAGCAAGCTCAGCGTAGGAGACAAGGTCCAATAAATCTATACATTAACTGCTGTAAACTTGGGACCTTTTTTGCCGCCCCGTCACCCTCTACAACATAAATTGGTAAAGGCTTTTTTCTTTTTATTCTTATTTAGCTTATATTATTATACTTTGTAGAGCTATACTTATTTTCTCTCATCTTAACAATCAGTTGTTGTGTCACAGAGGTTTGATAAAGTTTTACTAAAACTGTTTTAGAGTTTGTATATTATAAAACACAAAGCAGTCTTATTTAGTACACTTAAATTTAATAGATGGATTATATGAATATAGTGTGCTTAGTAAACGAACCAGACAACTGATTGTTGGTGTCTATTTTTATGCTTTCGCTCGTACTGACAGCAGTCAATATACATTTGTATTTCATTTACAAAGCTGAGTTAACCTCGAATTCATTGGTCGAGGCAGGTACAGCATTTTTATTATTTCTAGTATTCAACATAGTATTGTTATCCATGGGATATACCTAGTGACTCAAATGCTACACAATAGCAATTAAGATACACATAAACATTTATATATTTTAAAATACAATATTTGTAATAAAAATAGTATAGTGTGCCCATAGTACATTACATGTGATCTTAAAAATAGCATTTTACCAATATTATAGCAGTAAAGCTTTTCAGCTGTCAGTACTAAATGAAGACTACAGTTTACTTACAATCTATAATATTATGCTTTCGTACTATGTATATATACCATTTTATGCTACTCTTTCGTGCTTCCTATGGGTCGAAAGGTTGAAATCTAAAATTCTTTTTACAGTACTGTAATCATAGTTTGCACCACGCTCATCTGTTCATTTTCCTATATAAAATTAGTTTTCAAGATTTTTCACGATATTTAAATGCAACGAAAACCTGCCATGTATTGTGTAGGTATATGTATTAGTTTGCTACTCTAAAGAACTTACACCAATACTTACTCATTGATAAGAAGAACGATAAGAGTGAAGGAAGTAGTTCATAGTCTACCGAGAGATTCTAAAAGACCTAGAAGTAAAAAATAAACAACGTAAATTCGGAGTCTTTGTTCTGAAGAAAAGTTTTTATCGCCCAACGCAAAAAAAATATTATCAACCCTTTTTAAAGGTTGTTTATACATGTATTAGAATAATTATATAAACTAGTAGTAAAACATTGTTATAACTGTATTTCACGGTATCATTTGACCTAGCAAACATAAATGCAATTGAAAAAAAATCTGTCAATTAAACAGTCTATCCTACTGACTGACATCTGGATAGGCTAAAATACGAAAAGTTTATATAGTGCCGTCAACTTTCAGTCGACGGCAACGTCTTGATGTTTTCCTCGGGAAACCCTTAAATGCCTCAGTTTATAGCGGAAACTGTATTTCCAACTCTTCCGAGTGTTGAGGCATGTGTACTTTTACCTACTTCAGCTCCATTTCATATTGGTTACAGAGTTACCTGACAATCTATCAATGTCCAATTTTTCGGTACGTGTTCGAGTAATGTTCCATCCTCCTCACCACGCGGCGGCATGCGTTGGTCTCTTAACTCGAATGCTCCTTCACGTTAACTAACAAACACGTCACTCACTTAACGGTTTCCCTTGCCCAGCAGGTCAAAATTTACTTCCTCCACGTTTACTGTCGGCCTTACATCACCTCGTAGCAATTTAGCACCATACTTCGTCGTTAGGTGACACTGTCTGACTTCGACCTGAGGGCCACACTAAAACGCAGATTATACATCTAATAGGTCATCATCACCAGTAATATCACCTTCATCAGCGGTTTCTGTATCCGTTCCACTATAATTACTTGCATTATCAAATCCATCAGATTCTGATGATAGCTCCATGTCAGAGTAATCACTTATCGTCGTCTCGCTGACATCCATATCTGACTGTGCAGCCTCCACGGCGTCATTCTCGCCAATTACTGTCTTACACAGTCGTGACACCAGGTCCAGGGACTGAAGCATCCTTGTCCTTTGCGCTGACAGCTCTGCGGGCTTCATACTCTTAACTGCTTCTCCATGCTTGCTCTGACTCGATAATTCTGAGAAAGAACACAAGACGTCATTTATAATTTCCTGTTTAAAGTTACGATTTTACATTGAACTGATAGGTTTTGGATCAACTTACTGATTATTTGCGCTTCAATTTTGTCCAGATACACATCAATTTGTTGTTGTTGTAACAAAATATCTCGAACTAGATTTTTTCTACATACGTCAGGTGTGATTCTAGAATCCGCTGGAACTGGAATTATTCTAAAAAAGGGGATTTTAAAAATCGTTTGTATATCCTTCACTCATTTTAGTACTGTACAATGTACAATTTGTACATTATGTGTAAAATATTTACATAATTTTTATTAAAATGAATTACCCGGTGTAAGTTGCTGATTCGTTTAGTTCTGGTTTTATATCTGGGAATTCTAAAGATAGATTTTCTTCCGTGCACTCATCTTCAGGGATATTACCCGCAAAGTTGGCTGCGTCAAGCAAATGGATGTTTTGATTGAACTCAAACGCAATATGTCCATCTGTTTTTCGTGCCCTCAGGAACAAATCTGCAAATTGGATATAAGTATTAGCATATTTTATGTTATCATGTCAATGATGCATTATGACACTTTTATACCTGAATTGCTGCAATTGTTCTTGTTAGTACCTGCTTCATCGTCTAGCCGTTTGGTGTCGGAGGCAGTAGTGAGCAATTCATTCACATCCTTGTTTGTTAAAGGCTTCGTTGAAGTGCCCAAGCGTTTCAAGATTTCTTTTCGAGCTTCCTCAACCTCATTGGTAAGCTTGATGCTAGGGGCGTTGTTGGGTTTGGTAGCATCGGAAGGGGCAGACTGGCCAAGCATTTCGAAAGTTTCTAGTCCACGAACTCGTTTTCCTTGATTCCTCGTTTCGTGCTGCTTCTTAATTTCCATTTTTTCCTCTGCTAGTCCAATACTAAAAAGATCGAAAAGTTTGATGGTCGTCTTCTCAAAATCGGTGCAAAAGTTCCGTTGATGTTGGGAATTCTGCTCAGAGTATATCTGTCTTAGCAATATTCTCAGGGTGTTGTAGGTGACGATGACGTTTGTAATCCATTTTATTTTGGCTTCCTGGTATGCTTCTTTTCTATTTTCGTCAATGAACAAGCGGGCAATCTTCATTAAATTTTTCCAATCGTCAGGGAACTCATTTGACATCCGCGTTAAAGTGATAGCAATGGTTGCTTCTAACGTCCTCTTCTCCCTCAGATACTTTTTCAGAAAGGTATAATCTTTCATATTTAATGATGCATCCCTCCGCATTCCGTTTGAAGTGTGTGACGAAGTAGCACCTTTTATGAAAACATTAACATTTGAAGTTGTGAGAGGATGTGAGGATTGCAAGGGGTTATGAATTAAAGTTGTTGTGTTTAGTTTTTGATTATGTATAGTTGGATTAGCGATAAATTGTAAAGAAGAGGTAGGAATAATATATGAACTTGTTGGCTGTATACCATCATCAAACGAAGACGCTTTGTCATGAAGGCTATAACTTATCGTCCCACCAACGGCGTTTTTCCTAAATTCGTCTTGTACTCTCTGTAACCGATGATAAGCCTGTTCTGCAAGGGACCGTTTTCTTATGTCAAAGTTTTCTCTTCTTACGCCTCCTGGATCTTCAGTTACCGCTTTACGTCGTGTTCGGACCATATCGTTGAGCACTTTATCACAAATATGATCCAAAAACGCCGCCGCCCGACAACCCAATTTCTTCTTCAAAGTAGACCTAGCTGATTCCACCGCATCTGAGTACTTTCTCAGTTTCATTCTTGCTTCCGCAAGTTTCTTCAGTTTAGTATGATAGGTTGAATCAGATTTATTTTCCAGGAGAAGCCTTCTTAAAACAGGTTTGAAATGCTTGTTGAATCGATCCCTTTGAATTTCTTCTTGTGGAGGTGCTCGTTCAGTGTTCCACTCGTACAGCTGTGGGTGCTCAGGTTGAGCAAAGCAAATTCTTTCCTTTAACTTCAAACCCTTGATCATGGAAAAGGTCTCGATCAGATTTGAAGAAAGATTTGTACACATCTTCATGATTCGTGCGTCCTCTTTCGAAAAGGCGGGTGCGCCAGGAAGCCTGTGAACAAGACAAAGTTATTACTTAAAAAATACAATGAACATTACTGGATCGTAATGATAACTATGAAAAAAAATCAAAAGTTGTAATAATCACACTTACGATGGTAATTTGCCTAGTCTGTAAAATTCAGATTCTGCCCATTCGTATTTCCTAGAAAGCCTTACTTTTTCTGGTTCTGAACAAGATTGACAAGCATAGAAATCCGGAAGTTGGGAATTACTTTGTACGTTGAAGCAGCTACCATGTTGCCAACACAGGCACAATTCGCACTATAATAAGAAAACAAGTTATACATTATATACTTTATTTTGACATTTTTAAAAATTACAAAAACGAAAGTTACCTGAATCATAAGTCCAAATTCAGTTTTGCTACTGCACACACAGTTAATAACGTCAACTTTCACATCTCGGTATCTTCGGGAAGCACGAAAGCGCTGTCTTCTAAGAGACCGTTGATTCAATGCTTCCAATATAACTCTCATTCTGCCACTTGATATTCTACTCAGAATACTTATTCTTTTCTGTCTACTTCCACGTTTGCCCATAAACTTACGAAGTTGCATTCGCTTCTTCAAGAACAATGTGGTTGAATTAATTCCGGCCCCAACTCTTCTGATATTACCACTCATTAATCCTCGTCGGATTTGTGCCTTCGACCAACGGTCCTTTATTCTTTTGCTGCTAACAAGTTGAGGCTCTCCATCGGCATTGGTAGGCGCAAAAACAGGATCACCACTTGTAGATCCAGAAGAACTTTCAGTAGAAAATTGATCAGAGACAGATGGTGATGGAGTGTTGGATGTCGAAAGAAAGCTACTGGGTGGGCTAGGAACACGCAATCGTTCATCGCCTATCTCAGACGAACATGTGACATCAGACAATATTTCGTCCTTTCTGGATTTTTTGTGCCCATCAGTTGCCATGACATGATCAGCGACCATTTCGTCCTGGGAACCTTCATTAGACGTGGGTGTTGATGAAACGAATTTAGATGCACGGATTCTGCTGTACTTTGTCAGCACGAAATTCCTCTTTCTACTTAGGCGCAGTCGTGGAGACCGTGTCGAAGTTTTAGTTCCATCACGCCTAGCGTCATCGTTACACTTCACAGGGCTTACACGGGATGCCACTTCTTCTGTTGCTTGGGTTGACACGGGGGACACTTTCTCGGGACTATGTCTCGCGTGTTGTAGGGCCTTTGGAGTTTTCTTATGCGGCGTTTGCGTATCTGTCACATCTGACAATTTTATATCACTACTAACTTCATTAAGAGAAGCATGAGCTTCAATTGTAGTATTCAAATCTGCAGTCAAATGTTTTGGCCAAACGTGATAATCAGTTGGATCGTTCTCAAAAGCGGTTCTTGCCTGAGCCATTTGTACAACATTTGCTATTCCCCTGGCATCTGCAACTCTTAGTTCGGGATGATAATGCTTAAAGTGCATTTTCAACAACGAATCCTTCCTAAAGTTCTTTCCGCAGTTGTTTAGGGGGCACTTCCAAAACCCGTCTATAGCATTTTGTTCTATTACTATTGACTTGCCCTGTTCATCTACAAATCCGGAGTCTGCCTTCGTTTCATTGGGTACATCTGGGTCGACTACTGGAGGATGTACACCAAATTGTAGCGTACTTAAAGACTTTGTACGTCGAGAGGTTGTAGGTGTAATTGTACTTAAGGGAGTATCTGTAGGTTGAACTACTTCTTGTTTCACGGTTACTTTTGCTTCACCAGAATTTGTATTAGCATTTGTCGCAGGCGGCTGCAACTTTCGCTTCCTGGAGGGAGTTTCATTATGTTCTGGGATTGGGAGTGGCTCTACTAAAATTGGCTCCACTGAAGGTAACTCTTTGGGTGTATCATTTAAAGGCTGTGGGGTAGTAGGTACTTGTGTCGTGGAACCTGACTTTTGTCGCCGTTTCCTATCACTTCCCGGTTCTGCTACGACATTTACAGCACTGGCTTTAGGAGTAGGTGCTGTGTCCTCTGGCAGGTTGGCACCATCGTCATCCGTTGTTGCTGAAGTCGACGGTAGACGACTGTTAGCTATACTGCACCCCTCCGATTTAGGTCGTCGTGGTCCCTTCATCTGAGGTGTCCTCTGAATCTGCCTACCCTTCACCAATGCGGAGTAATCATGAACTGTTCGTTTTCTTTTTCCTAAATCTCCCGAAGGTGGATCAAATACGGAAAAATGAGGGGAACGGTTGGAACCAGTTTGAGGGGTCGCCGTTGGAGTTGATGAACTTTCCACCTCTGGTTCGGGTACAGGCAATTTTGGAGTGGAGGGAGTTCGTACCTCTGTCTTGACCTTTTTTCTTCTTAAATTGGAGGGTGATGGGGTTGACGCAACCGGTGCTTTTTTTGGTCTAGTCTGGTCGACAACTGGGCTGCAGGTAGTAAGAGGAGGAGGTTTTTCTTCAGATTCCCCTTCTTGAGATACTTTAAAAAGTTGATTGGCGCTTCGTTTCAATTTAATACCGTCGTCAAATGTCACTTCATAGATATCTGCCGAAATAATTAAAAGATATGAACAATTATTATATTATATAATTTATAAATTTATATATTTCTTGATAAATATTCTTAACGAACACATTGTATTCAATACAGTCCAACAAGTATCAATTGCAAGCATATAGTACACAAAAGGACGTACCTTGTGGTAGTTTCTGAGTTACTGTTCCAAAATACCGTTGGCTATCCATCGGCCAAACTGCTTCCACTCTTTCGCTTATCTCAAACTGCAACCTACATTTAAAAGAATTCATCAAATTTAGTTTGGCTTCAATTTTCACACAATCTTCGCTGTTTTTGCACAGAATTTGCAAAGACTACAGTCTTACCTTACTACATTCGTATTTTTACCAGGACGCACACGACTACTTTTCATGCTAATCCACTCATCGTATCTGGATGACCAATTGGAATAGTGTACAAGGATTTCTTGCTTATTCCAATCAATGTTCATTACTTTTGCAGGGTACCACTTGCCACTCCCAAAGTCACAAACCTCCAATTTCATGCCTCTTTCGAAAACAGAAATTCTACCCGTTTTCTCGTCTATATAAGATTTTATCACAGTATCCCCTTGCCGAATAATTTTTGGCTCTTCTGAGATGGATTCTTCGCCCATCAATGAAAGTTCATCCGGTTCCAAGTTTTCCGGATTAGCTTCCTTCTTTATCGGTGGAGGCTCACAGGCTACAAGCGCAGGCATAGTTTTGTCCTCTATTGGAGATATAGATGACAAGGATGTGTTTGGTGGGCCTTTATTCGGCCTGGGAACTACAGCACTACTTTGACTAAGCCTACTCGTCCTTTTCGCCACACTTGCAGCATTATTATTTTGACTACCAGCGGAATTAGAAACACTATTTCGGGAGTTCACTGCTTCCGTCTTTTTCCCATTTAAAGTAACACTGCCTTTCTGATTATCACTACTACAAGTACTTTCGGAAGCATATCCCACGCTTTTCGATCGTTTAACTAGCTTTGGCGGATCATTCCTCTTGGATGCCAACCCTATAACAAAGACAAAACCTCGTTAACTAAGAGCACGTGACAATGTATTATAAATGCAAGCTTGCAGTAACGTATTAACAAATTTTCTCACCGTTCGGAATCGTGCCGTTAACTTTGGTGGAAGCGGCCACTGCAGGACCCACAACGGGTTTTTCCTCCACACAGCCATTTGAAGGGACATCCTCCGAGGCTGTGTCGGTCGTGGACGGGGATCCAGCAGCCCCCAAGGATAATTTGGAGTGAAACCTCTGTCTTGTTCCGGAATTATTTCCATTGCAATTTAAAAAGTTCCTAGCGAGGGAAGATCTTTTGGGAATATATGGTGCACTGTGTTGCCCCACATTGGCTGCTCTGCCCACATTGGTTGCTCTGCTTAGCGGTGGCGGACCGGAATGAGACGTCCTCCCGTTTCCCGTTCCGATACTTTCTCTTCCCTCAATGGGAGCTAATTTTGGTGGCTTGCGACTCATTTCTGAACTATTTTGGGTAAAAATTAAACATCAGCACTGTATTAAAATTTGTTTTATTACTGGAACTACACTACTTCTACTACTTTCTTCGGCTACCAAGTTTTGCTTTCCTAAATACTGAACACATTTAACATTACTAAATTTGCCATCCTTTCAAATTTCTGCACAATTGGAAATAGCCTTGTGCTCTTGCTCAAATTTCCTCGTACATCGAACCGTACAATGAAAAGTACTATCGGACGTTTCACAATAAAACCAACTTGATCAGCTCAACAATATACGCAGCTACAATTTTACACGAGTATTGACCGTTTCGGAACGTTTCCTGAAATACCTTTCACAATTTCCATTCCGCTGTACGACATCAAAGCAAAGCACGTAATTTCCAGATTTTTTTCTCTTTATCCTGACTTTTTTAACGCTTGAAAGGCCATTCTGTCCAACTGTGCGCTTCTAATGAATGTGGAGGTTTTCACCTTTACTCATCCTTTCATTACAGATTATGTGTCTTTGTGTGTACTTTCTACACTCCGTTTTTTAACAACCCACACAAACACACATACAGCATAAAATATTATTTGTAAAAATATAATATAGCATTAATGTACTGCGCGTATAATATTTTGGATTGTGACGCGATTAAATAATAAATGATAAATGTTCCGCTAAAACGGAATTGTCAGAATATATAGTGGCAAGCCACTTATCATTATTGTGATGATGATAAAGTCATCATCATCATCTTATTCTGTGTAATTTTTCGTACCATTATCTATTTGAATGGAGATGATGCAGGTATTAGGACGATGGAGCTCAGTTTCATATTATTTTTCCAAAAAAGAAAAAAAGACTTTTTCCAGCCTTGATGAGAACGTTAAATGTGTGGCTGGCTATTGTGTGCAAGAATAATGACTCCAAACCAAAAATCCCACTTAACCATTAAAATACTAGTACACTAATTTTTATTCAAGCTTTAATGTTAAAGTATCACTTCTTTGCTTAGTTAGTTTTGCTTGATTTTCTCTACCACACTGCGAGAGACTGAGTGTATGGTTTGTGAGTGTGTGAGTGTATGAGCATTGATGGGACGCACAGGGAACAACGTTTTATTATGGGAGGAAAGAGTGCTGCTGCTTTTTTTCTCACTTTAAATAATATGCTTATTATGTTGTATAATGTGTGGTGTAGCAAAGGAACAATAGATTTTTCCTGAGTCTCGTTGTAAGGTTGCAACAAGATACACAGAGTTTAGTACACGTATAATATTTTTTACAAAATATATTTTCCAACAACAAGCAAGGAGGCTTTTTTATGCTCGCTCCTCATTATATTATTGCATTGCTTCGCGTTGTTTTTCTCTGCACACAGACATACCTACGCTTTAGTAAGATATTTCCCAAAAACCCACTTAAAATGATAGACGTAGTATAATATACAGCTTGCTAAGCATTTACCCTTTTCTATATATCTGGAGGCTGTTTTGCGTGCATGCTTTGTCACAAAAAAATAAAAAGGTTGGTTTGGTTGGAGGGCTACTAAAGCGAGAATATAGGTTACTATAATATTATAGTGGAGTCTTCTTATAGGGGTGCACACTACTACAGACAGGCGATATGTACCCATTGTACCCTCGTATATATATATGTAAGTAGAAAACTGACGCTAAAAAATGACTCTTTTGCCTTTGCGTTCTGCTCATACTTTTGGGGCATGTATTGCATCAGCTTCAAGCAAAAGCGATTTTCAGGAAACGAGATATGAGCGGTTTAGTTGGTGGTAGTGGTATGTATTACTTGTGCATATTATTTAGAGGGATATGTAGCTGGCAGGGGAATGGATAGAAACGTGATATTTTGTGTCTTAAAAACATTTGCCTATGTACCATGTACTATCCAGTCTGGCTTAGCTAGTGCTGTGTGGTGTACCTTGATGTTCTATCTTATGTTATAAAAGCCATCTGCCATCTTGAATGTTTAGTATAATCTAAATATTTAAAATATGCAGGCTATTAAAATTAGCAACAAAGTTATAAGTGCAATTAATGATTGATGCTTGTTGCCCCCTTATTGCAAGGTATTACATTCATAAGATTCTTTTGTCTTGTGTCGTCTTATGATTCAGGTATTAGCATTGTAAAGTTTTCAATGTACTTACTACTATTGCTTTGTCTGCGTGTGCTTGGCTTTGACTGGTAACACTTATCCACGCATCAACATTTATCATTAATTTGCTTAGTGTACGTAAAACATGCTGTATAGCAAGACCAAAAGTACTACTAGTTTCATGCAACATCTTAGCAAGCAAGGCATACTTTTCTCTTTTTTCGGTGTACAAAGGCTAGTCTTTAAATGCCAATATCTAATACCATATACCAAACACGAAATCCAACGCTAAAACAAGTTCGACAAATAAAATACTACTATTCGCCTTATCCAACTATGTGTAGTTGGTCTGTGGTCCGTTTGAAAAGAGTTTTTCGAAAACAAAGGTACGCCATAAAGTTGCTGGATATTATTCCACACAGCGTTTTCGAGAAAGCAAAGGTTTTATTGCGTTTCGATTACAATAGAACTACGAACATACGCAGTGCTCGATTCTTATTCCTTGGTATGTAAAAATAGATAGGTGCTTTTTTGCAACGTATGCGTCAACTTTGTACTTTATGGCAAATGAAAGGCATCAATCATAAAAACGTCTACGTCTGCGTCTGGTGTGATTTTGACCTATGTATGTATAAGCTTTCTAATATGCGGTAAATCCTGTGCATAGTGTCATGTCGTCGTCACGTTTGTTAGTTCGAATTTCGATTTCAAACATTTTGCCATTTGCAACGTTTCATGGTGTTCATTATTATGACCATGTAAATTGCACACTAAAAGACTGAGCCATAGGACGCGCATTTCAAATTCTATTATAGCTTTATGGAGTTACTTTGTTTAAAGTTAATTTGTATGAATTGGGAAAAGAACAAAGAAGCCGTGTAGAGGAAAACTGAAAAACAAAGTATTTGCTTGAAATCCCCTTACATATTCTTAATATACAGCTATACAGGCACTTTTACGCGAGAAAAATATTTCATTTTTCTTTTCACTGATAAATGCCTTGATTACAACTGTATATTTATTTGAATATTTGGAAACTGAACAAAAGAAAATCAGCATTTTTTGTTTGAGAAAGTATGCAGTTCTACCAGTTATGTTTTTGCATATGTAATATAAAATAAAAAGTTAATTGTACAAAAAAGCTTTCATGAAACTTAAAAATACATAACGTGGGAACAGAAATTTGATTTGTAGTCGAGGAGGAGGAAAAGCCCATTTCCACTTCATATAGTCATAGTGCATGTACTTCCAATAAGTGAGTCATTGAATTTGCATTATCACAGTAAGTCTTTACAATTACAGTATGCTGGAAAAGCAGCGTTAGTCCGTTACAAATGACAAATATGTGATGGAGAAATCGATGATGCATTGTGAACAAGCTATGGGGTTTCTTGAGAAATCATGACACAAATATTGGGTAATGTACCTTATGTGGGCCTTTTGGTACATCTACTTTAACTGATAAAGAGCTCGGTAAACTTGTACTTACGACAGTTTTCGTCGTTTTGTGCCTCGAGGATTTCATTTCATAATATTGCATTGCATAAAGAATTGCAAATATTGTAATGTTTTGATAGCATCAATTCAACGGAAAAATACAAAGAAGCATGTTTTCTTTTGTTTGATTTACGTGATATTATAACCCATGGAAAGGTTTTTTTGTTTGCACAATCTTTCATGTTTATCATGGATGATGCATGTTACCAGTCAGTATGTATCTTGTTGAAATCATGTTCATAAATTCACGAAGCAAAGAAAAAACTCTCAATCAATTCATTATAGCGACCTATATTATACAGTATTTACAATATAGCCAGTAGTGTGACAACAATGAAAATTTAATAGATACAGGTTTCTATTTTGATAACTTCCAAATTAGATTAGTGAAACTTTGAATTGATGTTCGAAAGTTCAATAAATTCCAAAAAATATTATTGGCTTACGATATTAAACGTTTCATGTTTCAACGTGATGTGAAATCATTTTCCCTTGTGGCTTCACTTCTGACATAATCTTGTCAGAAGAAACTAGCATGCTGATCAACGTTACATTTATAAATTGCTAGAATTCTTTTGTCTTTGTAAAAATTGAAAAGTAGATCAAATCAACATTCTGGTAAACAGACGTGCTCAAATTAACTATTCGTATCAAATTTGTATCAAAAGTAATCACAAATACCTAAGTAAAATTAGATGCACTGAATTCTGCATTGTAAAAAGTTGGCACATTGACATTCTTCCCTCTTTTCATAATATCGAATATATTCCATCATGGCAAGACTTTTTTCTTTTTTATCTTTTGTATAAAGTTGGTACTGGTACTGGCTTGAGTCTCACTTAAGCTACTTTGCATACTAGCATACTTTAAGATTTGCAAACGTGGGATTCAAGAAAGGCGTCCATTTGACTACCACCACCTTCTACACGTTATTCTGGAATTTTGGACATTTGAGTTTCTCTCAGAGGTCATTCATAGTACAAAGTACATGCATGCTAAAAATTAAGACAAACTAACAAAGGTTCTTACTCATAAAGCAACTTAGTAATGCTAATGCTAATGCTAATAAGAAAAAATTACATGCATACATATATTGGTTTGCTAAGGCTTGCAAAATTGCCAGTATTCAATTAAAACATCCAGTTCTGCTCGTTACATTATATTATTCTGCTTCGTGTCTTTTTCCATCCTTACAATCTGTCTTTCTGATGACTGTTGATGACATTGACTATTGACTTGTGTGTCAGTACAAGTTTAGTTAAGTTCCACAAAAGTAGTTAGCCTTCTTTCTACTGTACATTACAAATAGTGCCATCATCATTGGCGTTTCTTGAATGAAACATGGGAGGATTAAGTTGTTCACTCTGCAGATTTGGATGTATAGCACAATACCCCATATCAAACGATTTACATTGAATCGTCATAACCTAGTCTCTGATTTTGTTTGCTGCCAACTTAACATGGTGCTGGTGCTGATGCTGGCATAAAAGTTGTTATTGCCGTACTGAGACTGATTTGGCGTGATAGTGATGATGAGCGTCAACAGCAGAGAAAGAAAGAATTTCTTCAATACGGACGGACGGGCATAGTTGATAGTAGTGTAGAATGAAAAATACAGAATAACTATATAGAGAAATTTCTACTGTTGCTACTATCAAGAAGCCAGAAAGTAGTAGAGAGACAGTGAGCAGATCCAAAAAATAATATGTAGTACTGTGCTACATACTCTTGCCAATTACCCAAGTACATCACCAATCAGCATATGCACTACTACATAGTTTAACTATTCATTGCATTTATAGTATTTCAGGCATCATATGTACTCAAACCAAAAAAAGATTCCAATCCAATATTTCAAATCCAATATCGTTGTCGTGTCGTTAGTTAGTGTTGATCTGACTGGCAACAGTGCGGTGCAGAGTTCTGTGTCATAATGAATACTTGTTCCAGCTCTTACTACATACAATTCTGATCGAACGCCGAAAACGAGTAAAAAACAAAAGATTTCAAGCCAGAACGAAAGGTACAGTAACGGTAAACACCATTTTGCACTTCCCATTTTATTTATTTGTCATATATCGTTAGAAAACTAGCAAAGGCTTTTTAAAAAAGAACACTACTGTGCAATTTAACCAGGTATATACACTTCTGGTTGTTTAGTTTTCCGTACATCTTCCCTGGCTTTCAATTACGGAGTATTTTCGGATGCATGCAAAGTCCTTGATACTCATTCAAGCTGTTTTGTTGCGCAGTTCATGAGTCTTTGGCATTTAGCAGCTAAATAGTAATGAAATGAAGGATACGAATTATGATCCTTTATTCTGCCATCCAATTTAAGGATTGTCATTGCATTTTTGTTTGAGGTACCTTTTAAAGCTGACATTTTGTTTGCAAAAATATATACTTCTTTTTGGTTTCTCTACTTTCATTCTCATTTTTACATTAAAATCATCATACTAGTAAATAGACAGTTTGACAAATTATACCTGAAACTGGAAATTCTTAGCTCAGTCATTGTGTTATCAGAGTTGGTGGGTGGGTCTGATTTCTGGCATTTACGACTATTAGTGCACTTAAGTTTTTTTTACCTAAATCAAAACCACAGGAAAGCTTTTTTTAAAGGTTTGATGTAATTCACATGCAATCTCATGCACGCATCATGCATTGTTTGTAGTTTACTCAATAATATATACCTAATAGATTCAATTGCTGACACTTTATGCAAAACATTAAGTAAGCATAAATATAAAAGGAATTATTTGTAGTAGTTTTGGTGTTGACTCTGCATAGCAAAAACAGTATCAAGTAGTAAATCAAACTTTGATTTAGCCTCTGTTTTAAACAGAATCAAGTTAAAATATGTACGTATACATCCTACAATTAATTTTACGACTCATACGAACGAACCAGTAACTAACTCTATTATTTCTGATAAAGCATAATATGTTATGTTAATGTTGGGTTGGTTAGTGTTTTATTTATCATTACTTACTTACTTAATATGGTGACTGTTGTTCTGAAATCATTAATTTCAATAATAGGGTATGATGGTGAGGTTCAATTTTCACAAGTTTATCAAAACATTTAGTTGTGCAATTTACTATCATCTATTGTGGCAAATTGATGATCAGTAAATGGAAAGAGTAGTTTTTTGGATGACTCTTGACACTTTCTGTTTTAAAGTGTTACTTTAATTATATTTTTCCTCTAATTTCAGATCTCAGCATCACTGCATGCAAATCCATTCAAACTGGTCTTGTGTCTGAAAACAAATATTTCTCCGAAGTATTAACTTGTCCACTGCAAAATGAAGTTCCAAGGAATAGTGTTGCTGTGCTGTGTCCTTCTGGTTAAAGGTTTGTAAACATAGAAGTATTTTTACATCATAATAATAATTAATTGTTTTTAGAAGTAAGCAAGCTTGAATTGTGAGAAAATTAGGTGGGCGTGGGACTATATGAGAAGAGTAATTAAATGGCTTAATGGGAATATAGAGTTCATAGATTCATAACATAATATACATGCAACTGAATATTAGTGACACTTGGAAACACCTTATCAAATGATCTTAACACCAATTGACGCAATGATAAAGTAATAGTTCTTATAAGCATATCTACTTGAGCAGTATTGACTGCAGGAAGATCGTGGAGATTCTTGGAAAATGTCTATCAAGCAGTTAAGATAAGAAAATAGACGCTTTAAAAATAGCATACAGAATCAGTTATTATTGGAGCACAGCATGTACTTGCCAATCCTGGTAGTGGTCATTTTATCAAGCTCCAGGTCATCAGCATCATGATTAGCTAATGATGTCATCAACATGATGCATGTATGTGTACAAAATTTTTATTACAACAAGGAACTTCTTCCTTAAATCATTGGAATTGAACAAATCACAAACTAAGAGTGAAGCAAAGAAACAGTAAATATAACAAATTAACAGTCGAATCATTAATTGAAAGCTAAATTTTCTAAAATCATTTATTTTTGCGTCCCGTTCAATAATCATTACAATACTTTACTCTCATAAAATTGTTTTCTCTTCTAATGTACAATGGTTAAAATGTTAAAAATCATCTTCGGATTCACAAGTTCAGTCTTATAATTCCATTGGTGTGTAACGAGCGAGATGCACGAGAATATTTGTCATCGCATAGCTATCACGCACTCAATTCGTGTGATATAGTTTTAATAATAGTATACTAGTATCAAAACAAGCATGAATGAGGATACTCGGAGAAGAGTGAGGAGGATAGAAACGCCAAGAAAAATGCAAGGAAGATTTTTAGCTTAATGTTGCCAGAGCAGGAGTTAAACATTAACATTACTGCGGAATATAATGTCACGCTAGTTACATGTCAAGCTTTGACTCTGTATTTCCCACTAGACTATTTACCCACCTAAAACTTGTACGCGATGGAAGCAAACCTCTGAAAACTAAATGCAATACACAGAAATCTGTTGTCAGTCTTTGTCTTTTTTATATACCTACATGCATTCATAGTTTCATTCGAAAACAGTCGACATTTATCGAAAGCCTATGTGTGTAATGCTTAAACTTTAACAAGTACAAAAGACAAACCATTTTTCTTCTTTTTACTTGATTTGTACAAAATTTGTTGTCCTTGCTTGTTGCAGTTATCACACAATAAATCTCTGCACCGAAATGAAACACATAAAGGCCAAGCACAATGACAATGACTCACGTTCATCAAATCTTCTTGTTAGAGATATTGTATTACAGTTGATAAATGAGATGGGCGTAAAACGCTCATTCTACAAGTAAATCATAAATATAGTCATAAAGTTAGTGAATGAATATAATACACATTTCGTATTTCTCTTTATTCCTATAAATAAATGCAAGCGAAGCAAAACACAAAACAGTTTGATAGATGTAAAAAGTATGCTAGATTCAGATGAAATATAATATGAATAAAATGAATGTTTTACTTGTACTACTAACATTTTTTACCACAAAATCCTTTAAACAATTTATTTTTTATGGTCATGTAGGTCAGGCTCCAGCAAGTGACAACAGTGATGAGCCCAAAACAACTACACCAGGTACCACAACCTCAACCAGTACCACAACGGCGACTACTACAACAACAAAGGAACCCGAAACAACAACTCCTCCAGCTACAACCACTTCAACCCCAGGTACAACAACAACTCCAAAACCAAGTACTACTCCAAGTCCTGCAGTACCAGACTATCCAAAAAATGTCGGCAAATGGAGTGTTGAAGACTCGAAGAATACCTCATGCATTACATTGAAGGGAGCAATGCAAATTGTCGTCGTCATTAATGAGGTAGTTTGAATAGTTCTGAAAAGCAAGAGTAAATGAATTAATGACAGTATAATCTAAATGTATCGGTTTTAAATCTCGATTCATTTATAACAGAATAAAACGGAAACAGTCAATGTGCCACCGAATTCAGAAAGCACTGGAAATTGCAATGTGACAAATGAAAAGCAATTAATCACTTTGCGTTGGGAATCCACAATCCCTAACTTGGAAAACACTCTTTCATTTACCTTTGAGTCCAACGCTACGAAGGAAAATTCCGTTGGTGCTGACACTGGAATAACACTTGGAAAATACGGCTTGCAGAAAGTCAAAGCAGTTTTATACTTCGAGTCTGGCAATGTAACAGGTAACGTTATAAAATATACCCTCAATTAAATCAATACCTAGCAGTAACTAGTAATTTATATTAACTAATGACTGATTTCAGAACAAGTGCAAAAGATAGCTGCGTTCCAAACTCCTTTCAACCACTCATACTCTTGTTTGGCTGAGGAAGTCATCAAATCCGAAAACGCAAGTTTAACTTTGAAGGTGAGGGATATTCAAGTGGAAGCTTTCCGTCTGACCCCTCCTGGTCATCGCGAGTTTAGTGCAGGTATGTATAATCAGAGTAAAATGTGTGGTGTCAGATAGGGTAATTTCATAATATTATTTTATCATAATGTTGTTTTATTCTTTAGCTATTCAATGTCCTGCCGATGATGCCACAGACGTAGTGCCTATTGCTGTTGGCGCTGCATTGGCTGGTCTAGTCGTGATTGTTTTAATTGCGTATCTGATTGGACGTAAGAGATCTCGTGCACGAGGCTACCAAAGCGTATAAGACGTTCGATATTATTCAAACGTAAGATTCCTATATGAATTTTATTAAGCTGCGGTTATTTACCAACTTGTGATAAAAAATTAAATAATCAGAATATATAAATATTCATTATTTTTCAGAAAGATAAATCTACGCTGAGTTTATTGTGTGAATCGTGGAATCAAGTCCTATCTACATAGCTCAAGATAATCTTTTCAAACGAGCAAAGTGTTATAAATATTTGTGAATGATCCTCTCATTTTGAAAATATGATGTCATGTCTCCAGTTTTCTGATGTTCTAATTTTACAGTTACAAAATATGTTTGCTAACGTCCATTTATTCATACAGAGATCAATCATGCGTGTTTAATGTTATTATATGACACTTTTGACGAAGATATATCATATGTGCAGCATTATAGGTGCATCTGGAGAGAACATTTAAATGTTATCACTGACAAAGTGATTTTAAATTGTATATTTAGTACTGTTTGCTTCTGTTTGAAATTTCTAGATTTTAGGTTTCCACCAGTGTCATAACATATTATTGAATTTAAGTTAAGTTTGAAAGAAAATATTATTTAATAGTAATACTTTTGTTATATAAATAATTATTAAACTGTTTAGAATACCAGTCCTGATTTAATTGTAACAATTATGATAGCGATGTGATAATTATCCTCTTGTACAACCATCATGCATTTGTCCTTGAACCCAGTTAATTAGTATAATTAGGCGTACGAACAAACTGTTTTGAATTGAAGAACTGACTAATAGTTATTATCACCATCTCGTTTCGAATTTTGTATACTATACGTGTATCGTGCGTGCGAAATCCGTTAAAGTATATAATAAAATTTAAAAGCACATTTAATATGTGAAATTATGCGATACAAGGCTTTGTGTTTTGTTATTGATGCTTAAAATGAAAACTGAAAGCACAGTTAGATAGCCACATTTACATTTCATCGTCTTTATTGTTGTTTATTGCAAATTGTTGCAAACAAAAGTCATTACATGAAATAACAATAACAATTTATATTTCCAACATTGACCTTAACGTATATGCATCGCAATTTTATTAATTTGACCATTTTATCAATTTTTCTTACTGCTTAGAAGATATTGACAACTCCATTTTGGCGATTTATCTTCCAACGGCCAAAATCATATAATAATGTCGGTTTTTAATGCTTCCTTTCCAGAGTACAAAATCTATTATCTAAGGACAGATAACTTGACACCAAATTATTAGGCAGTTATTCTTTACTTAAAGGCGGCACTTAGAAGGCAGTTTAGCTTTATACTACTACGTATTTCATTGCCTTTACAAGTATTAATTGAAAAATATATAGTATCTTCATTTTCTTAAAGAGGTACTGTATGCACGTTTTTTTGTCATTTGCTTGCATACTTAAGATGACAAAATCTGTGAAGTTCATTGATTAAACTCCGATCCAATCATGCATCATTTAATTTCAAATAGCTTTACGCAGGTCTCCGTATGTCAGTGTATAAACGTACAAATCTTAAAACTCAAGACCTTACAGTTTAAAATGTAATACAATGTCTCAAACTAGAAGTTAACCTAGACTCAACAGAATATTCTAAAAATGATTTCGTAAACTCTAAAATAGATAAAATAACAAAACAAAAAGTTAACCATTCAAATATTATCTAATCTTTGAAATGCGCGATACAAACGAACTTTCTGAACTCTGAACAATATTATGGTTTCAATAGTACTAAACTTCACAAGCCTCTAACCTCTAAAGGTTACCTTTTGAATGTAATTTGAGACAAAACTGATCTTAAATTGGAAATGGCCGATTTTGCTTCCTGTACTGTGCCCTTTTTAGGTTCCGTGACTACGGGAATCGGTGGCTTTGGTGGTTGGGGAACTGGTTCAGGGCATCCCAATGGGTCCTCGTCCATAGCTTCTTCAGTGTCATCAATGGGACCGTCATCCATGGCAAGGGGATCTCTAAGAGGTATTTCGTCTACCTCTTCTGTTTCATCTACTTCATGCATATTATTCGGTTCCTCTTTGTACATATTAGCAGAATGTGAATGATCAGTAGTATAACTCTCGTGATAATTATCAATCCGATTAGTAGTATCAGCCACATGATACGCATTAAGAATAACAGGAAAGCCTTGATCTTCTTGATCATCTGGTTCTGGCTCATGTTCTTCCGTACGAGGCTCGTCTTCATGATACGTCATGTATGAAGAAAGAGAAAACGGTAACACGGTGTCATCTGTGCCATAGTCCTGACTATCACTATATTCAACACCAGGATCATCCTTGTAAGCTATTGTGTTGGTCATTGAGTATAGCGAAGGGTCTGGCGTTCCCACTTGTCTACTTCCATCCGAGAAATATTGATAGCGATCATCTCGCCAGCAATCTGCAGACTTTTTGGAATTCTTTCCCTTTCTTCCCCGTTTTCCTCCACGACTTCCCGATGTAATTTTCGCACCTGGTGGAACAGTCGTCTTTTTACTTCCTCCCGTACTTTTCTTTGCATTTATCGGCCTTTGAATCTTATCCTGTTTGGGCGTAGGCAACTTGAATGCAGGAGCCTGTACAGGCTCTGATTGTTCAGTTCCCAATTTTGTACCAATCACCACATCTTGCCATTTACCGTTCACCAATGCCTTCATTACAACTTGTCCATTAGAGGCGGCTGAGGTAGCATTTTCCAAGAAGCTATTATTTGTTGAAGGAGTTGCAGTCAAATTTGTCTTAGAAGATGATGGTCTGCCACGTTTCTTTGGGCCTATACTCAGTGGATCACTAGTGGACGGATAAAAGTCATCATCATCGGCAATCGGATCATCCAATTCAACACTCGCTGGACTGTCTGCACTCGTTCCATCCGTAACTGATGCCTTCAAAGCGATCCGAAGGGACCGTTTAGGTGCGTTATCATAATCAACCAGTTCAGTGACAGGTTGACGGGCTTGAGGCTCATGATATGACGGAGATTTGGAGCGACCTTTCTTTCGTCCTCGTTTGCTATTCTTTTTGTGCTTATGACTATGACTACTACTGCTACTACTCTTTATAGGCACCTTTAATGGTATAAGTGTTTTATGACTTGATCCTCTTTCTTCAATGATCACCGGTGTGTCAAAATCTTCTCGAATTTCATGCGTGTCTTTTCGTGGTTGCTTCTCCCTTCGTACTTCATTCAAGTCGATTTTATCAGATTTGTGTTTCATGCTATCGTATACAGAGCTAGATCCACCTGTACGTTTACGAGCTATTGGTCCAGCAGCTGGTTTTGGCTTGACTTTGTCCGTATCACTGCTTGATGATGTTTCAGAAAAGGGCCCTTTTTCCCTTTCGTGTCTATCAGTACGAGGTAGACCGCCGGTTCTTTTCTTTGCTACCAGTTTGGGAGGCTGAGAATTGGACTGCTCCGATATCCTCGCAGACGAAGTACTAGGTTTGACCTTGTGACTCGATGTGGATTCAGTCGCCAACGGTCTAACCCACTTACTCGCCGGGGAGTGTCTAGAGTTGGTCACCCGAGATAAGGGGGTAGTCTTTTGGGAATCATTACTGGGCTTAACGGATGTAATTTTATTATCTTCAATGACGATAGTGGTGTTGTCTTTTAAGTTTTTTCTTTTTATAACATCCATGATTTCCTTGATGGGTAGGGAATCTGGAGGATGAGGATCGGAAGATGTGGGAACATGAACTAATTCGCCTGAATCGTTCATTACGAAAGTCAAAGGTTGATTAGTACTCTTTGAACTTTTCTTCAGGACATCATTCGCAGTCTCCTCAGTCCTTGACTCAACGATAACCACGTATTCAGCCTTCCGCCTACTCGATCGTTTTACAGGCGAGACAGGTATAAAGGATTTTCTTGACTTTTTACTACCAGGACTCCATTCCGGATCTTTTTCGTCCTCACTATCAGAACTTAGGGTTATGATATCATTGGAAGCGGGAGTAGTTGGCTTGCTTCGAACAATGGGTTTTAGCTTCGGGACAGGCTTTAATTTCGGCCCAGGCTTTGGAGTGGTTTTTTGTTCAGGACCCTTTGACTTTCTAGGCTCAGACTTTTTATTTGATTTCAAAGGAGTTTCCTTCTTTCGCTCTTCAACTACCATGATTTCGTCATCGTCGTCATTACCACCAGCTGGAGATGCCATTGGCTCATCATCATCAGCAGGTGCCAGCGGCTCTGGTGATGGTTCAGGGGTGGGTTCTGGAGGAGGTTTCATTTCTTCTTCATGAGCTTCATTTAGGTGGTCATCCAGAGCAGGCTGATTTTCAAGTTTCTTCTCACAAAACTTGCATTGTTTTTCTTCATGCATCTACAAATCGAATACAAATTGTATTATACAATGAGAATATAATACCTAAATTCAAGCATTCAATACAACAAATAAGCTTAGAAAGTTAGAAAGAGTTTGATTTCATACATGACTATAGTGATTCTTCAGATCCGTTTTCGTCTTGTACGTAGCACTGCATTTCAAGCAACTAGCTGTAATCTCCTCGTCGTGAGCATCTTCATGCGCAGTTGCCTCAGCCGTTGTAGGGAATCTGTCAAGGCAAAATCTGCATGCAAATGGGCGTGCGTTCGGATGGCATGCAAAATCATGATCATCCAAGGACTTGCGTTCCGAAAACACTCCCTCACAATCGATTTCTGGGCAGACGAAAATTCCAGAGCCGTGGTGCATTCGTAAATGAGGCTGAAAGATAATATAATTTACATAAAGACATGCAGATTAACATTACATTGCAGAATATCATTGCTTTTGCACGTACCTTTAGTTTTTCATGGCTCTCGAAAAGGTGAGAACATATGCAGCAAGCAAACCTTGAGCTGGGAGCATGTGTGACCAAATGACGATTATGTAACACTCTTGATCTCGATTCTTTTCCGCAAATTTCACACATGAAAGGCCTATAGGAGAATTAGGTAGCACATTTATTACCAAAAGTAATATTAAGATTTGGATATTTACTTGGAATAACATTACCTTTGCTTATCTTCATCTTGAACTATTTCGTAAGTCATAATCAAGTCTTCATCCTCGGCTACCAATGCAAGCTCATCCTTGTTCTCCTTATCACCTATTCGCTCCGTCAAGTTTACAGGAACAAACATATTAGCAGGAGTAGAAACGGGCACTCTTTCGATGTTGACAACTTTATCTGGTTGAGTCATTATAACTGCAGCCATTAAACTCTTTTGCCTTTTGTGATGACTTGAGGTGTAATCATCTTCAACAGGTTCATTTAAAGAATTTACAGCTGCTGAAACTAGTTCGCCAAACGACAGGTGCCCTGACTGAGGATCTAGAGATGGCATGTTTATTGTGCTTCTGGTCTGTCTCCCGGCTATTTGACCTTGGAAATGTGCTTGCTGATTCACTAATGTAGGTGGCGTATCGGAGCGTTGCATGCCAAAGTCACTACCTCCTCTTCCTCTACCCCTCCCTCTTCCACGTCCACCACCACGTGAACCTCGACCCCTTCCTCCTCTTCCCCGGGGAGTTGTTGAGGATCTGCGACCTCTTGGTGCACCTCGTCGACTTTCAAATGTTGGTTCTTGAGGTTCATTGTCTGTTGCCGGCGCCCAATCAGGATCTTCTTCATCGTCATTGAATTCTGCTTCTGACGAAGAGTCCGACTCTGAGTCTGCTGTGTATCGGGACCTACGTTTCGGTTTAGTTTTTAAAGGCTGCGGAGGGATTTGCATAGAGTCATCATACCCACCCCCACTTGAACTTGCACCATTTGGAGTATAAACTTCGTTACTTGTCGGCACTGCTGTAGGAGCTGCAGTTGGAAAGTGATAATACGGGAAAAAAGGATTTTGCATCAAGCCAGGAGGTACAAATGCTGGGACATGTTGCGGTTGAAACATTGATGTGTTATGTGCCGGAACTTGGTTAACTTGATGATGACCCATATGAGCTTGAGGAGGAAGAATCGGAGGCTGAGGTGTTGCAGGAATCTGCGGCTTGTTCGATGACAAAAAGATCACTCCTTGAGATCTCTGAACCTGTGGATCCACTTTTGGCGGAGAATACATCATGGACGCCTGATGATGCGACGGTTGGGGGATAGGGAGGTTATGTGAAACCTGATGGTGATTTGATCTGGGACGAGGCATGTCGACTTTTCTCTTTTAGTTCACGGCTCTACGGAATAAGACAATAACAAGGGTTTACATACGGAAAATATATAATACGAATGTACAACACTTGCACGTTGTGCTTTTTACCAGTGTCAATCTAAGCAGAACAAATTGTCCAAATGTCCTTAACACTTTCGAACAGCGAACGAGTACAAGGTAGAATCCATTTAAATTGCCAAATACCGCATCCTTTTCATTGAATTTTTACGTGCTGATCTGAAATGAGCAAACAAAATAAAAATTCTTAGCCAATTTAATATTTAGCTAACTATCTTAAAACAAGATAATAAATCCCATCGAAATCTATGGACAAAATGTAGGCTCACAAATTCTTTCCTAGCTTAATACGTGTACTGAAAAGACAAGAGTCAACAGTCACGTTTAGAACGCTTTCTTACCAAACACTGCGGCGCGGCGGCGGGGGTTAATATTTGCACTGGAGTCCACCGAACAATTTCGCCCTGATCGAGTTAAAGTTGAGCTTTTATATCCAGAACGGATTTTAATTGGGCGTCAAAGAAATGAGGCAGCTAACCAGCGAAGAAGAATGTTGGGACACAAAAAATCGGAATATTCAAATAGCCACATTCCAAAAGATCCAGCGGAACACTTGATTAGCATATCATCAATCAGCTTATCCGAAATTTACACGAGTTTTCGCTGAAAACAGAAATGAAGAAATAAACAATTTTGGGTTTGCAATTGTTTTTCGAGAGGCTTGATTTTTGCCTCGTGTTTCTTTCAAGCAGTGCAAGAGAGATGCTTCTATGCTAATGCGTGAGTCTATATATCCCGAAACACAATCCCCACCACCACCATCCATCATCACTTGACGACTCGGTAGCACGAATAGGCCTAAGTCGCAAGGTAGCAAGAAACCTGGTAAATCAGCCATCACATTCCAGCGTAACGACTTTCTATCATAATTGTTATGAATACCTCAGATTAATTAGGGTTTTGGCAGAACACAATTAATTGATGCAGCAGTATTCATAAAGGAATATCACTGGGATAAGAAATTGTTGAAAGCAAAATGAAACATCATCATAGAGAAGAAATAGACGTCGCTTCTTCCGAAAGCATCAAACAATGTCGCTGCTAGTTTCATGTCATGATTCCTGATCTTTTGAAACATGCGTATGTAAAATTGAGACATGATAAATATGTAAATAATGATAAATGGTTCAGTGGTAAGTTGTAAATGTTGTTTTTGATTATCGTTTATTTCCGTTATTAGTTTGCAACACGCGTTCACCACACAAACGATACATAGAAATAGAAACAAATTTAAATGGAGTGCTTTTACGATAACACAGATAAGTAATGAATTGAAAATTAGATATATAAAACGTGTATAAAGTTTATATGCGATTATCGTCCAGACCTAACACAGGAAACGAACATTTGAAACAGAATAAATCTACCTGCTACTTTAACTTTTGTTTAAAGCATCAAAAATACTCCACTTGGAATAACACTCAAAGAATTTCACCCTTAAAATTACCTATGCAAAAAACTACAAATATTTTATATGTGGTTGGTTAAGTCAAATTCGTATACACTCTGATTTTGCATTTTGTAGAAAAGATATATTGAAAGTACCATTTTGCAGAATTGAGGAATTCGTTGTTTCAATAATGAGTTTTGAAAATTGTACTGTGCCGTGGTAGTTTAAGAGCTATGTTCCTTCTTAAACTTTTTTGCATAATATTTCATTGCAGCGAAGTAAATCGATGGGAAGAAATGTCTTAGGTAAACTGCTCCCTTGTTTGTAACAGGAGCTATCACAACGTCGGACTCATCATTGAGCACCGCTTTAAAAGTACGCTCTGCGACGAAATCTGCATCATACCCTGACGCTATGCTCTTGGTCATTACACCATACTTTTCCCCACTTGCCGTAAGAGCATTTACAGAAATGTCTGTTTTAACGAAGCTCGGGCTAATTACGCAAACTTTGATTCCAACGGAGCTGACTTCAGCCCTCAAACTGTCCGCTAACGCTTGTAAAGCATGTTTCGACGCAGCATAAGCAGAACTGAAAGATTTGAAAATGTCACAAGTTAGATCTACTAATGAGCAAAATGACGCTTTCCAACATGACGTGTATTGAAATTTACCTATTAGGAATTGAGATCTTTCCCAAGACACTACTCATAAATACGACATGTCCAGCTTTTCTCTTGAGCATATGATTTCCAATCACTGGTAATTGAATTAGTATGTTAAAAAAGAGATAAAATATTTGAAGTTCCAGTTTCCAAACGATGTAAGAATTAGAATTATATTGTTTAAGTAGTACCTTTAGTCAATGCAAGTGTACCGAAATAGTTCACATTCATAATTTGCTGGTCCACTTCCATGATAGTATCCAGAACAGTTCCATGGTTGAGAATCCCAGCATTATTCACCAAAATATCGATTTCATCGTAAATAGAGATGGCAGCTTCCGCTTTTGCCGGTATCGTTTTCAAGTCAGCTAAATCCAGTTCAAGAACGGCTGGGACGTACACCTTACCCCGCTTTATAAACAGAAAGAAACGAATATTATATCATAAAGCTTACATAAATATATTCATTTTTCTGTTAAGCATAAAATTCAAATTAAAAGTACCGTTTGCATTCGGACAAGAGCATCCCGTGCTCGCTCAAGTTCATTTTTGCGTCTTGAAGCTAGAATTAGCCGACAACCAGCTTGGTAGAAATATTTCGCCAAACTTTCTCCAATCCCTGAACTGGCTCCTGTGATTAAAACAACCTGAAAAAGTGAAAGTTGATAAAATGACAAATATGTACTGTGGAATGTCAAAATGCTTTATCAAAAATTGTTGTAAGTTTATCAGTTTGCATACTTTCCCTTCCAAGCTTCTGTTCCCGAGACCGGTACGCTGACGAAACCATGCGATACATTCTTGCAGAAATATGAATGGTAGTGCAATTGGCAGTGCAAAGTAGCCTAGAGCAGTTGTCACAAACGCACTAACTTTCTCAATCGTGCCCGAAATGCTGAAAGGTTCTGTAGGTCTTTGAGCAAATTCAGCCATGATGGTTCTCAGACGAGCGACAAAATACACAACGCAGTAAGTTAAAATTTTAGCCAGTGCTTTGCAAAAACTGGCTTTGCCATAAACTATGAAATGTCAAATATGTTGTCAATTGTAAAATCCGTTTGCATTCGCAGTCAGATAAGTCGCACACAGAAAAGTCAAGACAAAATTCATAGACACCCTAATTTCCTTATGAACTGCAAAATCCCTCTAGTACGAACAGGTCTCTTCTGATGAAGAATATTTCTTTTACTTTTAAATGATATTATGAAAAAGGTTTGGGGTCAAAGAGAACTCTACTTGCCTAGCATTGATAAAAGCACGTATTGAATTGAACTGAAAAGAATCTTGCAATTTATGATTGTTTACTTAAGACAGTACCTAGCTCTTCCTGACATGCCAGCTTTGCTAATATTTTGCCACAAACAACAAAATTTTGTACAGAGAAAAAAAATGTTATCTAGTGAGAAAACTCTCATGGCTCATGTGTCATGTAATTGGTTTGAAATTTAAATGAAAGATCATCTTTCTGCATGAAATGAAATTTTACCCCTTTCTGCTTCAACTATGCATTAGTACATATTCATTCCCAGCTATTATTGATAATATGTACGAAGTACTAATTATTGGAGGTATACAAAAAAAAGTAAAGCAAGAGCAAATTGGCTCATAGGGATATGCGTTCTATGTCTAACGATCTTATGCAACATGTATTGTTTCGGCATATAACTACGTTATGTTTTGGCATTTTTAGTGCAATCTCTCTTGCGTTTTAAGAACCTGTTCATGGCTAACTTACCACATCTGTGCCTTTTTGCTGTCATTCTACTGCCGCGTAGTTGGATGCATTTAAGTTTTACTTGGTTTTAAAGCCACAGCATATCATAGGATATCCTACGGTACGGTGAGTTCTGCTTTGCCTTAGCGTAGGGATAAAGAGAGACAAGAGAAAAGTGGAGAAACTACCGTATGATATGGCACTTGGTATTCCTACTTTTGCTATCCTTTTCTCCTCGCTTCGTTACCGAACCTTGAAACAAAAAACGTTACCTCCTTGTTGCGTCTTCTGCAACTGCATCCTCGCAACTTAGCGGAACAATGGTTATGACGAGTAGTAATATACGGTAGAAAATTTCAAAGCTTGTCCACGTCTATGTACATAACAAAAATTCTCTTTGCTGCCATCCTTCATCCATTACCCAATCATTAAATTTGCATTTACAAGTAAATATTATTACTTCTTCTGCTCGTGTAGCTTGACGTAATGTAAAGTAGGTATTTGTTTGTACTCAGAGAAAAGAGAAGGAATAGGATTAGCAAGATTTTTATACTTTTGTTGGTTATAAACAGCGGAAGTTGAACAAGTTTATGATAAGAAGTAGTAGTAGTTGGAGTTAGCCTTAATAGCAATCGTATTTAGGGTTTTTGCCTTTGAAATGCTACTGAATAATGCTTTCGAGAGGTCTGGTTCATGGATAATCTTCATTGCTTCACTATCACTATTGCATTAAAGTCTCTATTAACTTTAGTCTCATGTTTGAGATAATGCCAATGAAACAATGAGCCATGCTACTGAAGCGGAAAGTACAGGTTCATCAATATTATTTCAAAAGTTAGAACATATTAGTAAATGGATCGTACCCGTATGTTGTTTTTGATATGCACTGGAACGAAAATGTGCGTTGCAAGTTGCAAAGTTCATTGCACAAATTTTATCTTTGCAGTTAGTTTCAAGGTATCATTTTTATTATAACAGTTTTTATTTATTTCATTCATGTATAGTTTGTAACAATGATTTTACAGATATAATATATTTTCTGATAAACTTTATAAATTTATGTAATGATTTAATATTTTACATACACAATATATATGCACAGGCGCAGGCGTAATCAATCAATATTCATTACAGCGTAGTTAGATTTTCTCTTTCCACGTGGCCCACTTTCATTAGTACATACTGCACTGGGTTCCTCACCTTCTCCTCAAAGTTTTTTTGTCTTCTTGTGATTGCAATTCGTCACATTCAGCTTATGTCAATAATATTTTTGGTAATTTTATTTTAATAGTGTCACACTTCGAGGTAGGTGACTTTATAAGTTCTAAGTTAACCTACATCTACAATCTAAGATAGTCAATAAAAATCTAGTTAAAATTATAACGCAATGCATAGTTTCACTATTTTGCCTTCTTACTCTATCCATAAATAGAAAACAATGACGTGCTTTGAAGATGATCCCTATGGTCTTACTTTACAGATCAATTTGTTGGTGTTAATGTTAACTCATACCATGAAAAGTAACTTTATAGATTATATATATGAATATAAAACATCCGAATACGAGTCTACTCTGCTTTCATAATAGAAACAAGGTACACGGTATATTGAAATTTATCCATGCCACTTATGACGCTTACTTTAAGACATTCGTCACGGAAGTCAACACAATAATATTATTTGATGAATACAGCAAACAACCCTTTTGAACATATTTTTGTTGTAAATTGGAATTGTTTGATAGAATTGCATTCATCACCAACACTTTTTGTTTCATTCCTTTTACATTACTATTTCTTGATATTGATTAGATTTAATCACCCAAGCCCTCTTCGTCATCATCGTCGTCACAATACCCATCTTCATCATCACCGTTTTCTGGGGTATCTGAACCCTGACCTGACTGGTTATGCAAGCTTTCAATTGCTGCTTGCATTTCAAGATCTTCGACGGACATTGAAATTCCAGTCAAATCTCCAGTGGTACCCAAGCCAGAAAGACTTAATGCAGATGCACCGGACACTTCATAGCATACATTTTCGACATTGTCATCTGCACCTTCTTCATGATAATACGATTCATCAATATCATCTCCAAAATCTGCTCTCCAATCGACATCTCTTCTACCAATCTGATCGATATACATTTCCAATGCCTTGGGAAGTACGCGCTTAGCTTTGGCAATGTCTTCATCTGTACATTCACCCTTGTCTAATCCCAGAGCGAGTCCCATTCTTTTCAAAACCTCAATATCATCATGGATTTCAAAGGTTCCATCGAAATTGAACAAGTATTCCATTCTGAAAAGTTAAGATATGAAAAGTTGCCATTAATATTGATCAATGCTTCAACGAGAAAAGTTAACATTGTCCATCTTTAGATTTTCTTTGAGATTTCACTTACTTATCATTTGAAATAGAACAATCGATAACTGTATTTTTTGCAGTGTTAACAATCAGGAACGGTAAGTGGATGGAACCATGTGGAGGTGGCGCACCACTTTCCTTTTCGCGTTCCTTATTTTTCTCGACCAAGCATTTGAATGCCACTTGCTGCAAATTTATAATAAAACATCAAGTTAATACGATAAAACTTCAAGAGTGTCATGTCAAGGCTTACAAAAGAATTTCTAAAATACCTGAATTATAAGATCGTGTAACTGCTGAGTTTTGGTTTTGAGCCTTTCAATCCTCTTTTGACGATCCTTTTCCAAAGTTGTACATTCTTGCATGGAATTTGTAGGCAAACCCAACCACTTGATTTCCTTCTTTTCCTTGGATATTATGTTCATGGCCATAAGAACGTTTAACGCATCGTAAACACGTCTTCGAATGTTTTTCTGATCGAACTGCTGCTCAATGGAACTCATTCCAACGTTTGGTGATGCAAATTCTTGTACTAATTCATCGGCAACTTCATTGTACGTTGTGATTCCCTGTATCACAAATATTGAATCAAAACATTAGATTCCGCAAACCTTTCTTGAAAATGGGTTAATCATAATACTTATAATTCATTATTATTCACAATATTCAGAGACTTACTTTGGTTCTAACTTTTTCGCAAACTTTCATGCTGAAGTGACGCAGACCCTTTCCACCCTTTTCAGCTTTCCTTCGCTTGCTCTCATATGAAACGTCTGAGGGAAAGTCAACCCGCTTTCGTGCTCCAGTATGATCCAAAATGGGTGAAATGAAATTCTGCTTGGATAAGTTAAGAGTTGGTCCTAAAGTAGCCGAAAGGCTTTGCTGAGAGCCACCGGGAGCATTAGGATCAGTGGTTACAAATGTTGCCAGTTGCTGACCAAGCGAGTGCTGGCCGATTGAAGTAGCAGTAACCAATTGCGGACCGTTAGGGGTCTGAGTCAACAACAATCGTTGGTTGCCTGCTTGTATCACTTGCTAAATTTCATTAACAAAAAATAAATGTTATTTCTTTTGCTAGTTACATGCGCAGATTCCATAACCTGTAAGTTTAAAGAGGCATTACCACAACTGGAGACCCTCCTACAACAAGTGGAGTTGCACGTTGCTGAATTAGGGTAGTTGTAGTAGGAGCTCCACCTTCAGTTTTTATGTTAGCTGCCTTCAAAATCGTAGTGGGAGTTAATCCACCGGTTTGCATAGGAAAAGCTAAAACTTGTCGGCCTACACACATCAGAATAAAAATATGTGAATTATTTAATGGGCACAAAAATTACTTAATCGAATGATAAAATGAAAGGTAATATCAGTATACCTTGTGCTCCCTTGATGATGGTAGTTGGGGTTCCAACATTTGATGTCCTTATGATCTGGGTTGCTTGAGTAAGATTTCCTGTTCCTGGAGCCGCAACCAAAAATTGTTGCGGTTGTTGCGCCTACAATTATGTACAAATATATAAGCTCAACTTTCACAAAGTTAATGTCGTATGTAATTGGACAATTTTAATTCCAGTAACAAATTACCTGAATTGCAGTTGCAGGTGCAGTTCTAATAATTGTTTTCACGCCACCTGCGGCAGGGGCTGTAGCAGTTTTTATGGAATGTCCACTTGCGGTTACAAATTTTCCAGGGGCAGTTTGAACAACTTCAATCATCTGAGTGTTTCCTATTATGTACAAGTTTTGAAAATTCAAAACTGTGTCACCAATGTGTCAAATACATGATAACACCTCAAAAAGTATCAACTTACCACTCGAATCTTTAATCAGGAGGTTCTTCACTATACCAGTTTGGGTCGCCATTGTTAATGGCTTTAGCTACGGACCAACCGTACCGGATATATTCGCTTCCAAATATGCTTTTTTATTCTTGATAAAATTCAATGGAGTGGTCTAAACTCCTGAAATTCAAACCAATCGAAAAGAAAGTCATTAAAATTTTGATAACGGAATAGGTAACAATACAACACTAAACGCATTGCCCATCATTTCCACTTTACCATTCTATATGCCTATATGAACCTAACTTTCTCGTCGACTATTCCTTCATGCATTCCCCACATCAATCATCATTCAATCATACTTTCTCCCTAAAAGCACGTATGACAGATTGTACACCTCACGACCTCACCTCACTACTAGAACATCTTATCCCCTAAAAAGCACATTGTCCTTCAGATTACTGTTACCGCAGTTTATACTACAACTAACTCATCCAATTCCTACCAATAGCATAACCAATCAAGATGTTCTACTTTAGCAACACCTTTAATCAGTCAATCAGCTTGAGCAATGTCCTAAACACACATAACCGAGAAATTGCACATTGCACACCATACCCAACTCCCGATTCCCCCTATCTTCAGTACCCCAAGCAAATAAAGGCCTTTTAAAGGGATTCACTCACCTGAAGGAAAAATTCCATCAATTATCGACTGCGGAATTATTAGACGATTTTTAAGAGAGTGATAGGAACACTTGAAACAAGAAGGAAAAGAAGTTGGCGTGGACGGCAACTATTTTTTAATGCAAGAGCACACACAGAGAAGAAGAGGACAGACAGAGATCCAAATCAAGTAAATAGAGAGCAAAGCAGTAGGGGAATCCACTCTCTGGAGAGGTGGGAAAGTCGGCTAGCATTTTACGCTCCATCCACCAACTCTACACCATCTGCTGCGTGTTGACTAACCATCACCTTTTTATCCCTTACGTGCATCCGCACTCAGCACAGCTCTCTACATGCACCAGACCAAATGTTAACTTTTCTGTGCTATTCAGACCACCACACTAAACAAAGCACAGTTTTTTGGGATTGGAATATCTCTTTCTTGTTGTCTGCCTTGATATTACTAACTACGGCTCTATCTCTGCTAAACTACGAGTGTGAGCCACTTTTTTCAGAGACGTTTTAACGTGTTCTCGGTGCTGCTGGCATATAAATGTCCTTTCCTCTACAAAATAAAAAATTCTCCTCAAAATTTTTCCCTATGCCTATTATCCAACAAAAACGACGTGTATTGATGATCATAATAGATGATAGTGCTGCTGCTGCTGCTGTGCTAACCAAAAAGCTCTAGTAGATGATAGGGCGATACATTAATGAAATGTAACTTTTCAACATTTTTTTTTCTAGCAGAGCGAACTATTATTCACTGGCTTGCTTTGCGCACTTTTCTTGGTTGGGCTCTCAAATGAACAAAATTCTGATACAACTTGTGGAAATATAATGTAGTTTAGGGGGAATGATAATACATAAAGTGCACATGCATATACATGAGTATCAGTACAAGACAATGAAGAAGGCAACAATAATGCTTTGGTAAAAAATTATGATTGTTCTATTGCATATTATGTGTGCGTCTTTGCTGGTTTCAATTCAAGTCTTGTTTTGTTTGTTGGGGTTGTAAGAAGAAGGACATACATGATGATAATAAAATGCATGCATAAAAAATGTGGAATAGATGATAACGACTTGGAGAAATTGCGAAGCGACTGGTTATCAGGAGTACTTCCTATATACACTCATGAGTTTCTTGTACTGGATTTGCATACTTTGGACTGAGAAAGGGAAATGGGTCATGGAAAATTTGGAGTTTTGGAAGGCGAGAAAGAATGCAAAATGCAACCGGACAAAGAGAATACGGATCGGAGTAAATGCCTGCCCTTACGGATTAAGGACAGATCGCTGTTGTTTATCCGTATTGGAGTGAAAAAAGCGTTTAAAAATGAAAAAAATGTAACAAACCATTACGTTGACTGTATTTACTATTTTCCATATCGTATTGCAGTTGTATGGAAGAAGCAGTTAAGGAATATGAGTGCTAATGAATTGATAATGCTAACGTGAAGCCCAGTACAGAGCAGAGCTACAGACAGAGTATGTAACGATATTATGTTGCGGCTATAAACCAGACATGAGTGCGTGTATATCTGTCCATAAGAAACCCCTATCACCATTTCAAGTGCACAAAGCGTGGCTTTGTCTCTACAAGCTTTTTGAGCTTGTCTCTGGGGCTACTTGAGTTGAGACACGCTAGAGCTGGATTTTGTTTTTCATGAAACAAGTTTCATGCAAAAATATTTCGAGAACCGTAATACCAGCATGCGACATGCGGAAGGCTTGAGAGTGATACAACTGTGATGATGGGTGTGTGGTGGTGCTAAAAATGAAAGCAATGGATTGGACAGGTGGGAAGCAGCATTCTGCAATGGCTTCAAACAATTTATGAACAAAACTTATTTTGCAATTTGCATAAAAGGAGTAAATGACTACTGGCAAACTTCAAACTGCTGTGACCCGAGCTGAATCATATTATTTAGACACCCAAGTCCATGTTACAGTTACCACTACCACTAGCATCATGTGAGTTGCGAGTCGAATAGGGGATAGGACTTCAACATTAGTTAGTAGTTAGTTGATTTAATATGTACCTTGTCAATGAATTGATGATAGAAAGATGATTGAATTGAATCACAAGCTGCTTAAACTCATACAAAAGTCAATTTGTGGAAAACTTTTATCGTTTGACATATTAATATTCTTAAGAAGCTATTGTATAAAATGTGAAAGATAATGATAGAATTGGAAATGTTCTCACTTGGATTCACTTATTCGGAACTAACACTGCTTTTTCGGAAATTTTTTGCTATCAATTTAGTAAATATTTAGAATGTCAAATGTGTTACTTTTCAAAAATTCTTCAAATTGGCAAATGGCATTGCTTAATCTACTTGTTTGATGTTATCTATAACCTATGTTTATAATGGTTTAATCAAAAAATTTCAGAAGTATTTAGTATAAGAATGTATAGGACAAAACAAACAAAAACGAATACCTATAATGCTAGTCCACGATCGGAACGGGATAATTAAAAAACTCTCAAATATATTTCTCTACACTTTAAGGAATTGGTTTAAGGATTGACTTGGAGTTTAACTACTAAGGTAACTAACTGTCATGTGAAATTTGCTATGATGAGGATATTATGAACGATGACTCCGAGTCCGAGTTAACAATGTACTTTGGAACTTGTAGCAGTTGAAAGCAAGCAATAAAAGCTAGTTGTAGAAAGTCATTGGATAAGAGCTGGTACATTCGATGTCAGGAGTCATGAAGTCCTTAGCTCTGCCGATGAATCTACCATTTTAAATCTCCTTTAAACTATGTTCTTGATTAATATTGAGCTACGATTACTATACGTATCGATACTACGGAGTAAATGGAGTAATTTTACATTCTCCAAAAAACAGTTCAAAATGCAAATGCTTCCTTTAGTATATTTTCAATAAAAATATTCTTCTATAGCGGAATGAATTTTTACTTTCACTTTTTCACTTTCGTTAAAGTACAAACATATTAAAGCACCAACATATTTTAAGTTGAAAGTTTCAAATTGTTTTAATATATGCACTTAATTACACGTCAGTTTAATTTCACCTTGTTTACATGCAATCCCATTTTAGTGTGTGTTATGTGTAGTGTGAATTTTCATTCACATTCATAGGAAAAACTTGTGGAAATTAAAAAGTACAAACATTAACACTTACCACCAGCGACGAATAAATCAGCGATGTCAAACTGACAAAAGCCCTCAAAACGGCAAAAAAATGAATGAGCTTCCCTCGTTAAGTAATGATGATTTACACTGCAATACACAAAATATTCCGAATATTTAGTAAAAGAATTTCCTCGTACTCAACATGTTTTCCATAATAAAATCATCATAGAAAAACTATAACATTCGTTCATGGACATATTGTTAAAAGTTAAAACGTTCAAAGATTAATATAACAGAATAAAAAGAATCCCATCGTATATCATGTTTTATTACCGAATCTTTTATGGAATTACTAAATCTTGGGCAATAATACTTAGTTAGACGGGATATTATTTGAATTTTAACAGTGTAGCATACACTCTCAACAGCATACTAACACAGTCCTACACCTACTTAAAGTAGCATATAATATGGCTTCAAAGACTTGCTCTCGAGCGTGGATTTGAAATTTATCCAATAGTAGTAATTATGACTCGTGTAGGTATTGATTTAGTTACCTTCACTGCTATTGATGAATGTATTCCAAACTGGAGTTTTTGTGTCTTAAAATTATTCCAACTTGTGGGAAGTTCCCTTTCCCAAAGGAAATGTAATGTCTTTCAAATCCAGTCGCACTTGCAAGAAACTTGAGGACTATACTATTCTCTAATTAGAACACAAACAATCCGACCACAGTAGCAACACGAAAAGTGAAGGATATCATATTGAAATTTTTCACATAAGTGTACAGTAAAAGTAATAACGCAATCATCAACATTCATCCATCCATCCGTCGTCCTTTTAACTTGAACATACACAGTCAACACAATCACTTGTTTACCTCTCTAATATTCCCAGTTCTTTAAGCATATCTCCGGCGAGAAAGAAAAATCCAATGAATTCAGTCATTACAATACAACCACAATAACATTCAGTCAGTCAAGTTTAAGTATTACATGCAGCCAGCCATATGAAACAAACACTTATTTTTACTTCACACGACCACGACAGGAGGATCAAACACCGACATTGCTAAAAAGAATCATGATACATGCATACAAATTCACACTTACACAAACACATACCTCGACTCCTTTGGGACAAGCAGAGTGAGGGAAAACAAAGCACAGGATTTACTCGAAATATGGTTCAGTTTTATATAAGGTAAATATGAAATTTTTAGCATTACCCGTATAGTTCGGAATGCGTATCAATATCCTACAATGTTTGACCAGTCTAGTTTTGAATGGCTGGCTCCATCAATCCTTTTCCCGTTCAGTGTAACATCTTATAAAAATCATCATGAAAAGATCCATGTTGACCATGCTACTTTCACCACACAGTCTTGAAGCAAGTGCAGGAATGAGTTGAAAACCCGTCTATTCAGGGATTGGAGGAATTCAAAGTTAAGGAGGACTGAAGAGGAGGGAGGGAAAGGTAATGCTTCTACGGAACATGTGTAATTTTCAGATTAGCTGAGACTCCACCTTCCCACCAGCCACCTCTTCTTTGCCAAAGAAACTTTAAAGCGTTTTGGCAGCTATGAAAAGTTGTACTCTTTGTCTACCATTATCATGCATAATGCGTGTTATCTTTTTAAAGATGGAAACGTTTTAAAGCCCACTGCTTTTATGAGCCATTTATATAGTAAAAGTAGTAAAAGTAATATCTTCAGAAAGAAAGAGGAAGTGAATCATGTCTGCGTATGTAATAATGGTCGGATTCCTCTAGTTAATTAATCTTGAATTGAATCTTGTGCTTGAATCTTTACTTATTGAAACTAACAGAGGTTTAAGGGGCAATTATGGACAAATATTGGTATAAGACCATCAGTCAGTAATTGGACTAAAGAAATGAAATAATCTCTTCTTTTGGAACAATTGAAAAGATTTTATATTGTCTGATTGTTTTTGTAACTTCATAGCTTTCATTCTGCAATTCTGGAAACATAAAATAAAAGGAATCTCAAGATCAAGACACATATGCACTCTCGGCAAAAGTGTCGTGCACAACATAATGGGCCGACTGTCTCTAATTCCCGAGGTACTTTCTCTGTGACATTTACAAAACGTATTATAGGAATGCCTACATTGTGTAGCCATTAAACCCAGCAATTTGTGCACAGCTCAAGACAACTACTGTTTCTTGCAATAAATTTTTAGTAGCACTGGAATCCCTAAACTCGTTACACCGTTCTTTTCAAAGGATCACTTAGGTATAGGTTGTAAAACGCATTAAAGAAGGTATAAATAACCACATACAAACAAGGGGCAAAGAACATGAACACAATTGGATGCATACAAATACATAACGTACATGCTTAATGAACGCAAAGACACGAGAAAATTTTTGTTCCTGTGAAATACTGCTTGCATTCGCTTCCAAAACTGGAGAACACGTCTGCGAGTATAATGTACCTACCCGGATAGTATACCGACTGAGGTTGAAATTTCGGGACTTTTTTATTATGGTTTTCTGTGGTCTACTGCCCCTTTGCATTGCATGAGCTTTCCCGTGTTTCTCCCTTCTTTCTACAATACTTTAGTTATACATAAGTTGAAAACAGAGAGGAACAATATTACACCTTTCCATATATCCTTCTTATTCTATATCTTGCAACTGTATATACAACAGATAAGGGGTACATTCTCTTGTGGGTACTTTCCATGTTCCCATACGATACTGTTTCCGTGTTTCATTGGGAATGGAAGCAGTGATATTTGTACAGGATGTGGAGTAAACTTTTAGAAAGTACAGCGTGATAACGATGAAGTTCATTGTATAGAGTCATAGGTAAGTGTGAGTGAGGTTTAGAAAACTATTTTTTCTACTTTGACGTTCCTATGATGTAGACACGAGAAAGGAAACTTTCTTCAGTTGTGATATTTGTGCTTGTATAATGCACATAGAATATACAGTGTTTCTGTAAAACTACAGTCAGCTTTATTATTATGATAGTTCAGTGTATTGAATGACGGTATCATCATCATGATCAAGCCGTCATCAGCAGATTTGGGAAATCCCCTGGAACGTCTTCACTTTCCTTTACTTAATATGCATATATGCGCCAGTTCTTCAGTCAACGTAAACTGGATCCTGGGTAAATTTGAACTGAAGCCATTAATTATTTACAAAAGTAGGCTGTCCCCAATGAATTTATAAAAGTTGCTTTCACCAGAGTAATGGACGGATACCCATTTACCTATGAGCAAATATATTAGAATGGCTAAAGTAAAATAGACACAAGTAGCAGTTTGAAATTATTCTTGCTTTCTGAAGCAATAAAGCAAGAATTTGTGATGATCCATCACATTTCTGTTCCTACCATGCTTGATAAAATTTATGAATCCACATACACTAAATATTCTACCACCACATGTGCTAGTCAACCTTTCCTAGTCAATGATTGCTGTTGTTGCTGATAATAATTTTCACCACTATATCCAACCCATAGAAACTTCAAGTGATTCAATAATATCCATGCCTGAAAATAAGGAGTTATGTTGGAGAAAGTTTGCCCCAGAAAAGCAAAAGAGTGAAAGTGGTCATGATGTTGTGTCGTGTCCCTTGCTGCGGGAAACTAAAGTATTTTGTGACTAATGAGAAGATTAAGTAATTATTCAAAATTTTTAGTGAAAAGAAAATATGTAATCCTTAAATTCGTTGAAAAAAACGATTCCTGTTTTGGCGATCAAAATTCTGGTGGACTTGGCCAATAATGTCAAATCCAGGTCACTCCAGAGATCCGAGAAGATCTCAGGAAAAAAGCGAAAACCATGCAAAGGCCGATAAGCACTCTAGTCCAACAAAAGGGAAAACTCCTACGTCTTCGCCTAGTCCAGCGTCTCCAACAAATGCTGGCCCCTCGAAGGTACATCATCCAAATCATTTAATTAGTAGCTTCACCTCTGGGAAACCTGCTCTGACTTTCAAAAAGTTTTTTGGGCATCCATTTTCCAAGGAAGAGTCAAACTCCCAAGCCCCAGCGGAAGGCAAAAAGAATAATGCATCACCAGATCTTGTTGCCGTTGATCAGGGCAGCCAACTCTCTGATGGGGTGATCAGTAATGGGATGCCAAACGGAAGTCATATTCAGGATGGTGCCTCAGATAACTCCGGCACGGACAACTACTCGGATCATGAAAGCGGAAGTAGTGTGGCTGGCTGTCAGGAAAGTGGGCAAAATAGCAATCAATCCCCCTCTGACTTGTGTGCAATCGAAACACACATATCTGCACTTCCCGAGAACGTTTTGGAGAATATTTTTTCATTTATAGATTTAAGTGATATTAGGAACGCTGCACTGGTTTGTCACGAGTGGAACAGAGTGATGTGTGATGAAAATAATGAAGTGTGGAGAACCCAATGCTTTAAGCGAATGAGTCGTGAAGTAGTGCATTCAGAGTTATTGTCTTCTTGTCCAACATTTAAGGCCAAACTAAGGGCACATATTCATTCCTGGAATCCATTAGACTGCTCAAGAAACATTTATGTCAAGCCTAATGGGTTCACAATACATCGTAATCCTGTTGCCCAAAGTACGGATGGTGCTCGAGGAAAAATAGGTACGCATTTATCAAATTGATTTCGATTTCCACTTTCTCCCGGACACATGTCGTGCGTTCTCAACTACAATTATGTACTCCTTAGGTTTTAATAAGGGAAGACATGCCTGGGAAATTGTTTGGGAAGGACCTCTGGGTACTGTTGCCGTCGTGGGTGTTGCAACACAACAGGCGGAAGTAAGAGCTCAGGGTTATATTGCTTTACTTGGAAAGGATGATCAGTCCTGGGGTTGGAACCTGGTAGAAAACCTACTTTTGCACAATGGAGACTCACAGGGAAACTACCCTGTCATTAATAATGCTCCGCGTTATCAGGTAATGTAATATAATTTTAAGAGTAATACTTTCAGTCCCAATTACATTCTTAACTCTTATTTCAATTGAATCTGCATCTTTTTTAGGTTGGCGAAAGAATTCGGGTCATCTTAGATTGCGAAGATAACACCCTCTCGTTTGAAAAGAACTTTGAATTTCTTGGCGTTGCTTTCCGTGGACTTCCTAATAGAGAACGACTGTATCCAGCTGTATCGGCCGTTTATGGAAACACTGAAATATCAATGGTTTATTTGGGTCCACCATTAGATGGATGAGAGATGACGATGCTTCCACTCCAATAATTTTTTGCATACCAAAATAATAATAGCACGCTAAACAATTATTATTTTTAAAAGCCATACTATTTCATTTCAACTTTACGGAAATAAGCAACGTATTTTTTGTGCATTTATCACAAATAATGCAACGCATGTACCTCGAAACAATGATCTCGATTTATTTTATTTGTTGGTTATTTATAGTATTTCGCAGAGTTTTTATTTTATTTTTTATTATTACGATTAGGTTGGATAATGAATTTCATACTTCAATGCTTAATTAAATATACCATTACTAAAAACGTCTATGTACAAGGTAATCCACACTCATCTATCAACTGAACAAAAATACATTTTCAATTTTCCAGTGTATCGAACAAAAATGATCTCTCGTATTTTAAGATGCAACAACGATGTAAAACAACTATTTTGAAAGGTGTGTGAATAAGTAATTTGTTGACTGAAATCAATTTGCAGATCGAGTATTCCCATTCGTCAGGAGGATTGTTGTCAGTAAAAAAGCAACTATATAGTACTTAATCAACATTTGGAGGTGCAAAAATATTTACAATTAAATAACAAAAATAATATTAATATATTAGAACTATCGTTTTTTGAATATAAGCTCCATATATCTAAGTATGCAATGCAATATGATTGGTCTGCATTCTATTTAAAGTCCTACAAATCTTTTTGTAAGCCGACCGACACACTTTTTCGTACTTTAGAATTGGATACAATTATAATGAAAACGTTTTTGAGGAATGCTAATGCTAAAAATTTTAGCCTAAATATAAGGCTCTAGATGCTGCTATAAACTATATTCTGTATTATGGCCTTATCAGCGAATGCATAATATTGATTAAGGGAATTGTCATACATTAAGAAAGTTTGGAAAAGCTAATATTTACTACGTTTAAAAACAAAATGTAATTATCCTTCTCTTCTATGCTCTTTTGCTTCTGTACTATGCACTTTATTAAGGCAATTTGATATTTACTTTTACTATATGTTTGTTAAAATATTATACACATGCGTGTGATTTTGTGATACATTGCAACTTTATGCACTGTCCATTATGCGGTCGCGTTTCTATTGCTTATCTAGCCGCAAGGTTGGTAGTAAAAGTCGTCTTTGGTAGTGAATAAGAAGTCTTTGAAAGACAGTAACGTAACTAGTCAAACCTTTGGAAGCTGTGTTAACTATTTTTGTTTTGCTTAGGACGTACGTTTGTTATTTGTGTACAAAGGTGAAAATTACTGCTTTAGGAAGACAAATAATAGACTTTGTAGAAAGCTATATTATACAATATTGTATACCGAGTACTGAGTTTGTTCTGCAAAAATAAATGATATGATTGATATTCTGACTCAACAAACTAGAGTGGTTCACCCACGCACATTTTTTGTGGAAAATGTTTAACATGTAGTCTTTTATTTCTCAGTGTAAAGGTAAGGCTCAAGGTTTACATAATTGGCAACTTATTTCAGTCAATTAAGACAAGATCATTATACAATATATATAGTAAGTAACAAATGGAATTTCTGGAAAGATCCAAAAATTAAAATTATGTGGGAATTCTTAATTTCTCCCAAAACTTTACTCTTTCGTGGAAAGGATCGTCAATCATGCCGACATTAGTGCCGAATCTGAGATACCGTATTCTTGGACCCATTCCATCAAGAAAATCAACGGCATTGTCCCATATTTCAGCCATCTTTCCATTATTATCTTTGTAATCGGGTTTGCTAAAATCCATTGCATATTAACTTAAACATACTTTTTTTCTTTTTAAATGTAGATAAAATGAACTTTAATTTTACCCGGTAGCCACAAAGTTGCTAATTACGTTTGTCATTATTTCAGAGAGTTGATACTCCACATCTTTCTTACTTAGTCCATGGTGGTAGGATGATGAGTTAAATATCATCATGCAGTCTTCGGTATGTGCACTAGACCATTCTGATTTGATAGTAGTATTATTATTAATTATGCATTCAATATAAGACGTCATTTAAAATGCATACTTTATTAATTGTAATCTTACCTGATCGCGGCACGCCGAACAACTCACCCAGATTGTATTTTCCAGTAAAGTTAAATATGTATGCGTATGTCTCGGTAGGAGCAATTTGAGAATGTGCGTGGATTGCTTTATGCAGAGTATTGCTAAAATACCTATCCGTGTACATCTGTAAGGGAAACGGTTTTTTGCAGGTCACAAATTGACAATACAAAATACAAAGGGTACTAGCCATCGAATTTCAAATTGTTTTACTTCACTTATAGTATCCATTGATAAACCGTTTTTATTGATATTTCCGTCATAGAATCTCATTAGTGTTTGAGTCATCTGCGTAGTTTCTGGTTCACTTGTATAGTAGTCATAATCGAGAATCATCGGAAGGTACTTTTTGACATTCATAGCAATGTTAGGTGCTTGCATAAACAGTTTAAGTACTGAAAAGTAAATTATTAAGAATATGATTCTTTATCCTTCCTTTCCATTTTTAGGTGTTCAGGTATGAATGAGTACACAATATACATAACGGAACATACAATAGGTCTCAAAATGCCCCTCTGCATACGTCTGTCCAAAGATCCAGGGTTTACGCAACGCCCGATCTTTACTAGCATAGGCATATGCAGGTGATTTTGTTAAATACGAGTTAGGTCCTTCCGGCTCTACCACCGGGGCAAATAACACCAGGGGATGAAATGGGACCCAATCCTGTATTCATAATACTTTTTGTATTACATTATTTCAAACAGGATGGATCAATGTTGTGCAGTATGTAATGTTGCAAATCTCACAAATAATTGCAATTGAGTCATAGTTATCCAGGATGCACTGATTCCCCTCAGACATCGAATCAACTCGGTGGATGATCTGGACGGACAGTTTAAACGCTTTGCCAACGATTTTGTAAGTCGCATTGCTCTGTCTTTGGATAAGACGGGCCAAAAGCCAAATCCAGATCCCGAAAGACTGATGCCATTGTGAAAATAATCGGTTACTTTATTTGCAACTAGGTGCAAATGTGACGAGACACCTACAAAAGTTTTAAATAAAATTTTTAGCCCTAGAAAGGGTTTGAAATAGTTTCATAAACGTAATGTTTCAGTCACGTAACCTCCAGCAGATTGGCCAGCGATTGTAATTCTAGTGGGATCGCCTCCAAAATAAATAATATTATTCTTAACAAATTCAATCAGAAGGGCCTAAAACCAGATTAGAACATGCATGAAATAAATAAATTACTTTATGATAAAGCTTTTAAAAATAAGATAATTTCTTACCTGGTCTTTTAGGCCAAAATTACCTAAAAGTTGAATTCAAAATGAATGAAAAAAATAATTAGAATTTCTTAAAATAATATTACATCAATGTGTGTTTGTCATAATTATCATTTACATACCAGGTGCAGCTTCGTCATTTGTGCTTAAAAAACCCAAAGCGCCTAATCTAAGGATTTAGATATGATGGTAAATTTATTGTTAAAATTTACAGATTTTCTCGTTTTGCTACAGAATCGCTTACCGATAGTTAAAGGTGACTAAAATTATATCCTTGTCTAGCAGGTACGCTGGACCATACTCGCTAATTTTAATTTTAATTAAATTTTATTAGAATTCATCATTAATACTCAAGCGTTAAAAATCAATTGCTTGATTTTTAGTTGTTTTACCTGCCACTTCCATAAAGAAAACTTCCACCTGTAAATCAGTAGAAGCAGAGGTCATGGATGCAAATTTTTGTAAACTGTTTTTGAGATTTTTACTTACCGTGAATGAAAATTAAAACTGGCATAAGTGACGATTTTTCACTGTTTCTGTATGGAATCTATTAATCGTTGTTCAAAGTTTAAACCTCATAATTACATAAGAAGATATAAGAACGTCATGCTTCAGTTTTGAATGGATGAAATCAAAAGGATGGTTAATGTCTTAATAAGTTCATCGTTCGTGTCAAGAGTTTAAAAAGCCTATAAAGTGATTAGTATTGTCTGTCGTGTTTCTTTTTAGTGAAACAATTTCATAGTGCAAAATCATGCAATCCGTTCGACGCTTCACAAGGAAGTTTTGCATGAACATTTGGCTTCCTATATTGCTAAAAGAGCGTTTAGGCCAAATACACACCAGGTTAGTCATAAAGTCATAATCTTCATAGATGAGAAACAGCATGTGCTATCAGTGGGAAAATTTGTGATACAGTTTACACAAATCTTCAAGGTAGCTTAAATGGGTCGTTGTCACTATGTCCTTGCCAAAACAGAGGAATCTCAATCAACAACTACAAGATTCTTCACGTCAAAAATGTTGGAGGATTTGTTATAATTAGCCAAACCGACATCGGCGACATCATTGCATTAAGTCGTAATGCCACGCACTTAGCGGTCGTTGCAACAACATGAAATTTGGTATTTGTAAATAGTATGTGTATTGTGTGCACTGACATACCGATAAGCTGTATACATTTGCAAAGAGACAATTTTCCGAACCTTCCGAACCGAAAAGGCATAAAAAAGCACATTACATTGAATTGAAGTAGTTCAATGGTTCAAAAACATAATAAATAAATGTCCACGACTTAATACCTGTGACACGGAAAAAGTACAACGGGTGGGTTTGCAAACAAGAGTTTCCGGGTTTCTGGGCTTTTCTGATGCCTTTCCAAGGCTTTACGGGTACAGGGGGCTACAAGTAAGTGCATTAATTTAGAATGAAAAAAATGCTTCACACACATTATTTACAAGAAAAAAACTGAAACTATATGCCGATATAAATGTACTTTGAATCTTCTAGGTCCAGTAGGGGGCATGGCATATGGAATACCCTAATTTAAAATAATGTAAGTCATATTTCAAAAGATTGTAAGAATCATGTTTCAAAAGAATTTAAGAATCCAATTTAAAAACCTCAAAAGCGGATATCTTTCTCCCATTCATAGTGCCCATATAGTATCCTTCAACACCTCCTCCATGTTTTAGAAACACTACAGGAAGCTGATCCCCATGTGCGTTTCGCCCCACTTCATTGTCAATCCCACTCCTTCCCGAACGGAAGTTGAAACCAGTTGTATCTAGATTATTTCCATGCTGCATTATTCTAGATACGGAGCTAAACAAGTTTGGAATTGCATTCGCCAAGCTATGCATACTGTTTTGCAAGTTTACTTGTGCTAAGCTTTGATCGATTCTTGTAGTGCGGTTGTTCAATATTTCATTTCCATTTTGTGGAAATAAGAAAGGAAATAGGCGTTTTGTTCTGGCTGCATAAAGATTATCTTCAACATAAATACTATCACTGTTTAAATTTATAGTTTGAGTGCCATTCAATGGATCACTTTGTTTACGGGTAGCTTCTACAGTGAATGGTGGCTCTGTATACTCTGCAATATAAGCTTCCGGTGGAGGCATTCTGCCCCGACACTCCACCATTGCACATAACAAATTCACTAAATACGTTGTCACTAACATGTTAGTAAATTGAATTCATTTGCAACCGATTTTAGACAAATTTATCAAAAAATTCAAACTACTGGGTATATTTAAAACAAATGGAAAATGTATGACCAAAAGACTATGATGCTAATTTCCAACTGCAATCTGATCGGGCGCTACAAGAGCTCAACCGTTCCAAGCGACAAACCTTCTCCCTTTCTTACTGTTTCATCTGGTATATTGTTAGCTTTGTGGCTAAAACTATAAATGGACATATGCCCACTTTGTTTCAACGTGCGTCATTTATAGTAGCTGCTGCAAGAAATATAGTCTGACTTATTTAATACATTTAGTCAGATTTGCTATAGAAACCTTTCTCAGATGGAATGATAAGTCTGATTAATGTGTGTTTTAAGAAAAGGTGTGTTAATGTTAAAGTTCGTAGTAATTGTCATATCAACAGGTACATGCTTACAACTTAGTCGTGGGTGCGCATGCAAAAAACTTTGATATAAACCTGTGCATTAAATACCTCGTATTATATGTGCATATTATGTGCGTATTACCAAAAGATTTGTGTAGTATAATATCGTGCTAGGTATTACGTTTTTTTAGATACGGCAGCGTTCATACAATTATCAGCGTCAATGTCAACACTACGCCTTAGTTTTCATACAATAGGTAGCTAAACAATGATGATACCACCTTGTCATTATTTTTAATGCAACATGCATCCCTCATAAAACCGTACTACTCATCGTAATAAACTAGGTAATTCTGTTGGTTGATAACAGCTTAATTTGTGGCAAAAGATTTCGGAAAACCGTGGTTTAACAAGCAAGCCTTGTCAATTTTTATAAAGATTCTCCTTTATTTTCTGGCGATGTCTGAGCAAAAGTAAAATTTTTATGCGTTATTGCCGAAACTATAATAAAATGGGTTTCCCCATTTATTTCAACTCTACTGTGAACCAAATTGAGATCAAAATGTATAAAAATAACGTATGCATTGTTGTTTTGTAATTTGTTGAAAAAGAGCAAGTGCTCATTTTAAGTATTTGTAAGCTTTTATAGCGGTTTATTTCATTGTGTTGGAGAGATTTTATGTTTTAGAAGCTACAGGAAACAAGTGGTCATTGTTTGGAACTAATAGTTTAATAGAGTCAAACAATATAATTCTGCAATGTTCCCTAAGTTCATTGCAAATTGCAATGCTAGCTCACCACTCACAGCTAACTTCTTCACTGGATCGTAAAATTCGTGTGTACAGTTCGCAAGCGTTGAAAAAATGTTTCTTCACATGGAAAATTACTCACTGACAACTGGAAAGCTCTGCTAGTTGTTTGTACTTGGGTGTACCATTTACTGTACATGTACAAGTATTTATATTTTCTTCTCTGCTGCTTCCAGCCTGTATTTTTTTAAAAATCGTTTTAAAACTACAAGATTAGACCAGATTAATGTGCCATTGTGACACTGCCATAAATAAAAACGAATTTTCCAGTATTATACAAAGCACAACTCTCGACTTGATGCTGTTTTTTAAATGCCAACCATTTTCAATTCAAATACATCATACATACAACATATACTATGACTTCACGCATGGAACGGCACGAGTGTATAAAATAGCAGTAGCAGTATTAATATTACTGCACGTGTTTACAATTAAAAATTGGTCCGTTCTGTCCGTTGATCATTTGCTCACCCCGTTTTACGATAACATATTCATCCACATACTTAGGAGTATTTACACTTACATTAACTTTCATGGAATTATTACGGCCGATATTCTTATGTATATTTATTTGCAAAAATTCTACGAATCGCTTAAATCTGCGGCTAATATCATTAATACATGCTACAAAAATCATAATCTCAGTTTTTCAGGTACCTTTTACAGACACTGTTCAGTGTTTTAGTGTTGATGTTTACCCTTTTAATTAGACGCGCTTATTTACTTAAACCCATAACGACTACTTATGCAGAATACATTAGGTAATAATTCTCAATAGACTTCTAAAACTGCGAATCAAATCATGTAATAAGCCAAAAATCTTGAATAAAGCTTCGTTTCATAAACATCATTCGTTGAGTTCTTTAATGAAAGATGCCAACATAAGTATTAGTTGAGTTCATTAGTTCGCTGCTTCTGCAGGAGAGCTTTTTAAGATGTAGTGTGTCCGTCTGTCTGTTTATCTGTAGACTTTACTTTTTAAACCAGACAAATAATAATGAATGTTACCCATACCGGACAAATGACCAGAAATGGACCACAATTTTACTTTAGACAAGTTGCAATTCATAAATTCTTGCAGAGAGCATTTTTCAATGGGTTACCTTGGATGTTTTATATTTTTGGTTGTTTCTAAGAAACTATGAAGACCTCATTCACCATTATGTCTAGTATTAGTATTTTGTTAGTACTTAGGGCAGAAATAATCAGATTCATAAACACCTTTTGCAATCACCAGTTTTCTTTTTATGTAGTTGTAAAAAAAGAATCGTGCAATGGTACATGAATATCATGCAACACTGTTTTAGTATTTCTACTTCGGGTTTAGTAAAAGTTAAAAAAGTTGTATTATGTAAACTTCAAAAGTAGCAAAAGTATCTCCAGTTATCTTGTTTGTGAAGGTCATTTTTGAGTTAAATCAATGCTTATATATATTTTATATATGAGGCGTGTTCAGTTATATAATATTTTACTGGAAATGGTTAGTGGAATGAGAATTATAAACTGTGTTGATCTGTTTGTATCTTGTTTTGAAATTCGAATATGGTATCACTTCCATTTTGCAATGGTGAATGAAGCAAATAATATTATTGTCATTTTCAAGTCGTTTTTAGAAAAAGAAATATTGGGTATTGTTTGTTGTCAAATGTTGTAAATCCAAAGCAAGCACATGTCGCGGCGAATTGCATTGAAAATGAAATTCTTTAAAGACCATGAATATTTATGAGAATGGGAGGGGTATACTCTTATTGAACTAAACAAAGGCCCGAAATTGCAAGTCATATCTGTCAATCATATTTGCTTTTTCAAATACATGTCCAAAGTTTCATAAGAACTCCATCAGCAATAAGAAGCCATTTATCACGGCTTACATGGATACAAATATCGAAACCCAGTATATTTCCAGGTTTTGATTTTGAAATCTTTGCGGTTTGAACATTAGTAACATTTAACGCAGCAATAGCTGGACAGCTCGCGTAGGCAAGCAATAGCAAACTATTTTGATTGATTTGCCTTTCAAGGTCTTTCCATAGGTACCTTTTATCAGACTTTGTACTAATTAAATATTATGTGTTTGTTTGACAATCAAAATCAAGAGTAAGACAATAAATTTCCACAGATTCAATCAATCGAGTATGTTGTATAAGGTTTTTCAAGTTGGCACACTGGCATTTTATTTTATCTTGAAGATGACATTAAAAAACGAAACATTCTCAGTCGTCATTCTTCCCACAGCTTTTATCAACGACATTGATGCATGCATCATTATCTGAACGCTAAAATTACAATATTTCTATTTTACATTCGATCGCGACGGGGACAAAATTGACAGAACTTTTGCATCCTCTCATGTATGTAATATGCACGCAAACTGTACATGAGATTACATGGCAGACAATTATTCTCTAGAAGTTGTTATTCTCAAATCTTGTTTCGTCTCCCGGAATGAAGGATGCATTCCGAATATCTAAAAAGAGATTTTAATTTAATTTTATGGACATGTTTTAAATATCTTCAAATTATTTGTGAAATGCAAGTTTGAGGCAGTATTAAATGTTATACCTTTTGCATGTTGAAAAATGTTGGATTTGAGTATTCCCTGCTGACTCCAAACTTTGGAATTGTAACAAATTTGAATGGGAACAATCCTATTTTTGTCCGCACAGTTCCAACTTCAATACTAACTTGAGTATTTCTGCAAGTAAACAATGCACACAAAATATTGAGAAGTAAGCCGGGTACGACTAGTGCCATTTTAAAAAGTAATTTAAAGGCAGAAACTTCAAAGCAATGAAAACTATTTTAAATGCCAAATCATTAAACTTTGTAAAACAAAATGAAATAAAAAAAATTTTGCACTGGCAGTTGGTCTTTGTCCTCGTGCCTAATCCTTGAATGAGCATGTAAATCAAATTGCTCTTTTGCTTTTATTAATGCAATTCTCGCATGCAATCTCTAATAATCAGAAATCTGAGCGTCATAAGGTGAATGTCCATATAATAATGTTTTCCCTGGTTCACGTAAGAAAGTCGGTGATGGTACTAAGTTTTGCTCGCAATTCTACTTAAATTTGTTGCTTTACCGGAATTAATATTACATAATTGCTTTACTGAAATTATTCCAGATATCGGTTTAAACCTGAATGCTTGAGAAACATCATGTCTGGATTAATTCGTTGTTTTGAATTCGTGTGTGTAATTACATAAGAAGCGGGAAAATTATTTCGCTCATGCGTAAAATTAGCAGTTGATGCCCTGTTGTTGGTAGCATTAAACTTTACTGATAAGTTTGTCATTCATGTTACATTCTGAATGAACATATAATAAATTCACATGCAAAATTTAATATACAATATATGAAACGCAAACAAGAGAAGTTGCATGCAAAACTATTTTTATAAATAATAGATACATTTACCAAATATAATAAAAGTAACAACTTCACATGTAAATGTTCATATACGTAGGTCTTGTTCGTCTATACGGCCCGTTTTTTCCACTTTAATTTTTAAACGGTTTGTACTCTGATTTTTGGCTTCGTGAAAGAAAACATGTGACGCACGATATCCTTGACTTAAAAATTCAAAATATTCTTCGTTTATTGTGCTTTGTTCCTAGATAGAACAAATGCTTGATAGATAGATGGAAAAACCGATAAAAAGAAAGCTTTCTTTATACGTAAATAAATGGACCACCAGTATATATTGCATTCATGGGTATTTGGGCGTTTGTGCAACAAGTTTAACAGGGTTCATTTGCATTTTAAGGTTAGGTAGTATGATTTGCGATAATTTTTAGGAATTTGTATCTACGAGTGTTTAAAAATTCCTTGGTACCAGTACCGCGTAAAATTGTTAAATTTGCTTGAGCCGGAATAGCAAAACTGACGTTACAAAAATGCTATATATGTCCTCCAAAATTACTGTTCAAATACGAGTGAAATTGATCTCAATGTGACCGGAATTGTACATTTTATAAAAATTGTTGAGTGGAATCATGCTACTATCCACAAGATCACATATCATGGTCATCTTGACAATGTGTGCAGTGTGTACCCTATAAGGAAGTACTCAACAATAATAATTATTGTTGAATAAAAAGAACAATTTCAAACAAAATGAGACCAGTTTCATGATACTTCGAGCAGTATATATATAATGTCTTTATTGTCAATTTGGTTTCCATGAACAATGGTGGTTATTACACCAACGACAGCGCCATGTGCTTTTACAGTTATACATACAAATGTGATTAAAAGGTATCAATTTTACAGCAATTACAGACTTCCAATACAGTTAGATTTGTTTATGAAATAAGTTACTAAAAAATTAAACATTTTGAGATATAACCGAATTAAGCAGTAGTTTGGAAGGAGATAGCGTTTTTGTATCACCATCAGCAAATTTTGAAACTTAATTCGATGCCAAGGAGTTTTTTAATATTTATAAGTACAATTTCCAAAGTATTCATTTCATTTCAGTACAAATTTCATTTCATTAAAGCAACATTTCCGACTCATCAATCACCAAGCATAGCTTTACAAAGACACATTTTACAATGGGGAATTTTTAAAACTTAGGTATGCTACCACCTAGTTGAATTCTGTGTACTTTTTATGGACACTAAATTAGTCTATAGCTAACCGATTATTTGTAACGAAACATAAAAACTTTAAAATTCCAAAATATTCGAGTAATACGCTAGAGTAAGAGAGTAACGCTATGTAACGAGAGTAATTTTTACTTTTTCTAAATTAAAATCATCAAAAATATTATCTTTACAAAAGATTGTCTCTTGCAATTCATTCAATTCAGCGAGGTAACGCTGCATCTATTCTTGGAACACTACCAAATTCATTCACATTGGAGGAAATATATAATTTATATTTTATTTATTGCATATTCCTGCTAGAGCCCATCAATAATTGAATATGAAGTTAGTTATTTCTGCCACTACGTTAACATTAATACCACATTTATACATGTTTATACAATTTTGAAACAAACAAAAAATAATTAATCAATGTATGTTTATAATTTTACGTACATTACCCAGTGAGTATGGTATTTAGAACAACTTACAACTTTCTAGATGAAAAAGTAAGCGTTTATAAGTTTTCACTTACTCAGAGCTCACAAAATGTTTTTCAACTCTCTTGTTATCAAAGCTGAATAAGTTATTCAATTAATTTATTTTTGTCAACGAATCTTTTATTTCATTTTCGTAATACATCAATGATAATAAAGTCGTAAAACTAGAAGAACGAAATAAAAGTAATTTATCTGTTCATTAACTTCTCACGTTTACCTGGATTGCAATTGGTAAGATACAACTTTTAATGAACATGTGTGTTAATGATAGTGAGTATAAATTCTAAAACATGTAACAATAAAATAATTCCACGGATTTTATGTTGAGTATCAAGTGAGATTTGGCCAAAAAAATACTTTTGGCATAAGCAAGTCTTTTGGGGTTATTGCTAATAACTTACTATAAATAAGGAAGGAATTAATTTATGGACGACCAAAGTGAAAGATTTGGTATTTTTAGATTAGTCCAGAATTTTATACGGTCAATCTGACTAGGTTCTAGGGATGTCATTTCGATCTTTTTATCAAACTGAAGAAATTTTATTTGTGAAGGCGTTTTGATAGGTTCCCACAATTTTATAGCGTCATTTGTTTCTGTTGTATAGGTAGGTTCTCTGTAAAGATAATGAAACTATTGAGATACTTCAATTCGGATAGTGCAATTAATAAAAAAACAGTTATTAATTGTATTCCATTTACCCAGTTCTAGCGAAATTGGTCATGATGTTAATCATAAACGAGCTTAGCTCATGATCAACTTCGTCTAGACGATGTCCATCATGAATTGTGGAATCATTGAAAAAGTAAAACATGTCCTGCAAAATCAAAATTCTAAGCTTAGAAAATATAACACAAAACAAAACAACTGTCGTCATTCAAATGTATGCTTTATAACCTTACCTCACTGTGGGCAGCACCTGCAATAAATAAATTTTAAATGAATAGTTTGATTACATGGGAAAACGATTAATATTTGTGTTAGCTTAGTTTTTACCAAACTCTGATGATTTGTATCCGATAGCGTTGGCTAAATTATGACTGCCATTGGAAAATGAAAACTGATACATGTACGTTGGTGCTCCTGTACTGGCGTGAGCTTGTACCCCCTTTACGATTCCAATTGAAAGGTATCTGTCGGTTATCATCTATATACAGTGCATATATATGCCCCATTAAAAACTACCTGGAAAGTTATATTCAACCAATTTCGTTTTTCTAAATTGCTGCAAATTACATCAGAAAATGCTTTTAAGCTGGCTTGTCTAGGTGTTTTCCCTTTAAAGTAGTAGTTTCCAACTTTCCTAGTGATTTCATCTGCATCGCTGACTAAATCTTTGTATTGCAGATAATATGGGGCAATTTGATTCCACATGACACGCAACGGAAAGGTTTTCATTAATGGCAATATTACTGTAATAGTTTTGAATATTGGTATTAAATGTGACTTGATCACCAAAACTAATCATTAATTAACGCGAATAAACTTTATAATCTTACTTAGCATCACAGTTTGTCCTTCATCCTTTGTTAACCCCAAATTAAAATTATTTCATAATCAGATTCAGCCTTTATAGTTTATATAGGAATTTTAGTACATAGACAGTTAACAAATATTTTATGAACCTTGGTCATTCCAAACACATAAGGTTTTTTAGCTACTGCTCCTGTACGGTAAGCCTCTTCCGGGGATATGGTTAAAAATGCGTCTGGATGTTCTGGCTCAACCACGGGAGAAAATAATACAGGTGGTATTGGGAACCAATCCTTCATTCATAGAAAATTGCATTGTATGTATATTTTGCATCATTCGTGCCTATTATAGGTTTATCTTGTCATTCGTTCTATCGAAAGTTTAAAGCAAACTTACAAGTATCTGTAGTTGTGTAGCTGCAAGTGTGTTTGAATCGATTCGACGCAAACAATGAGCAAGCTCCCAACTGTCATTACTCGAGCATCCAACTCGTCTGGCCAATTTAATAGTCAACTCTTTCAATCGGTCCTTGCTTTGTACGCCCCAATGCTGGAAAGCAGTTCCGCTACTTGAAAATGCATTTGTGAAGTAGTTTCTCGTAACATTCGAAATCATGTGCAGGTTCTTTTAACACAAATTTAAAACAGATCATCTATAGGTTACTTTCAAAATCTGGAGACCCGGTTCCTATATTCATACTACTTACGACACTGACGCCACCCGCAGAGTTACCCCATAGGGAAATATTGTTGGGGTTTCCGCCGAACCTTTCCACATTTTCAAAAATCCATTTCAATGCTAACTGCTGGTCCTTTTATTAAAAAAATGGATCTTATAATATATTACAAACTTGTTTGTTAATACTTGATTTGGTTCTTTGTTTACATACTTTCAAACCATAATTCCCAGGGATGGCAGAGTCACCAGTAGATAAAAAGCCAAGTGGGCCTAAACGATAATTGAAATTAACGTATAGCACATCCGGCTGATTCATTATATAAGCAGGTCCGTACTCCGATCCTGTAGATAATGATAAATATTGAATTAATATGCTGACGATTTAACTCTTACATTAATTGATCTAAGGACACAACATGAACAATAGTTCGTGTGTGCAACAAAACATCTTACCACTGCCAAAAATGAAAGATCTGTCAGGATAAGAATATTTTAAGAGTGATAAGTTAAAGTTTGAGTAATTTGGAATATTGGGATAGCATGTAAAATGGATAAAACGGGAAACTTACCCTCCATGGATAAAGACAATTACATTTAGCTTCTTGGAGCTAGATTTTACTGGAAGCTGTAACAAAATTATAAATCAGAAGATGAGGGATCTGGTGCAAAGCTAGATGAATATACATGCAACAATTTTTGAAACTGTTCACACCTCACTGCTGTATAAGTTCAAAAATAGACACGTGTCGCTCCCATAAACCCTTAACAGTTTAAGCAAGCTGAATTGAGTGCAATCTGATCCTGGTTTCTTTGCCTGTCGGATCCCACGCCAAGGCCGTTTTGGAACAGGAGGCTATTATTATATGAAAATATATTATGCAAAATGCAAGGAATTTTTAATATAAGGAAATTATTTTAAAATAAAATGAATAATTTCTGCCATGCAATCTGTTTATTAGAATTTTTTGTGTTTTACTTTCAGTTATTATTAATAACCCATTTTCATTTCCCAAAACCTGCTTACCTTCCATCTTCCAGAACCTGCGGTACTCTCCCCGTATGGGATTCCCTCAAATGCAAAAAATTCTTTCCCTACGAATCGAATTGAATTGAAATGAATTGAAGTGAGCCTTTATTGTCTTGCCATATTTCAGTACACGTACCTAATGTTGATTTCATTATATATCCCTCTACTTTTCCTATCGTAGTTTCAACCACTGGAATAACATTTCGAATTTCCAAGTTTCTCGTCTGCACTGCTTGATCCTTAGGTACCTCCAATATTTCTGGCTTTTGAAATTTAGGGTCGCATGGAACTATGCCACACATTAAATTGTAAAGAAAGTAAGCCCCAAGCGTTAGTATCATTTTAAAAATTGTATACAGTTTTTAAGCCTTTGTTCCACAAACTAACACTTCTTGAATGAATAGGTAATATACTTCACTAAACTACTGAAGCCGAAAATATTTGACAAAATCTAGTAGTATTAAGTCAGAGAGCTGTTGACCATGACTGAAGCGTGATTCTTTGTCAAACTACTGGTCCAGACTAGCAGACTGTTTAATGTTACATGCAAATTGTTTGTGCAAGATAACACACCTTGAACTTACCTTTAGCACTTTTACATCCAGCATTTTGTAAGGTAGGTTATGTGGTCATAGTTCTGTATTTTGCATGTACAAAACAGTTCTCCAAAAAGTTCGTTTATACTTCGTCATTAATGAGAACCAAGAACCAGTTTTTGTTCGGTTTTGTGGATTACACATTAACCAACGAAATGGACCTGGTCCGTAGTACCTTTGTTATAGATAAAAAAGGACTTTACCAAGTAAGTAGCGGTGCTTGATCTCCCAGCAGAATAATCATTTGAAAAAAATGATCGGTATTACTTAGTAATTGTCATGTCCAACGTACTAGCTAAAGAAATTGTACAGAACCTCCTGAGAGTTCATTTGGTTTTTTGCAACTTTATTTTAAGACATATAAAGTAAAACTGATATATAACGAGGTAGAGTAGAATGAGTTATCCTAGCAAAATTTAGGTATGCATCTTAGATTCAGGAACAAAGTTAACAACAATTAGCGTTACTCGCTTTTGTGTAGGTAATACAAATGTAGCATACTCGTCACATCATCATAATATCATGATGTGAATGCAACTTAACATTTGGAATGAGTGGTCTCCACCTTTGGAGACTTCTAGTCTAGACTACTACAAGTACCATTTAGCTCAGAACCTCATTGCTGTTTGCCTACCTAATTATACTTTTGACTGCTGAAGTGTGTAAAACTTTCCATACCATGATGTTAAATAATCGCACAGGTTAATGATTATGGAAGCATGTCGTTATCATCTGGCTGGATAATATATAAGCTGCCTATTAACATATTATGGAAAATACAGCGTTACACTAAAAATTTGTTCAGCAGGTGAATTCCGCTCAACCGGACATTAGGGCTTGACAAGCTTTATATTCATAGCCATAATGTTAGTCATACTTGTTCACATAAAAAATTGGATGTCCGGTTTTTTAGTTAGAAGTAAACCATCAAAAACAAGGAAGATGTTAGCTTACAGTTGCAGATATTTGTGTACCGGAAACGGTGTGTTCATGATAACAGAAGAGGAACATGACTTGTTTTGTCGCTCGCTTTTACAGGCGACTCCTAACATTAATTGATAAGTTTGCTGTAATGTGAGCGTTAAGAAGCGGAATATTTTATTTAATTTATTCTTGACGCAATAAAAAAACTTTATGACTCATTCATCAGTTTACCATTGCCACTTCTTTTATGAGATATTAATATTAATTTGACTGCAAGGAATTGGCTGGACATTTCTATTTTCATTCCCGAGACGTATTTACGCAACCACTCAAGCTAGACTACTCACACTCTCTCATAACATAAAGAAAATCAACTGCTAGATCTTTCTGTTATATAGTGTTTTGTATTATTAAATTAACAAGCTAGATTCAAGTTTAGATGTATAATTAGCACTTGTTTAGATGTGATATCTACTTACTGCAAGTATGCAATTATACAGTAAATGAGTACGGTACTGATGAGAAATTATTCACAGATTCTCTCGGCTGGTGTGAATAAACATTTATGTCTTAACATTTAGAATGCATGCACAATCTTTTGTTATTTTGTTATTTTATGGACTTTTTCTTAAACAAAAGAAAATCTTTGGCTTTGCAAAAAATGAAGTTTTTAAAAATCAGATAGGAGCTGGGATTTTCAATACAAAACAAATTTGACGCAGGTGGTTTATTAAAGTGCCACGTGTAAATCGTAACAAAGAGTATATATCATATATTACTATGTTGTTGTATATAAATCTTAGTATAATGTGCAATGCAAAAACATGTTGTGCATTACACGCGATGCAATATTTTTTGTATAACATTGAGTATTAATTAAAAATGAACAATCAAATGGCATAAAGTAGGTAATAAATCTTCACAGGTCAAACAGTGGATAGATCAGTTTTGGATCAGTTTGCCCCAAGTACAACCAAAAATTTATTCGTTTTTTGTAAGGCTCTGGAATCATACGTATGTCCCTGTTTAGCAGTAGGTAATGTATGTTTGCTGGATCCACGGGATCCCATATTCGAACATTGACATTATTTGGTTGGGTAAGAAGAGGTTCCCTGCATTTAGTAAAATGTAATCATTTTTAATTTCCATTCGACGAAACCAGGATGAATGTTTAGATAAAATATAGGAACGTACCCTTTGCCAGCAAAGTTTGAAATAAGACTTGTCATAACATTTGACAAGGTGAGCTCATCATAGTCATCTCTCTTAAAGCCAGTGTAATATAATGAACTATTCAAAAAGTACATTATATCATCCTGGTGCTGCGTTCCTGTATGGAATTTCATACAAAAAATTCAAAGAGGTAAATTAAAATGTACTGGACATTAGCTTTTTTCAATTATAAAAGGGATATTATATTATTTAATATTGTTGAACCCCATTCGGATGACTTTTTCCCAACTAAATTCGAAAGGCCGTACTTTCCTTTAAAACCGAAAACGTAAGCGTATGTTGGTGCAATTTGAGAATGAATTTTAATTGCTCTATGTATTCCTGGCATAAAAAGTCTATCTCCAAAAGCCTGCGTACAATAATGAAAATGTTTCTAGCTAGCATTTGAAAACTCTAGACTGTGAATCGAGTTCATATTGACAATATAATATTGTACATACAGCTGCAATTCTGCTTTGAGAAACAGTTAACGGTGAGTTTGAACCAAAGTAGAACTTTGAAATTCTATTGGTAATTTCAGTGACATTATGGGCAGTGTACTTATAATCCAAGAATATTGGGGCTAGCTCTTCCCATTTGGACCTTAAAATTCCTTCTGTGAAAAAGCTTTGAAGAACTGAAACAGTAAAACCAAATTAATTCAATTATTTTTAAAACAACTTCATCATAAAATAAATGCTTACATAATATTCCCAAATATCCCTCTTGGGAAGTGGTTGTAAACATCCACGGTTTTTGTAAGTGATTCTCTTTAAGTGAATACGCTGCATCGGGTTTTGTGGTAAGATATGATGCAAAACCGGGTGGCTCAATCACTGGTGAAAAGAGTGTTACAGGAAACGGAGCAAATTCCTTCAAATTAGTAAAAGCATTTTTTGCTATACGTAAATACCTAATTATTAATTAGTATTATTTCGTGGTAAAATTTGTTTTACCAGAAGTCTGTATTGAGCAGCTACTAGCTCTACTGGATTCTTTTTGCGTAGACATTCCACCATAGCTTCTGTGTCAGGGTAGTTGCAATTCACGTAGTATGCCAAAGTGTCTGTCAATCTCTTTGATTGCTCTGGCGATTTGATAGCCCAGTGTGTAAAAGCAGACCCACTAAACGATGCTCCAGAATGGAAATACTGCGTCGTTTTGTTGGCAATCAAATGTAAGTGGGCCGAAGCCCCACCACTGCTATGACCTGCATGCAACCAATTACAAAGTTGAAATGCTTATAAATATACGTTTGTATTTATTGGACAGGTAATCCACCAATTTTCCGACATACCCATTATACTGATGCGATTTACATCTCCTCCAAAGCTAGCAATATTTTCAGCAACCCATTTAATTGCCAACTAATCCAGGATTTTTTGTCAAAGATATGTGGAAATTATTTTGGTTTTTATGTTTTATTCGGCTAAAAAAATTAACTTCGGTGCTTACCGCTTGATCCTTTAGGCCTGTAAATGTTAAAATATCATGTTAAAAATAATTCTTCTGAAAACAAATAAAAGCAAAATATGCATTAGAAAACGAACCAAAATTTCCGGGCGCGTGGATATCATTAGTAGATAGGAACCCCAGAACACCAAGTCTAGGGAGTCAAAAACCATCTTGCTCATTTAATCCTGTTACAGGACTTCTGTAGCGGCTCATTGTTGATTTAAACAATAATTTATTACCGATAATTTAAAGTAACAAGTATGACATCCCTATCCAGTAAATACGAAGGTCCAACCTCATCCCCCTGTCCAAAGTAGTAGGAACCTAGTAAAAAAAGAAAAAAAAATAGTAAAAAAGTAAAGTAATAAAAAGTAAAACGTAAAAGGGAGTAGGTAACCTCCGTGAATCCAGATTATCACCGGAAACGGTTCAAAGAAAACTTGCTTTCCCTTTCCATCAATATATGGAATCTTTTAAAAATTTGCAAATCTTCATTTTAGAATAATACTTTTACATCTTTTTATAGTTTATTTTTCATCATGTAACATTCGTAATGGTGTTACCTGCGGTGAGAATATTCAAGTACAACGTGAGACAGTCTATTTAAAAGGTATTATTAGTACATGACAAAGGATGTTTTACAATAAACAGTAGCTTTTATATCGGTATTTACCTTCCTTTCCCACTACTCGCATTACTTTTGGTGGGGACAGTTGTAAGCACTCTGGACCTGGCTTCTTTGCTTCTCTCAAGCCGCCCCAAGGTTGTTTTGGAACGGCAGGCTGTGTTCATGAAATTTGTTATTCATTACAAAAAGTGATCTTTAATTTTAAAGTTTATTTGAAAATTTATTTGTACCCTGCAAATAAATTAAAATCGTACCCGAAATCTATAAAATTCAGTCAAGGGCTCCGCGTAAGGCACTCCTGAGCATGAAAAATCACACAGTCCATTTTTATGACGTATGAGAAACAAGTCTAGATGATTAAAGTAGAACTTGAACTTGAAATACCTTCGAATGCATAAATTCTTCTTCCTCCAGTTGTCCGCATGATATATCCCTCTAGAGCTCCCAATTTGGTATCAACATGCGGCTCCAACATCAAAACTTCTGAAAATATTGCTGATGAAGCACTTGTGGAAGCACTTACTTCTTGGTCATCCGCAATCTCTGGGTATGGCATTTTTACGTCACAGGAAACAATAGAACATAGCACATGCACTAAGAATGTTGTTATTACAGCCATCTTGCATAGAAAAATTCTCAAAGTATTTAATAAATTTGACCACCGAATTCATTGGAATTAACTTGTATAAGTATACTAAAATACTATCGCGTAGTTTAGCTTTTAAACTGAAGATCAGATCGGGCACGTCAAAGATCAAGAGTGTAACCAACACTCATCGAAAACATTAAAGATGAATTTTGTTAAAGTTTCGTAAACAAATACTTAGTAGGTACATTTAGTTTACGGAAAGTACTTGTCCCATTATAAAAAGGATGTTACCGATTCGTCACACTTCATCTTTATTCTAACGTGTGAGGTAATGCAACTTTCGCTTTCAAATGCATTATCATTGAGATGAGGGTAATAAATATAGAACGTAACACAAATGTCGGAAGTAAAAAATGCGAGAAAACCAGTTATGAAAATGAAACGTGCGCCCAGCCATAATTCATTCACAAACTTTTAAAACACATTCCACGGTTAGATAACAAGTAGGAACGTTCAGTGCAACAAGTCTAAACTTTTGAAGAATTTTCAGGGGACTTTATTCTATGGGTTTTGGCCCAGCACTATAAACTTTAACACTTTATAGGACTGACTTCAAAGATTTTTCAAAACCCTATAATTAGTAAGCTTATTTGCTGCTATTTGCTTAGCATTATGTGGTCAATGCCGAGAGCGACGTTCATACCAATGACCTTCTCGAGTGTCACTATTACTCTTACTGTTACTAGTACAAGCATACCAGCATAATATTTTTTAAACAATTTTAGAGAAATATTTATCATGTAATTGAAACTGGCTTAACAATAAGCGCTAGTACATATACGTATGTGTGCTATCAATTATTATATAATGATGCGTTTGGAGCGTAGCAAAAATAAATCGTGTTGTGTCATCCATTTTTCTGCACCTATAAGATTGCCAGTTGATTACTCTCCCTTTCATTTCAATCACAAAGTTCTGCAATGAATGGTTTTAAAAGGCTTAAGCAAAGCTGATGCAATCAATAAACACGTCAATAAGCCATTATTTCGTGTTTGCTCATCATTCGTAGTCTTAGCCCCTGTGTATCAAGTGCTACGAAAGAGTTTTCCCATGGTCGATATTGTGAACCTTTACTCCTCGCAGTTGCGACTTGCGACAACGGTGGCTACTTCGTCCATACCGTGTAAACATGTAGGTATAAATTTACTACGCAATATAATTTCATAAGTTTTTAGTGTGATTTACTTAATACCAGTTCAGTTCAGATAACAATTGTTTTAAATTGTCATATATTATTTAGGGATATAACTGAGGTCTTTAATAGTTCAGACTACAGACAGGGAAATCAAAAGTACAATATTGGCATCCAGTTAGTTGGTATATGCTGTAGGTTGTAGGTATATTATGAGATTTAGAGTAAGATATAAAAATTGGCACTGTAGCAATTATCCCATGTTCTCATAGCACAACTAGAATCCTTTCGTTGACAATTAATATAAACGTTAAAAGCAGGTACAAATTATGTTTTGAGTTATATAACATTACATATTTATAATATCATTAATACCGATGTTGCATACAAACATTGAGTAAACCTAATGCGAATGTACAATCAATAGGTGTTTGCATCATTTGCCTTGATAGTTGAACTTCTAAATAGTATATTTCCACTACATATCATACAAACATTTTAGTAGCTTCCAAGCCTAAAATGACATTTTACCTTCACTAATTACTTATCTATAAGTTTATCAATGAAAGCATGGGGATTGTAAGTGTGATGCGAATTTCTCAGCTACTACTACTGGGTCAAGAAGAGTGAAACCGAGTTTCCTCGATTGTTGAAAATATTCAAGTCAAGGCTCAGTTCCTGAACCCGATCACATCATTATTTGAATTTCTAATAAATAAACAATGTGGATTTTGCTGATTTATCAAATTAGCAACTAGTTGCTGTTGCAAAATCTCAAAAGAACTTACTGGGTAACTGGGTTGCAGTTACAAAAGGATCTTCCACAAATCTCTACACTCCAGTGTAATATCCCATTTAAATCATGACATGTGGCATGTGATGGAAGCAGATTTTGGCAATGTTGCGCTCAGGAAGATCAATGAATGAATCGAATGTCTATAAAATATGACTAATGCGACAGACTTTGTTATATTTGTTTACAATGTTTTGATGTACTAAGATGTTATATTACGAGTTAGGCTCAATAAAAATCATACTTATCATTATATTTAACAATTATCAATGTCGCCGATTTTGTCAGTTACTCTTTAACCCAATTCTTAAGGTTAAATATCTGCCTTGGTCTTGGTCCGCACTTGGTCCGTACGTTTGTTGCTGTCCTTCCGCTTCATAATTTATACTACACCAGGGCTTCTACGGATCACTAATATGGAATATGGCTATATTATTTAAGCAATACATTGAAATCAACGAACGCAATGCAAAAAATTGAGCCTAAGTGGTAAACAAAATATTATCCAACATTGTTACAGTGAGTTAATACGCTATAAACATTACTACAAGAGGGATCAACGGTACATGTACATCAAGATGCGTGCGCTATAGATAGTATTCTGCTTTAGAACTACTATACCATGCCATTGATAGAGCTGAACACCAAATAATTTGTAAGCATAAAGTGCAAGGACCAAACTCATGGTGGCTACTGCTTCCTTGATGGTTCCTTAAATTACAACGTAATTTTCTATGGTCGATAAGGTGTAGAAAAAAACATTTTCCTCTTATACTTTAGGAATCCAATACAATGTTGTATTATTACGTATTATATATATATAATATACTAGAATTATTCATGCAAGATTTAATGTCAACGGCAAATTCAATGCATTCACCCCTAAAATTTACCGAAACGTGGCTGCATTTTTAATTTTTCAATAGTTTTTACAATTTTGTTCATAAAAAATTATGATTTGTACTTTTATATAATCTATATCTGATGAATGCTACAAGTTCACCGGATTGTTTTCACTGCTCTATATACTATTCTAAATTGCGAAATATCATTTTAAATCAAAAGCCATTTTGTTCCTTGCATTAAAACTTACTCAACAGAACTTGTAACTGTCATTTCCATGTAAAGATAAATAAAGTGATTTTCTGCCAACTTCATTATATTGTTAAATTGGTTGTTTGCTCGCATCACATGTGCATCTAGTGTACTAATACTAAACCGAATTACTGAATGCGCTCATTGTAACTTAACTGAATTTATGACAGTTCTCACGGTGTGATCAGTTTAACTGCATAATATTGCAAACTTCATGTTGTGTGAAAAACATGCAAATAAATTGCATGTTTGCAAATAATGACTTCAAGATGATAATGTGATGACGAATGATCACGATCAGATTACAGACCTGAAGTACATGGTAAAAAGAGTACCTGCGTATTGTCAGTTGATGCGTAAACAAGAAGTAAAGTGCATGTAAACCGTCTATGCACTGCTGCAATTGAAGATGTTTTTGTTGATTGATGTCATGTCTTTTCCACATGCGAATTTTGCTGGGCCGCTACACTCATTAACCGCACATAAATATATAGGTATTCCACAAGGCTTTATCCATCCGCGTTGTATACTGATTAACGGCCGTATTACCGTATTGTAATCAATTTTGTATCCATTGCAAAATAATACGATGTATTAGTTCGGGATGGAAGTTCCTTTTGAGGAACAATTTTCTTATACACGCATTTTTTATAAATACAATTGCGTAACAAAAGGATCTCCCATTCCTGTTCCTGTCGCTGTTGTAGAAGTTTGAGCTGTGCTCCAACTCAAAATTTAGAGGCGATTCAACTTGGTTCTACTGTAAACAACACAAGGTAAGGGAAGTCTTAGAAATTTGTGTTTTTTATATTGCAAAGTTTTTAAATTACAACAAGCCACGCAAACGCACTGTGACTTTTACTCTGATTTATAATTGATATAATTGTCGTGCAGAAGAGCTATGGTTCTATTGAGGAAAATTTCGTAAAGCAACAATTAGTATAATTGAGGCAGATAAAGTCGGTAGTGTCGCGACTGATGTTGCTTGAATGACGGTTGTTTGTGTGCCATAATATTTTGATTTATGCCGGTTTTAAAGTGAACTCTGTGATTTTTAGATTAAATGAAGTTTTGATACCATCAACACTTTAGTATAAATATTATGCTGCTGCTCACGATGGGCGGTAAATTGTGTTGGATAACTCATTTTAATTGTCTGCCACTCTATCATTTTCATATTGCTTAAAATGATATTACACATAATTAATAATCCCTTGCATTGAAACATCACGCTACAATATCAAGCGAGATGTTCTTGATATTGTTTATTAAGACACAAATGTGCTTAGCAGTAGTCCATAAAGGGAGGTTAAGAAACCGTTTTGAAATGAAATCAATACAACTCATTAACGCAAAAGTGGGATATGAAATTATCAGCCAAAATCATTTTATGCAAAAAGTGACCGTTTGAAGACATTTTCTACCTGTTCACCCAGACCATAAGTTGAAAGGATATGTTTGCCATTTTGGAATTTTCAGTATAGTCATTTTTGTATTATAAGCTATTAATGTTTATTGAAGTAATGAAGTTTAGTGTTCTATTTTTCCTTTCAATTAATGTACTTTAGGAAGTTTTTACAAATTTGCAGTTATTATTGTAGTACGAACCCAAGTGTCAAATGCGCTACTCGACATAGTTCTCACGCATTATAGTAACAATGAGTACTTGGTTTCATACAAATCTCAATTTTAAGTCAAGGTACATTCCGTTACACGTCACTAAATATACGGGACACACTTCACCTTGTGACTCGACGTGAAACTCATCTAATGCTATTATTGCTAGAATCATCATATTGGTAAAATTGATCGTATCCTCACTTGTCTAGCCGCTAGTTGACTAACATTGACGCAATGCGATATTATACTTGCCCCATAAAACTGTTTGCATTAAGGCTCGTTCGTTGTTGTAATCGGTCGCGGGCATGACCTTGAGTTAATTCATGTATGAAGATACTTCTATAAAACGCTCAAACATCATCATCATTAGCGGAAACAATAATTGGTTTCTGGTGCATCATTTTGTTGTTTTTTTACAAAATTTTTCAATGAATAAATGTTGATCATTTACAGAATGGCGTCCCCAATGAAAACCTTATTTTTTTCGGCGATGGTTGCGGTATTTGCTCTGCAATGCTTGTCTCAAAATACCCCGTCTGAGCAAAGTATGAGGAGAACAGTGATATTTTGCTTGATAAATTATCAATGATAATATATTGAATCTCTTCATGAGCAATTGTACATAACCATAACTGTTGCCTGACTTATTTCAAATACAGGTCCCAGCTACAAGATTGCTGATTATATAGTCAAATCCTTAGAAGCATTCCGCAAATACATGGTCGAAGGAAACCAAGAAATCCAGCTTCCTGTGCTAGACCCCGTTCCAATGGAATCCTTCAATTACTCGTTAATTAATACAGCGATTGGTTTTAAGATGGAAATTACCTTTGATAATCCGTCCATCACCGGTCTGTCCAAATATGAGCTTACTAATATTAGCGTAACGGAACAAAGTGAGCTGGGTCAGAATCTCAAGATGAACATTTTGTTCCCGCACATTGAAGTATTCAATATGCAGAATTATTTTCAAAACTACATGATTGCATTATGTGCATAATGTAACAAATTATCACGATACTATTTGTAGGTTAAAGGATTATATGATGCCACTGGCAATGTGTTTGGATTCTTCTCGTTGTCCGGAAGTGGTGATTTTGAAATCATTGGCTCTGCCCAGCATCTTGCGGCAGAAGCTGCTCTCAAAGTCATCAATGATACATACTTTATCGAAGACATCAGTTCTACTTTTACAGGTGGTCGTGTAAAGGCTAGTTTTAACGATAAGAGCACATTTGGAAGAGGTAAATTCTCAAAATCTACATAATTTCACAATGACATTAAACATTAATAATATTATGCTTTTACTATTCGCTCATCCCATTTAGATTAATAACCGTAATTATGTTTGAAATTACTTTAGTAGGCGACTTTACCGGATTATTTACCGAGATGTTAGCCGCCATGGGCAATCAAGTTTTCAACAACCGCTTGAAACCAGTGATTACTGCAGCCATGAATGAATTCACAAAGGTATTTGGCAGTTTTTTTTGCAAACTCATACATCATAGAACTAAATTTGCAAAACTAAAAACTGTATTGTGAAATGACATGTTTTAACCCCTGATTCAGGATTGGCTCAATGGTGCTTTTGGAGCAGTAACCATCAATGACTTTTTTCCACCAAACCATCAAGTACAAGCTCGTGTAATGTCTGAAGCAGTTAGTGCAGTTGCAAATTAATTGAACGTTATATCAAATTTTTAATGTTGTAAACTTTAATACTCACAAAGTCAGTAAAAATATAACTTTCGAATAAAATTTCAAACAACGGAAATATTTGTTCGGATCAGTTCATCAAAAGTTTAATAATCCAAACATTCAAAGCGGCGCCTTCTTACAAAAGCCATCATAACTTTGTGTGAGGTAACTGAACTGATACGAGACTTTTCATACATCATACCGTCACAATACATGTGCACTCATAAGTTAGTTTTAGCCTTTTATACAAAGAAATGCAATATTAACATACATACTATGACTCGAAACATAAAAATTAAATAAACAATTGTAATGAATGAGGTGTAGCAGAGCAATTAAAAATACACGTTATATACGGACAGCTTCATTCAGACGCGATCGTTGTGTATGACGTGTGGTAAATGTCTTTACATAGGGACAACATCCAGTTTTATGATGGCTTTTCCCCGTTCGTTCATGGTGGCACATATCCCATAGTCTCCGTTGTCGATCCATAGACGTATCGAGCCGTTTGCCTGTTGAAACCAGATATTTCAGTAAAAGCACTCAAATTATTTTTAGAACTCTGAAAATGATGATGACAGCTTATGAAAGTGGAAAATTATCATAATTGCCATTTTTCTGTCGACCATATACGTAGACGCCAAAACAAAGGTTACTTACAGGACACATTTTTCGATCAGGCCGTCCATAAAATGTTTCATCATTGTACATTCGATTGAACAAGGAGCTTCCTACTAAACCCGAGTTGACACTGCTGTCATCCAAGAACGCAATTCCGAAATGATTTCTTTCAGCAAGCTGGTTGTATGGCACAGAAAACATCACAGCAAATCGTAATGGAGTATCGCCGACCTGATATGTCAATACTCCTTTGACGCCCAGTGGTGCATCTCTGCGAAAACCAAATTGCCAAAGGTTTTTTAGTGTTTGAACATGACCTTACACATTGATACATAATTGAAATATGCTGTCGCAGCATGGTTAGTGGGATAGATAGTAAGAATTCGGCATTATTTGTTTTTGTTTTTAATGAGTCATCTCTTATTCCGTAGACTGTCCCACCTACCGTTTCTTTGCAAATGAGCACGCCTCCCTTGTTTTAGGCTGGATCACGGACTGTGGATTGTAATATGGAACTCCGAGGAAATTGTAAAATGACGGAGATGTCAATGGCAAGTTTAGATGATTTGCTGTGAAAATATTTACAAACAGCAGAACCTTTTAATATATAATATTATTGTTTGCATTTTGATCACGTCCTGGAACAATGATCTCATTCTATATCAATATCAATGCTATAGTTTTTTACTTACAAATTTGAATGCTGCAAGTCCTGTTGCTCCTAATGCCATTGGAGAGCAATTCCACAGATTTCCCATTCAAGGATATTCCGGGATAAGTCGACACCAAAACGCTTGACATTTTGGCCTTCACTTTTGGGTTCAGGTACGATGGCAAGTTATTGTCGTTATTGAAAGATATTGTGTAAAACTCCTATTCACAGTATGACAAGTAATATATCTTTGATCAAAAAATCACAATTAAAACTATCAGTATTTTGGATTCCTTGTCTTGTCATGCAAATACTAAAATGTCAATCGTACACGCATTGAGTGAAACCGAGCTACCTAGACGAAGCTGTACTCTCTGACAATGATGATGACACTCTTGGTCTAGGAAACTGACTGACCGAACTTTGTAGAATTCCTTTTCAAGTCAGTATGAAATATTTCGTCTTAAAACAGGCGTCTCCTGACATCACAACTTTTGTTTTACGCATTTTCTACATGCTAGGCACATTTGATGGACCGCGTTAGATAGATATTATATTATGACTTTGCCAAGTAAATTTCAAAATTCTTGAACCAATGAAGACGTGTTCGCTCTAGTTTGGATGCATAATAGTGCTTAAAGTTTTTGTGGACCCCAACCGCTTAAAATATCTTTGCAGCCATCTAATGTCCAAAAGGTGCTAATTAGTCATGCAGAAAAGTAAATTAATTCAGCAAATTACACCAGCACGAAGGCAATTAGCTAAGAGGAAAGCGAGCCCAACTTGTTAACGCGGGTGGGCATCATCAGAGGTATATCGCTTGTAGGGATTTTCAAATTCGTCACACTTAACTCTTGGCTCTGAGATTTAAGCATACAAATTTTAAACATGCAACAGCGCAATGCATAATACATTCTCCAAAATTATTATGTGCCCACTCGGAGGGGACACAAGACCGTCATGAAAATGAGATGAGACGGCTTGTGACTTGTAGTATTCGGAACGTTTGGGAGCGTAATAATGATAAGGGGTTGCTGAATAAAAATATTGGACTGATTTGTAAATCTGGATTATTCTTTTATATGGATTCATACATGGAATTTTATTTTGGCTAGTGTTGATGGATATAAAATTATGTATGAACACTTGCAGTAGCACAGAGATGAAAAACTCCTAAGCATGCAATATTCAATATTTCAAGCAAGTGCTGATTGTTGGGTAAACAGGATTGATGCATTTTAAAATTAAAAACACAGATTAATATTAAAATTTATTCCTGCGTGCCTTACCATGTCGATGGTGAGATTACATAAAAAAACCTGTCATGAAATAAAATGCATGACTGCAAAAATCTATTCAACTCATATGATCTATGTAACGGAAACCAATTAGGACTCTTCAGTGAATACAACAACAAAGAACAACTTTAACGGATTTATGTAATGCAAAAAATCAATGCCAATAATAATCACGCATTTTTACCTTCGAATCGGTCTCCGACATGGCGATGTCTTTATAATTTCGGAACAGATGAAATTTTGAAGCAAAAGTGCTCAACAATGCACAGGTCCGGATTGTTCGTTCTTGCAGACAATGGAGTTTTGTTTTAATTCAAAATAATATATTTTGCGAGAGTTCGTTTATAAATTCATGTGTGTCCCACACCAAATGAAAACTGATCTTTGTAGAATGATCACTGATGATCTTGTTCATCGAATTGAATTTGAACTATATGGATTTTATGAATAGCAGTAGGCAGCATTTATCTTTGTTAAACATTGTGTATCTATGAAAGGACGGTTTGCCTCATTCAGCGTCAGCGTCATAAACATAAAAACGAAACCATTGTGCACACTCATTGTTACAATTTGTATTGATATATTGAATTTTGTCAGTTGGCATTCCAAAACGCTGCAGTAATGCTAGTGTTTACTGAAAGGAGTGTGCCATTTTATATTTTTAGTGATGATTCTACACACACCATATTACGATTATTGCGATAATACAAATTGATGTCGGTGTGCATGCGGCCACCATGACAGATACACACGAGAGTATAAATGTTGCTGTATACTTGCAACTAACTTACAAATTTGTCTTTGTTTTTTGCAAAAATGTTCTTGCCCCAAGGTCATGGTCAATGTAAATTTATTTAGTTAAGTGAAATTTCTAGTTTCGATGAAATAAATGTATTTAGTGATGCAAACAAACGTATATAAAGTTATAACAATGCTGCCGTCTGCCTGTATGCTTGCTGGAGGTAATATCGTTTTATGGTACCTATAAGATAATATATTGTTTATTAAGTAAGTCGCATTATTCTGTATTTGCATATCACACAATTTAATGGAGGTGATTGTTGTACTAAAATGATGATGTGATCGACAGTATCGTCTCACTTGTCACATAGCTATGGTTGGAAAGTGGCCAAGCAAGTAATTAAACGTTTTAGTATGCACAGACAACGATCAAACACACCGTATAGTCGATAGTCAGGTTCTTTGAAGTGGTACTGAACGCCCATAATGTAAACGACCTCTGATTTTATGCGACAAAAAAGGATGCCTGTCTGATGTTGATGATGGTAAGCATCTGCCGAACCAAATAATTTTTTGCAAACAAAAGTGCACATTTTACCTGATAAATTAATTAATTCCAACACTTGGGATATTTTAAACATTTAAAAATCATTTTTATTTGCATAATGCTAAATGATTCAAAAGCGCTGACAACAAACTTTGTAAACAGGAAATATAAAAATTGGCCATCTACTCAACAGTCTTGCAGGCATTTTTAAGAGAACTGTCTTGATTTGAACCGAAGCTCCAAATCAACAATAGGACGTGATCCGATGTTTGGATCAACTTTAAGTGGTACAGGAGTACTTTCACACGGCTCAATCGAAAAGTTGAATACCAGATACGCGATAGCAATTTTTGCTTCCATTAAAGCAAATCGCATACCAATACCTGCAATACAAACAGACATTTGTATCAAGTCATCATTCATTCATCAAATACATCGTTCAAATTCACAATTATTTTCTTACAATTTCGGGGTCCTTGTCCAAATGGTAGGTAAACGTATGGATTTCTCTTGGCCTTCTCTTCAGGTGTAAATCTTTCAGGGTCAAACTTATCGGGATTTGGATAATACTTGGGATCACGGTGCATAGCATTAGCAGGCATGAAAACCAGCGTGTCCTTTTCTACTGTCACATCACTTCCAGGAAGTTTGTAGTCCTTGGTGCAACGGCGCTCAATCCTGGTTCCAGGAGGATACATCCGCAAAATTTCTGAAATGTGCACACTCTTAAAAATTAATGGGAACTGAATAGAGCGTATGAAAAATAATTTGTGAATATTTTTTACTCACCTGAAATGAATTTTTCCATATATTCCAACTTGATAGTTGCATCGTAATCCAATTTCCCATCTTTTTCTTTCATAACCTTACTAACCTCCTCGAAAAGTTTCGCTTGTATGTCAGGATGTAGAGCAAGCAAGTAAGCTGCAAAACATAGCACACTTCCAGTGGTGTCCAGGCCTGCTAAAAAGAATAGCATACTTTGCGCTGTAATCATGTCATCCGTCAAGATAACTTTTGCTTTTCCGGATGACACATCCCCTGGTTTGGTTAGCTGGGCATTCTTCTCAAAGCTGTCTAGTTCCGATTCTTCAGTTTTCAACTCACCCCGCCTTGTTTCTATCATCATTTGTAAGAAATCTTCTCGTTTCTCGCTGGAATTTTCCCTGTTTTTCAAGGCAGTCTTGCAAATATTTTCGAAAAAGTCCATTGATTCGGAATCGGTCATTCTGAGACCAAATCGTGTGAGAAACGGCAGGAACATGGCAAGTATCATTTTAGCCAGTTTCATTACCGAAAATTCAGACTGCCTTTTGGCCATTTTATAAAATATGGAGTTGGAATCTTTTAGAGAGTTTGTGTTCAGTCCAAATGCTGTGGCGCCTATGATATCTACTAGATAGCGACTAAATGCCTCCTTTACCACAACATCGCGTGTGTCAGGAGAGCCTACAGGTATGGATTTAATAAATTCCACCAAGTCAGTCCCACATCTGTTAAAATGCTCAAACATTCTGCGAATTTTTCCTGTCGTAAACGTAGGGCTCATCACTGCGCGAACATTTTTCCATTCCTGCCCCTCCATCATACTAACCATTAGCTTAAGTAAAGGTTCACTATGTAACTCAACCTTTCTCCTGTCAACAAAATGGTCAAAATCTTTCACAAGAACATTCTTGATTAGTTCTGGATCTTTAATAAGTAAGCTTGGAGTGCCAAAATCAACGGTTCCTCCGAATGGTTCCGACCCCAAGTCGTTGTAAAAGTCCACATCAAACTCGATAATGTTTTTCTTTTTTGTAATAACATTCCAGAGCGTCATGAGTGTTCCATTAGACTTGTTTAATTCGGTAACTCCGCGTTTCTTCCAATAATCCTTATTGCGTTGCGCATATTTTCTAATTAGAAAACCAAAGAGGATAACGCCTCCTAATACGATTGCAAGAGTGATCCCTGCCATTGTTGGTACGCCAAAAATGTTTGAAAAATCCAATCAATGATTAAACTTATTTGCAGTTTTTAAAGAAAATGCCAAGACACAGGAAAGCCCCTGTCACTCAGTTGTTATTTTTTGTTTCAATCTCATCTATTTTATTGTAAAAATCTTGAATAAAGTAAAGAACCACTGATTTAGACACATAAATATGCATGCACTTTGCTACGGCATGTTTCATGCTTTTCACACAGTAAAGATGAAAATTTGATCCACAAACTTTCAGTATACATACGAATGGTACGGACAGAATCTGGCTTTGATTCTACTGTCAACTGAAATTCAGTCAAGTCGTAGTCTTTGAGCTTTACTATTAACGCTGGACATGAGATGGAACAAAAGCTACATTACCACTATCTTTTCAAGGTTTTATTCCCATGTGCAAACGTTCCAGTCACTACGCAATGTAATTTCCCGCTAGCATTTAGCATGCACACAAAAAACTCGCACTGCTACAAACTTGTATAGATACACAAGTGCCTATATAATGGCTCGTGTAACGAACTCAAATAACCTTCACTTGCAGATTCAATGGCATCTCAACCACCACGGGTGACCAATGCAGACCGAATATCTATTTTCAGTTCATCAAAAAAAACTTTAAAATTAGCAACAAAGTTGTGCGTTTCAACAAATCATTTTATAATGTACTGCTGAATATATTTATGAGCACGTAGGTTTATATCAAATTATTACATACCTACTTTCAACTTACTCTTATGTAATGTCAATAAAAGAAATATTACACGTAGAGTATAGGCAACATTTATCTACTCTTGCAATCTTTACGTTTGCTGAAAATGAGTCATGATTTGATTCCATTGTTGACTGATGTTAAATACGTTCTTCAAGCCGTTCCTATTCCTGTTACATGTTGGCTCTATTTTTTATAATATACAAATGATGCAAACTTCTGTGTAACTTAACTCATATTTCGGTTAGCATCATTTGCAAGGCTAGGTATGTTTAAGAAATAAGAAATTTCACGAGCGTATGTACAACGTACAACTGTGTGCTGGTTGCAAATTTATTGTCTTATGAACTACATGACGTTCTTTAAAACACGTGATTTAGTATAGTAGCCTTTGCTCGTCCTTACATCAGTCAGAAAAATTGCATTTTGTGAAAAATACATTGTGTTTCCTTCCGTCGTGGTTTGCTGCACACCAGAGTAAAAATTGAGAATCAGTAGAAACCCAGGAGAGACTCAGGTAGGAACAAGAGAGCGAAGCATGATAAATGAGATCATTTTCTTGGCCGAAATCGAATCTTCATCATTCTGACGGGTTTCAGGAGTGGCAAGAAATTGTCGTGTTCCAATGGTACTGGGGTACTAGCAGCAGGTTCTATAATGAAATTATGGACGAGATGAACCAGTGCAGTCTTTGCCCCTGTTACAGCGAGTCTCATACCAATTCCTATAAATCATAATGACAAAGTTTATTTATATAAAAGTAACAAAAAAAAGTTTGGTGGGGGAAATAATAGAAAACATAAACATCATAATAATCATATAATCCAGACAAACAAAAACGGAAAGAGTGATTGTGTAGCACAATCCACTTCAACCATAAGTTGCCGTTTCTATCATGTGAATGGATGCCTTGTGTTTGTATACGTACTATGATCCAATATTATGATAGAAAAAGATAAATAAGCCGTGTATGACAATAACACGAGATTTCGATTCCATCACGTTATTGGTATATTCCTATGCTTCTATCTAAGGTGGCTAGATATAATTTTTTAGCCTGTTCATCTTTTCTGGAGAAAAACAGTTTAGGTCTCTCGTTCTATAAATGTTGTATTTTGTATCTTTCTCTTGGTACATACTGTTTTGTGGCCCATAGCCAAATGGGATGAACGAGGACGGATGAATTTTGCTCCTGTTCTCTGGAGAAAACCTTTCCGCGATGAATTTATCTGGGTCAGGAAAATACCGCTCGTCGTAGTGGAAAGCGATTATTGGAATAACAACTAGGGTTTCCCGAGGCAGTTTCAGATTGGTATCATCAACTTGATATTCTTTGGCGCATCTTATCTCCACACGTGTGGCAGGAGGATACATCCTCAGTGTTTCTAGTGTTTATCATCAGATCAGATCAGGTCAAAATGAAATTGCATTAGTACAATTAGATATCATTGATGAGATTGCTGCTGATACAAAGTCGGTTTATTTTGGTATTAACATAGGCGCAGTCGGTTGTTTCTGGCAGTGAATTGCATTAAAAGTGCGAAAGAAAGTAATACGAACAGAGAAAAACTTGAAGCTGTATAATGAATCGAGGCAACGAATCTGGAAATACGGTGGTGGCGCTATATAGAAAGTTGTTCTTACCATTTATAAACATATCCATATATTGGATCGAGTTCACTGAATCGTGTTCCCAAGCTGCTTTGCTTTGCAAACATTGCTCAATCTCTGAGTACAGTTTCTCTTGGCATTCGGGATGCACGGCCAAGACGTAAGTGGCATAAGATAAAAGATGTGAAACCGTTGTACCGGATTCCGCGAGACAGACAATACTTTGTGCAAGAATCAATTCATCCGTTAAATATAGTTTATTCCCAGCATTACTTCTGCCATCATTATCATCAGTGAAATAAACTTGACTAGAAAAAGGAGTAGGTGTAGTAGTCACATTAGTAGTTGTACCACTTTTTCCATTGTAGCCGGCACCTTCTTTTTCTATTTTCGGAGGTTGCCTTGTTGCTGTTGTTGCTCTTGTCATCAAGCTTTGTTGTAGATCGGCTTCGTCAATTTTCATTTCCGTGTCTCCTGTGTCTTGCAGAAGCTGTAGACAGTATTTTCTGAGGCTACCGTCCTTTATTCCTTCCACCACCAACTCCGCCGCCGCCTTGCTGTACTCTGGCTCATTATTCTTCCTGTGATTGATGGTGTGCTCCACAATGTTTTTTAAAAAATTCCTTGACTCCTGCTCAATAAATGAGATTCGGAAGAGTGTCGCGACTCGCAGAAAGAGGAATGCAATGAAAACTTTAGCCATTCTCCAAGGACCTAACGACTGGAACATTTTCTCGTATTTATAAAAGGGCGATTCTTTCTCGTTTAGACGACTACTTTCAACTCCAAGGCACGCTGTAGCGATAACATCCATTGTGAAACGTCCGAAACATTCCGTGACACTGATTCCATCAGTGTGGTCCCCTACTTTTTCCGACTTTCTCCTCACCAGCTCGACGAGCTGTGCACCACTTGAATTAAAATGTGAAAACAGCTCCGCACAAAGATGCTCATCTGCCGCTTTCCTACCACCACTGAGCAAAGTTGGTTCCTCTTCTGTCGCCGCTGCTGATGCCATCCTCATTTCTCTCCACTCCAAGCCTGTCAACTTGCTTAGCATATCCATGATGAGTGAATCTGTTTTCCCTAGCATAAACTTTTGTCGATTAACAACAAAATGATCAAAGTCCTCAAAGAGAATCCGCTTTGCGAGATTAACATCTTTTATCAAGAAAACTGGTCTCCGATCTTCCATTAGTCCAACAAACTTTTTGTTTTTGAGCTTTCCATACACGTCTGCAGTGTCCAGGTCTTTCACACGCTTGTCGCGGCCATGTAATTGGGCCAAAATGGAAGAAACCTCGGAAGTACTCACAAGCATCACTCCACGGTCGGGCCAAAAGTTGTCGTTTCCATTTAAATGCAATTTCACCAAAATTATCACAAGGATAATCACAATAAAGATTGTGATAAATTGTAATAGTTCAGCCTTATTTGGATTGATTATAACCTCCTCAATGTATGATTCCAAGTGCTGACACTCTGATAAGTATATATGGGAAGCTGAGAACAATAACTCTGGCATTTTTGGAGAAAAAAAATACTCCCTTAGTAAGTAAGTGCACAAATATTTTTTGAATCAGCTAATTAAATTCTCAAAAAGGAACCAAGTTGCAGTAGCCCACCAGCAATAATATTATGACAAAAATGGTATTCCTTGTGACCATAAGGAATAATGTAATATGCAATCCGTTTGTATTCATTCTCTCAAGTCTTTGTCCTTGATTTTGATAGGTTTCTTCAAACACAACACAAGCAAAATATACTAGATACAGTTTTTCACCTTGCAAATTGCCTCACACTGATTGATGATGGAACTTGTTCACATTGTAAAGAGAAACATGTAAACTTGCGCAACCATACCAAATGCTCAAAATGTATAAGAGTATATCGTATAATCATCGTTCATAAAGTCATATAAAGTCAGTACTCATTCAGTATTGGAATATGGTGATACTAAATGACATTCTACTAAGCTATTGTATCGTATGAATAAGTGGCTTATATGTATCCGTAAAATTACAACAAAACCAAACTGCTGCAAATTAGCACATTGATTCAAGTAAAAATATGATGTGATATATGATTCAAGAGTATGCTTGGCATAGCCTAATAAGCTCGTCAACTGTCTCATTTGTCTGGAAAAGTATAAGAAGCTTCAAAAAGATGTGTTGAACTTTAATGGATATTTTATTCGTTTCTGAATTCTACATATTAATCGTTAAAATACATTGAAATAATCATTGATCGGTTTCTGTAATAATCCATACGGTCAGAAAGTTTTGTAAATGTAATATATATTTTATGCTCTATTTTATATGCATTATCTTATGGTAGTGTAGTAATGGTATTAGTAGTAGTAACTAAACTCTGAGCTCTTCATCTGACGTGACAACATCAACACTTAACTGAAGTTGACCCTGATGACTGGGAGGAATGTTCAATGGCATGTTATGAGGGAGTGTAGAAAAATTATTAGATGACCTTGGAGGCGGCATCGGTTTTATCCCAACATAGCTTCCACCCACCGCACCATTACATCTCGGTAATGTGGCCACGGCAAGCGTTTGAGGCATCATCACTTCAGTATTGCTACTGCTTACGTTAATGGAAGAGCTCTGGGAAGAGGATGGAGGTGATAGGAGAATGCCTCTTGAGCTCAGGTCCGGGTGATGACAAGGATGTACTCCTTGTTGTTGTGGATTATATAACTGCTGTGTTTGCTGTTGCTGTTGTTGCTGATAATCTTTCAAGTTTTGCGCTGATTTTGAAAGTGACAACCGACTCGCAGAATGAGACGTGGTGTGTTGCTGAAGTTGTGGATTATTTAGAGAATGATGATGAAGTTGAAGATCTGTCTCAAGAGCTGCCCTCTCACCCAGCAATTCCTGCTGGTGGTGTTTGACAGTGAGCTCCAATGCCTCTAATTCCATCTGAAGTTGAGACTGGGAATGCGAAGCGTGAAGGAAGGAGCTGGCAGTTGTTGTGTTTGATTTGAGAAGTTCTGGAGGCTCGCCGTATTTATTATTGCCATTCGTGCCATTATTGTCTTGTTGTAGGGATTGCGTGGAAGATTTTATTGTTTTGGGTCGACCTCGCTCTCCTCGTCGAAAGTATACCAGCGTAAATATAAAAATATTGAGTAGAAGGAGAGAGCACCCTGTAAAAGCACACATTTACAGAAAAAGAAAGATGCATTGAATCGTCTTTTTATTGTTTTATATACATACAACATACGAATATACAACATTTACGAGTTATTCTTTGTTCCTATAAAGCCAACTCTCCAGACTCGCATTTTATATTTCAAATAACAATAATAATAGTGGTACTAGACCAGGTGCCATTCAGTGGGATACTATTGTCATCACGCATAGACCCGGTCATTTTTCGTTTCGTTTCATACTTTTTTTTCTATCCCTCGTCCTTTTTTATTACATGAGCGAGGAATGGGTAATTCACATTATCGTAAATGCTACTCAGTTTAAACAAAAGTATGCTGGAGGACAGTAAAAAGTAGAAATGGTATATAAAGCAAGGATAATGGAATCCTTCTTTATGCGCTTATTTTTGTCGCTTTCATAACAGTCTACTTACCAATGGCAATGGTGATGGCAAGGACGGTGGAGTATGGTGACAAATAGAAGGAGGACAGTGTGGACGAGTGTTCATCACTGGAATTGCTGTTTTTACTGGCTCCACCAGAGTTGGCTGAGGATGACTCCTGTATGGAAGACGACACGGGGGAATAACACGTGGTGTATGTCAGCGGTGGACCGCCACCGACACTAATCTCGTTATTATTTCTCCCTCTCCCTCCCCCACCACCACCATCTTCCGAGTTGAGAGATGCATCTACAGATTCTGAAGGGTTTTGAGCATTTCCGTAATAGCCAAAACTATAGTAGCCATAACCCAGAGGAAGCTCAAGCAGTTGGACTGAACTACCCAGTCCTGTCATCAAGTCTGGTGGCTCCTCTTCATCGTCCTCAATGTAGTGCTTCAGACTGGAAAATTTTAATTTAATTTTATTTCACTTCAAACTCACCTCAAGCACACATTTTCGTTACACACGAGAAAGGAAAATGTGGAGGTGAACAAGAATGGAATAGGACAGGGTCATATGCTACAAATAGTAAAAAGTCACTGTGCTTCTGATAAAAACTGAATTTCAAAAAGAAAAATCCCTTCCAGCCGTCTTCTATGTTAAATATGTACATACATAGTCTATTTCCGCTATCCAGGGAATTCATATCATTAGCCTTTAGTCGCGTCGAGTGAAAGAGAAATAGGGAAAGGGTGTGCCATGTGGAGAAAGAGGAACAGTTGTAAAGAAGACGAGGGGGACACGCTCGTTCAAAATTGGAAGAGGAAATGTAAAAGATGGTAATGGGAAGAGTAATAATGATAGTTAGTGGTCGTAATAAATATATGTAAGTGTTGTACCTTCCAACATAAAGAGAAGGATCATTGCCACCTCTTATCCGATTATGGAAAGTCGAGGCTATCTGAGCTCCACTCCTTTGCAACTCGGGGACCAGCCTGTACAAAGTCATGAATCATGATTTTCTTTGAGATATTTACCACCATGTCTTTTAGACCGTACATCTTTAAAAGGAGGGAAAAAAGTGCAAAACTACAACTACTGCTGTTGTACGTGAGCGGGTAGTGTCACTATACTACTACAATGACTTGAAGACATTGAGCATTGATGCCACCATCACCCACAATAGAACAAGTACAACAACTACTTACAACTTACTGCTATTTTATTCTACTACCACAAGCATTCCGTCAAACAAGTGACCGTAAAATCATACGCATGGTTACCTCAACCAAATTGCCATTTGGTGTGCACGGTAGTGAGATCGGCTCCGGATTTTGTTCAACCCAATCTCTAGATACTTTTGATGAAGTCGATCATAGGGCTCCCAGACCGTGTTTCGGTACCTATTTCTCTCCTTGGAAATGGGCCAAGTTGCAATTGCGTCAGTCTTGATGGGACCATTTGGATCACTACGATAAAAATGAAGAGAATTGGAAAAAGAGAAAAACTATGCGTTACAAAACTTCATTACGTCACCAACATGAGAGAAAAGGATGGTACTTTATTATTGCTGAAGGGAGGGACATGTGTCATTGTGACCAAATACACCATCCATCTTCTCTTTCCGTGAAAAACATGAGAAACCATGATGATATGATCATGGAAATGATGATATGACCAAGATAATTTCCTTACCCCGAATGAGCAAAGTTTGAAATATACGTTAGCCATAGCTCCGCTAGTCCAATTTCGGATTTAGAATAGTTGGATGGTAATGGAGAGGGAATGAACGGAAGAACCTGACCAGTGGCGGCTTCCACCAGTGGATATCCAAATATGTAATTAAGTTCTTCACCGCCTCCAGCTCCAGCTCGCTTCAGTTGTCATGTTCAAAAAGAATATTGCCCTTAGCTCTTCTGATATCAAAAGCATATACTACTACCATTACTACTTTCTTCTTCATCTTCTTCTTGCTTTCACAATCGAATGCAAGGAAGGCAACGGAAAAAAGCATCAGAGAAAAAAATGAGACGGTCGAACAAAGTAAACTTTTTAAAGTGCACTACAAACAGAATAGACACTTGTTATGTACACACTATACACACACACGCTCATTCTACAAAAGGACCGTCTTTAAGACCAACAACTTTTCCAGTCCTACAATTACTACAAAAAGAGGAGAATATAAACATTAAACTCACTTGGTAATTGTAAAGCCCGTCCCTGGTGGAGTGCTCAAAGACGTAGAAGAATGACTTTTTTATCTGAGAGGAGTCGGACGCTGCTACGATCGGGCTAAGGCTAAGACAGTCGGTTACTGCATTTATTGTTAGATCTCTTGTCCCTACCGGGTGCTGCCCAGACCTGAAGAATTTACGCAGAGTTTTAAGAAGATAATGGAGAATGAACAAGTAAAAAAGACGAGATCCTTGTTATTACACTGCACTAGTATTGCCAAGTGTGAGCAAGTGAACGCACACAAAAAGTGAAGTGAAACTAGAACTGCGTCAACTAGTACCCTAGTGAATCCTTCTAGTTTACTCTAAAATGCGAGGAAAAGGAAGAGAGTAGATTCACAGAAGCATGAAATCATTATCTCTCTCTCTCTTCCTGATATACTCGGAAAACTTGGAACTTTACCGGTACAAAATGTGCCCATTGCTCAGACTAGTAATTTAGCATGATGTTCTACACGTAAGACATGCAGTGCAATTTTTGCAGATACCTTGCACATTTTTAGTTTTCCATTTTCTTACCTTTCCCAGTCAATATACTCGTTGGTTATCTAGAAATAAATAAGGAAATAATAAGATTAATTAATAATACTCTGTAAAAAATAATATCTATAATATCCATGATTTATAATTTAATTGTTTAGTGTACATTTGCGTATTAATTTTTACCTAAGAATTAATTAATAAATAGTAATAATATCTATAATTTATAGTTTAAATGCTTAGTGTACAGTTGCGTATTTTAATTGCATTTATATAACATTTTGACTGTATGGAAGTGTATTTAAATGAGTGTATTTAAATTATTTAAACAAAATTTTATACCTTAAAACTGAAATACAGTTGAGTGTACTCACCGTAGCGAGGATCTCATTACGATGAAACCTATACGAATTTCGGACTAAAGTACGGAGAATGGCATCTCTTCGTAACGACTCAAATCCAAATTCCAAGTCAATCTGTGAAAAGAGAATGCATAGGTATATTTCCATTTAAAATTGGTAAAATGTTCTTTTGTTTCATCTGCACAGAGAAAGTTTCTTGTGTCAATTTTTTTATTCCAACCTCGCGTCACTTTATTAGCATCTTGTACGGGAAATAGTTTTTGGCGATGCATGCATATTTCTTTGAGAAAATTTATGTTGAGGAAAAGTTACAAGAAAATCTAAAATGTGTGCGCGCAGATGTTGAACATGGAAAAACATACCTCACTGAACTCGGTGAGCTTTTCAAATGATGAAATTCCAAAAAGGAGGTCATACTTTTTTGACACTTCCCGTTTTCCCATTTGATATTCTTTTGGGGCTTCCTGTAAAATGAAAGAGAAAGAACTCATTTTAAGAAAAACGAAGGTGAGTAGTTGAGTAGTAGCAGGAGCTCTCTGAGTCGGTATCTCTGTAGTAGATGTTTAATTTTACACTCTATTTTCTTTTGGTAATAGCAATTCCGGTTCTCCAATTTAAAAGTGCACCTTCATGTGCTCCAAACGGGAGAGGAGAAACATGAGAGAAAGTAGTAACCAACTAAAATGAAAGGTAGCATCATGCACGGAGCATAAGAAAAGTGCACACCTAGGTATCTCATGTATATATGATTGTGCCAGCGTTTCTAATTCTAAAGCACATAAAATTTTGGTATTATTCTGAGAACGTGTAAATTGAATTTGAGAACCTTGAAGCTTTCTCTCGTTTCCCACTCTCCCCCTGGAAGCTCTCATGAGGAGCTGTTCAATTTTCTTTCAAGTATTATTTTTTTCTGTAGGACATACCCGAAAGTTGGGTTTAATCACAATTCCATCAATGCTAGGTCCAAAGTCTGTGCTAAATTTTGGTGGTTTAAATTTCGAAAATTCGCTGAAATGTTTACTTTTCAAGCATTCAAAAATTGGATCTTGGGAGTAGGAGCTGGACGATGCTCCTGATCCCCCCATTCCATGATGACTTTCTCTTGATGCTTGTGTGGTTGTGGAGGTGGTAGCAGAGCCGGGACTGCCGTGGGGATATTCATTGAGTGAGCTGGAATTGGATGATGAGCAGTTAAGGGCTTGAGCAACGGATAAACCAGCTGAATATGGATCCGATATTAAAGCCCATGGGGCATGTGCGGAGCCAGCAATCAACACTGCTCGATGAAACAATCCTGTGGGACCAATTTACTCTTTGTAAAAATCATTTCTGTAAGACGACCATCGTAACGATGCTGATCATCATCAGATTTTTGTTAAGGGGCCATCTTTGGTAATGGCGATAAGGATAATGGGATTTTCTTCTGAATGAATTTTCTTTCGTGTAATAATAACATAAAACCCTTAACATGTGAAAGCAAGTGGTTATAAACCGCAAAATATATAGTATTATACTTAAATAATAATACAGATTTCTTTATAGCAGTGTCTGATATACTTTTTAGCATCATACAATAAGAATAAATGAATAAATGAGAATGAGTACAGCATTATGCTGCTAATTCACATACCTGGAGCTACCGCAGGTGAAGACATCAAAAAGTGAATGCAAGCTGCTCCTGCCTCATAACCCATGAGCGTGATGTTTTCGGGGTCTCCGCCAAACTTTTTTCGAACAAACGCATATTATGTATGTCGCCTTTTCCAGGACGCAGCAAAAAATTGCCGCAATTTTACATATCTATTAACTGTTCTTGAAATGTAAGCTTGCCAATAACTAAAGTTATAAAAAATATCATGCAAAACAATAAAATGCCTTTTGCGGCAAAACGAGTTGTAATTTTAGAAAACTAACACCATTGTTAGTTGGATCAAAAACTGACCCAAAATCATGTGTCACATGATATAGGTCACTTGAAAAGAGTTGTTTCATATCTCAAGCTTGAAGAGTTATGGAGACACCTATATGTAAAATTGCGATCGGAAAGTGTGCGCTGTAGGAGGCAATTTTTTCTGCGTCCTGAAAAAGGGGATATGCGTTTTGGGGAAGCCATACCTTCGAAATGTTCTCTGCAAACAAAAACAACAAAGATTTAAACAATCAAATTATTTATTTGATAATAACAGAAACGTTGTTTTTTAAAGTCTGCATTTGTTTTCTGACCCAGAAACCACTTGTATACAAAATGTAACCTGTGAGCTTTAATTGTACATCGCACGTGCTTATTTCAAATATTGAAAAAATTATGTAGAAACTTATTTCTGGTAAAAGTTTCATTGGTTGGAACCAATTGCCTCTAAAAGCCAATTAAAACTCTACACGGAGCTCCTTCTAGCTACAAAGTGTATTATGATTTTGATGCAAAAGTAGTTTCTTGCTCTTGTGATCTCTGTTCAAAAAGAAAATATGTTTTCATACCTTTGATCCAATGTAAAGCTGCGATCTGATCAACTAGTCCAAAATTTGCGACCCGCGGCCGTGGGGAATCATTCATGTTCAAAAACCCTTGAAATTTCAAAGCAAATGCTCGAGTATTGATAAAGGGAAAAGTGGCATGCAAAATGTTTTTTAATTATATGGGGATGATTGTGAGATCAAAGGTGGTAAGCCCATCCAATAAAAACGTCTTACCCAATATTCCTGCAATATACAAAACAAATTACCAGGGATTACATTAGAATCTGACGAACCAATTATGTAAAAGTGTGGTGGTAAGGAGCAGAAAATTGGAAAATGCTTCTGTACCCAGACGATAGTTGATTGATACAAAAATAACGTCGGCTTGAGACGATAGCACAGTTCCATCAGAAAGATTTCCACTACCCCAGACAAACCCCCCTCCGTGGAAATACACAATCACGGCCTTTAGCTTCGTATCAGGACCTGTATCCAACGAAAATGAAGTGATTAGAGAAGTCGCTCATTCAAGCTAAAAACAAACGCAGTCTTGCATTTAATTAGTCTGTGAAATCATTTATCATTCTCATAATTTTCTCTGATATGCCATTTCCTTATTAATTCCATCTTTCACACGAAAATAGTATGCAACTTTTGCGACTAGACCCCCAAAATACATGATATTATAAATGCTTCAACTTTAGGCAATGTTTTCTACACAGTCAAGCACCCTTTTTGGTTGTGTAAACTTCATATTAGCATGATGGATGGGATCTGAAAGTTTTTTATTTGACTTATTAAAGAAGTTCAGTATCACTTTTCTGCTCAAAGTATGCAAACCTAAACAAAAGTGTTTCAAAATGCCCCTCTATCATGTTGAATTTTCATGGTTAATATTCATGTAAAGTATTTTGCAGTTTAGTATCAATTTTCACCAGGGAAAGAATAATATTTAGCACTATTCATATTTATGACGTGAGGGGATTATGGAGAATAAAACATTCAGCTTACTAACTGCAACATTATTATATGATCATCATCGCAAGCAGCAACAACAACAACGATAAGGCTGCGCGTCAGGAAGAGTAGAAGAGTATATTACTAACCATTCCAAGATTAATTATAGGCAGTATAATATTTTTGCAAACTGTTTCTTTATTCATGGCATTCATAGATTTCACACACCATGGTACATTCTGGAAGACACTCTTGTAACATGACAAGCTTGACTGCCTCCGTTTCACACTCTTGAAACCTAAAGTTTTAAGATGCTTATGAAACCGGATGATGTTGGATGTAAAAAAAGAATTTACAAAATACACGGCATTTATAATATTAAGAAAATTCTCCAATAGTGAATGAATAAGCCATTGTTGTGGACTTGTAAGAGGAAAAACTAGACCAACCAGCAGTCGCTCTCTTCTGAGCCGTGAAGAAGCAGTAGTAGCAGCTGTCCCAGAAACTCAATTCAAACCATTTGAAGGAAACGCAAAAGGAATGCTAATAAGCGATCAAGAAGCAAGAAAGGGAAAGGCAAGATGTGCATGTCGGAATATTGTCTAAAATTTGAAAGCTCTCTCCTCTTGCATGCAGGCAATGCATTCGAATTACTCATGGGAAACATAACTATAGCCAAAGAGCATGTACTTTCACTCGCCTTAAGATATTTGACTAGAGATAATATTTTTATAAACCGTGCATAATAACTTGTTTGTCTATGACGAAGTGCATATTACAGCCTACTTGCATTTACATGGGTATATAAAGAAGAGGAAATAAGACAGGACATGGAAAACTTTTAGAGCATAGCAGCGGCCCCATCATCCTGACATGTGCTATCGTGTGCCCATTCGTGCTGCCTGATTCACCAACCGAGGATGCACACATGTTGTTTCCAGTGAAAGCTTCCTCTTCTTTGCTGTCTCCATACAGAATGATGCGTCTCCCCTGAAAACACCACTTTCACTTCTACACACAATTTGAAAAATCATGCACTACCCAAATGGTATAAAAGGGGCGAAAAAAAGTTTGGATAGTAGCTTGAGCAAACTATTATGTTATTGCCATATTGCATTCTTTTTCAGCGGAAACAATAACCACTGCTGATAGTTTTCTTCTGGCTCAAAACTTGACATATTGAATTTGAGGTTGGAATTTTTGGGATGGAAAAAATTTGATGATGACAGTGTAGATGGAAAGTAAAGCGACTACACGCTACTTCCATCCGGGGAGAATAAGCGTGCAGTGAGGGAGGGAGGAAGCAAGTGAAAACTGTGCAGAGTTGGGTGACTGCGTGGAGAAAGCAGTAGTCTTGTCCAGAAAAATCAGTGTCAAGCTCGTTTCGGCTCCCTGTCGTCGCATGCCTCCTGTTTTTGGCAATTTATCGAATAAATACATATAGATGGGTAGGTACGTCGCACACTACTAAATATATTTAGCCGGCAAAAAGTTTTTCTCTCTCTTTGTATTTTGTATGTGCACATGCCATGGGGAAAACAACCATGGTTGTGCGTACGTGGGTGTCTCTCTGCACACACAAGCAAACAAGAAAATAAATGCACAAGTATAATAGTGTAAAGAGAAAGCGAAAAAAAGAAATGGGGTGGTGGACGGAATGAAGAAAGCGGTAAAGCTCCGTTTATCATGCACGAATGTGAATAGTGATAGTTTAGATTCAAAGATGCGAGCTCATACATAACTCAAACAGTGAACTCTGGGGAATATAAACTCTACTCGGAAGTGTCGTATAATACGCTCGTCCTCGAATCTTTGTTTCCTCATGCTGTTCTGCATACTATAATGCATAATCGTGGGTTGTGGCAAAATGTAAACTTTGTAGGAATGTTGTTGCTTTCTATGAAAAAACAAAGGGAAAACAAGAAATAAGGGCGAACTGCGTAGTATAATGATGATGAAACTATTTAAACTCAAACTACCAATCAATGCCTTGCACACTGTAATCTGTAATAGAAACAACATATCGAGTACGTGAATGCGATTAAAAGTAATACGTGTGAATTTGTTGGTTTTGGATATAACGAAATTTTTGTCATTGCAGTAATTCACATAATATTCCTCTTTCTGTAACCGAAGTTTATTATTGCTATAATGCTTGGGAGAATCAAATGGAAAATTATTCTTGGGCAAATTGTGCAATAATCTGCAAGCTTACAAGTTCATTGGATACTTTGGCTGTTCGCTAGAGTACCTTTTTTGTAGATAAAGTAAATATTCCACTTATATTATGCAAAGCAATGTTGCAGCTCTAGTGAAAGTTTTTATAATTGGAGAAAATCTGCTTTACTAACTAGGTAAGCAAAATAATTATAATCTACTTTTCGTTTGCATTCCAATTAACCATGACATGTAACCGTGAATTTTTCCGTCTATTGTGAGGGGAAAATAGAAATGAGCAAGCATAGTACTCAGCACTCCTCTGAATTTCATACAACTGTAGCTGAACTGAAGAAACGTGGAGTAGAATACAACACAAACTATCATATATTCAAAGAGCATACAAAAGCACGTAGAGCAATTTTACCATATCAGCATATCACCGGGCCTATTTACAAAACATAATATATCGGCACTACCAAAAAGTTGTGTGTTGTGTGCGAGTGTCGTGAATGTTAGAGAAGTATCCCATTCCATTGGGAAAGATTTTGCATAAAATACACAGAGTACTTTATGTCAAGCAAATTTCAAAAGCAGAACAAACTCTGGTTGAAAGTTGGTTTTTGGATGCTCTCATTCTTTTGCACAGCACACATAAAGTGAACAATAGAAGACCACTTCCACGAGCCTTTTTTCTATTACCACTGCTGCGACTGCTAAAATACTTTTTCTTGCTTGTCGTTCTTCTTTCTTCTGGTGGACTCTTTTCGAGGATGATGCAGTTTTTGAGATGCTTTTAAGATTTTTTTTCATATTCAAAGTAAAATGAAAAGCATATTTGCTACTACTACTACTACTATAACATCCACTACTATATATATACTCTTGCTTTGCAAAAAATGTGTTTATAGGCAAACAGAGAGAAAGAAAATGACTTCTATATTACTTTACTAACATATCCTGGTACTGTGTAAAATATTGCACAATGCTTCCTGCTGAAAAGCAAAATGCTACATAAAGTTGACTTTGCATATTTTTAGGGATGAACCCAGGAAGACATGAAATGAAGCTCATTGGTATCATAATGGCAATATGGATATAAGAAATGGAATGGCTGGTTTCTTCTCAACGGTATGGTAGTAACATAATGGCGGTATGTGGTGGCGGTTGGCGATGTTTGCGATGGTGGAAAATTACATGGATGTGATCTACTTACATAACATCTTATCGTCGCACATCTATATACGTTTTGGAAGTAACAGAGGATAAAATAGTCGATATCCTTCTTTGTACTTTACTTGCAAAGTTTCTCTCTTTCTCTCTTGCAGCAACATTTCTTGCGGTGCACATCATATAAAAACCTGTGGTGGTGCCTTGGTGTATAATAATAACCTACAGATACCCTTTTACGACCATCTGTGTGTTTAGTATTATATGAAAAGCAAACTACTGGCTATTACCGCTCTACCTTTTTCTGATCTTTGCACACAAGTTTCCTTGATAATCGAAAAATACTTTGTTTTTCTTCGATACAAACAATATGCTCCGAGTGTTCCCCTATATATATTGTTGTTGTTATTGTTGGTTTTTACGCAAAGATCAGAGTGCTTATAATACTATGTAGTATTAACCACTTTTTATGTTTGCACATAACTGAGATCCGGCTTTTGGCTTTTCAAAGAAAAAGAGAAAGAAATTGGTTAGACTAAGTATTTGGCTGATGGCTGTGAACGTGGAAAAATGGGAAATGTATGAGATCATGAGAAACCGAGTCTGTTGTGGATATCATGGGAATTAGATTTTAGATGGTTAGTGGTAGTTGATACCGAAGCTCCCTCGTTGTGGACCATAAGCTATTATAGAACAGCATGACGGACAAGTAAAACATTCCATCAACCCGCATACCACCACCACCAGCAGCAGCAGTAGCCAATTCAGCTTCCTATTATGAATGTGTGGAAGGCATGGATGCAGTGTAGTTAATGTGTACACACACATTTAATACAAAGAGCGGAAATACATAATAATAGTCTTACACTGCTCTCTACACACATGAACATTTAAACATGCAAATGAGCTAAGGGAAGGGGAAGCTAATGGGTATTAAACAGGCACATTGAAAGGCCTACTGGTTAAGCTCACATATCCATGTTTCCTTAATCCAAGATAAGCATCTTTTTAGTACACAAACTCGAAGGCATCGCACACAAAGAGAATGGGAAGGGAGGTCCATTTGCACAGGGTACATACTTTCACTAGTAGCATTTATATTGTACATGCTTGAACATTGTATTATCACTAGTAGTTATAAAAAGAAAACAGAAAGAGTTAACTCTGTTTGTATTGGTATTTTATGTAGATAACGGCCATGGCACGATGATAAATATAAATAAAAGCTAAATGTAATGCCAACGCCCAAAGGAAATAAGAAAGACGTCTTGTGTACTTTTCTCTTGGTGTTGCTTCACCAGAATTAACCGGTACTACATCTTTTATATTATCATTGTTATTATTTCGTAACGAAGAGTAAGGTGAACTTTATAAAGGAACCCTTATTTCCTTTTAAGAAGGTTTTATGATGACTTGTGTGAATCTAATACAGGAATGCAAAATGTACGTATCTGTGCGTAGACATGGTTGTGCGAATAAATGCACATTACTTTGGTCATAATAAATGCATGAGAAAGTGAAAAGAAACAATTTTGAATGGGAAAAGTTTTGAATAACAAGGAAAATAAAGTTAATGATAGGCCATAATAGTAAAGCTTATTCTCTTACCTATGCTGGAATACACATTTAAGAAGAGGCAATTTTCCGACTGATTTCTGAGGTAAGGTTCTACCCGTCGCAAGTATTCCAGGTACCCTTTTGGCATCTCCTTGAGAGCGGCAGACTCATTCCGGATGTCTGGAATGATCTGCGTTAGAAAACAAAAGAAAAGAAGATGAGAGAAGAAAAGACATGAGAAAATGAATGGTTGGTTAGGTTTTATGGCAATTCAATTCTTCACGCAAAATGAGCATAAAACGAACTTTGCAAGACTATTCATTTTTTTATTTTCCATTTTATGCTGTCTGCATGTCAGATGCACTACTTGTAATGAAGAAGGGAAGAGTACAGACGTAAAGAGAAAAATAATAAGAGTATATGAAGTGCAAGCACATTCATTCATCATTTATTACAGGATGTTCCACAGGGTGGTGGTGGTGGTGATGGTGAGTGAACGGGAAATATGAATTTTCTATTGGGCTTTCATGTTCCCATTCTTCATCTCATATTTCACGTAGTCAAATGGAAAATTACACAAACGCATATTTTATCTACTTTACAAAACCACTCAATTTGTGTCTAATGGGCCTAGAGGAACACTTTAGTGTAACAAGCTTGTAATACAGCAAACATGATCATAAGCGATATATGCTTATAGTCGTAATTACAGGCTGATGATGAAATGCTGTTAGAATGAATCCATATGATATGAAACCTTAATTGATGATTATTACCTGTGGACAGGCAGGTGGAGGATGAATGACTGGTTTAACGTCACTCCAAGGCGCTGGAGTCTGGGTTGGGGCAAAGCGATACGAGTTGATCGGTGGAGAAGCATAAGGGATGCCGAGAAAAACCTGCAAAGGAGAAAGAAAAAGCATAAAAATTCATAATTCAGCAAGAAAGTCGGAGTGAGTGGACAAAATCTCAAAATTTATTGACTACAGTTTCATTCAAGTTCATTGCATATGCAGATATACCTCCACAATTTTATTCTTCAAAGGATTATTTTTCCCCGAATAGTGAATATTTGGAAAGAGGGTGATGCTCAGGCCTTGAACTCTTCCATACTTGGTTTCCACGATTCTTGATCTGGAGGTGAAAGGAGAAAAGTTCCATCCACTCGATGAAGTCCCAGTGCCTCCACTGCCAACTCCGAAACGACCGTATCGAGCATCATTCAAGAAATTGGCAAAACTTTCATTTCTTCCTGCTACTCCTCCTGGTACCACTACTGTCGCTGCTGCTCCTCCTCCGCTTGTTGTTCCTTGTGTCGCTGCACCCCGACCATTCTCAATTGGAATTTCACTTTCACCAAATTTTAAGCTATTTCTTGCGTTCTGTCTCCCAGCAATGTTTTCATTCACAGCGACATTGCCAAAGGATAAGACAAAAAATATCACCGTCAATTCCATAGCACGCATCTTGATTTGAAAACTCACGAGTGGTCCATCCATCTACATTCTACTCTGGCTGCTTTTCTCCTCAACCATGCAGTACTAGCCAATATTGTATGCAATGACACACGGCATACAATACAAATACACTAAAACTCTTGATGCTTTTATTTCTTTTCTTGATGTTGTTCAAGTTTGTGACAGTGTTTCTGAATGCTATTTTTTTAGTCTTTTTTACGTTGCTTGTATTGATACCAATATGATGATGACGATGTCATCGACGAAGCAAGTGGACTTTTTTTCTTTTTCTATTACCACTCCACGGGGACGAGGGAATCATCATAATAACACATATTGCTTTCTTTCGTGGAGTCTACAAAAAACTGTTCGTTATTCTGCTTTCTTTGAAAGCAAATGGTGTTTGAGCATATTTCCCAACGGTGGTACTGTAGCACTCTGTGTAGCTTCTTTGATATTCTATTCAGTTCTCTGTTTTTTGGGAACTTGTTTTAGGGAACGTCGACACAAACTACAGTTATTCTTTTCATTCCACTGATACAAACACACCAGCACCAGACTACGTCATCGGTATGCACATACGTTTTCACTTTTTATTTCCAATCATATAAATGTACTCGAGGAAAAGTTCTGCTGCAGTAATACAAGTATTTCTCTCGCAAAAGCGTGACAAATAGAGTTCGTTATTTGTCTTATGATATACTCTTTTGATTTGCGTTTAAACCTTTTCAATTGACATTGCTGAAAAGGCCAAATGTAGATGAAAATGTACCAACCTTTCAGTTTTAGCGGTAATATCTAGTAATATATATTTGCGCCTCATTCTGTAAAGCAGGTACTGGGGTGTTTATAGTAAGAACAAACAATGGTGGATAAACCTGTAAATCTCTCTTTTTCTATAACTGTTCATACACATTCGCCATGTGTTCCTATTTCACCAAAAACTGTATTTATTGTGTGTGTAAACAGCTCACTTTTAGAGAAAAGTTATGAGTTGAATAGACATCAAGTCGTTTTTATATTAAAATATTTCGAGGTGGTGACGTATGAATTTATATTCGTTGTGCGAAATTGAATTGATCCTTTTCGCTTTTTTCTTCAGCTGAGCTGCTTTTGGGTGGTTGGTCTTGCCGCAACAGTGCTAGTTTTTTTTGTAGCAGAAGCTCTGCAACTTTCTACAACAACACTGCACCAAAAGTAGCCAAAAGAAGCATCAAACGAGGGGGAAACTTTAGGTGGGTTAAACTGTGTATATAATAATACATACATATACACCTTGTGCCAATTTGTTCTCCTTTTGGTGCTGAGCTGATGATAACTGTGGTAGCGCCCGGCTACTCGTCCATCGTTTTTATATTATTATTGAAAGATATTATTTAAGTTGTCTTGAGCGGAACTTTAAAAATTGTCTACGCTGGCGGTGTTGATTCTACAACTACCTACTTTCTTTCTCTGCAACGCTCATACTCCCTTCCTCCTTTTCTGATTTGCTTCTCTGATGTTGTATGCCCGAGTGATTTTAAGAAAAAGGGAACCTATTCAGCGTTGCGACTGGATGGGTTGTTGAAGTGGCTCTTCTTGGGGCTGCTACTTCAGTGTAAGCGAAAATGAAGCTTACTTCCAGACACTTTTTCTCATATATTTTCCAAGTATTTTAGGTAAACTATGATTTTGTGACTATTTCTGCAATTTGACTCTTTTTCTCGAAAATAAAACACTTTCTTTTCGACAATGATGATTTCACGGTTTGCTAGTGTGTCCACCGTACATAAATGCTCCAGTGAGCTAAATTCTAATAATAAATTAGATATAAAATACTGTATAGAAGGAGAACGAGGCAGGTTGTTGAAGCAGCACTTGAAGAAAATACTTTTATTTTCATTCACTTTCCCTGAACCTACATCTAGTTCAAATTCAATTCTTTAAAGTTTCCCTCGTTCTTTCTATTGCTATGAAGCTGTTCGAATATACATTAGTACATCTTTGCTTTCACCTATAGCAATATATTTACATATATTATATACTATCTTCTAAATATACTTCTAGTTCCAATAATGAATGATTTGAAACTGAATTTTTCCGAAATTTATTATCCAGTTTCAATGATTTACCGTTCCAAAGTTATAAGAACCGTTTAAGGTCATGTATGTGAATTATCGAGCATATCAGCTACCTTTTGTTGGAAGGCAATGCATGTACAAAGTTGTGTCACAGTATGTCGTTCTGCTTTTGCTTGGGTGTTGAAATTGAAAAAGAAGCAATTTTTTGTTGGCTGGCAGTGTTATTTCTAGTCTAATGTTTATAGTAATAGGAGAAAATGGGTTTTCTCCCTTCTCGTTGAGGATCAAGTCGTCGTCGTGTAGGTTGTTTACTTTTGCAAAGTGTCTGCAAGAGAAACCACTGTAAAATTCTGGCTGGTGTTGGTAGTGGTGGAGGCGGCAGTAGGCTGATGATCAGTCGCCGACATGTTAAATGTAGAAAGAAAAGGGAGACGGATGAATAAAAGTGGTAGTGCAAAAATAGTAGCCTTGTTGGCTTTTTATGTGGTTTAGGTAAGGTATTGTTGTTCTCTTGTCGATTTTCCCTTCTTCTTCATAAGGATAATGGGCCAACATGCCAGCATATCAAAAGTTCAAAAGTAGTAGCAATAGTACTAGAACGAGCGAAAAGAGCGTACGACACATACATATTCATGCACACCACCACTGACTCGATGCTTTAGGGTTGCAATAATACATTTCTTCGATATAGTATTACTACTTTAGGTATTTCTTTGTTCAGAATGACGTCTAAAGCATCTCAGTTTATGTATTTGTGTACATTGTATGTTGAACCGGTTTGGAATATTGTGCTGGTTGGGCTCTTCCTTTGTTAGTAAAAAGGAGAAATGAGGTCGACGCGGCTGGTGAAAAAGGTGAAATCTGAGGAGAATTCTAAGCACACACGTTCAGTGTACACTATGCAGTCATATCTTCTTCCTTCCCATCGTTTTTTTCTGATTCACTTTAAGTTGGAACAGTTTGGAGAAAGGAGACAAAACTGGTTGAAAGTTAAGAGAGAGAAAAAAGGCTATGCTTTGCAACCTCACTCTTTTCAAAGGGTGTCTCTTGTTGAGAAATGTATTTACAAGACCACTGTTTTAAAATTGCTAGTGACAGTATACAATGGCAGGACAGACGGTGGCTTTTGTGGTAAATGTTCCATAGATAAAACAGACTCGAAGGGATAATATAACAGCAATAGTCGTTCCTAGTAATAACATATAGGAAAACCTTCCATTTTCCTACCGTTGGCGGTATACACAGTAGGTAGGAGGACGTATTTTGCTTGCAGAATCTGGAAGAACACAAAGAATAATAACAGTAATAATAAGAGCTTCCCATCAACATCATCATTACTTTACCGTCTTTACCATTATACCTTTCCTCTGAAAATTTTGCACACATCATACAACTTTAGTCTCTATTTGCGTCATTTCTTCGACATAAATTATGAGATTTTTTCCCATTGTTTTTTCCATATTATATAGAGAGGCTAAACTAGAGTAGGCTCATAGAAAGAATTGAATATTTTTTTTCGCCCGGAAGCAAGCAAAGTTGATTCGACCAAAAAAGTGAGAAAAATGCAGCGCGTTGTGCTCAGAAAATTCCAATCTCTTACAAAAACATGCTATTGCTAGCGCTCATTTTACAAATAACTTGTAATTTATTACGAAAACAGAAAAGCTGCATGCTGTCTTCTGAATTCTTACTTTGTTGGAAACGCCTTAGGCGACAATGCTAATCATGCACATGGTTTTACACTCGGAAAAGGCAAAAAATTCCAAGTCTTTTTGCTTGTACTTAATCATAATACCCAAACGTACAAGAATAAATGAAAATGTACCAACTTTATTTTAAAAAGTATATGTGTGTGTGCATAATATACTGTGTTTCACCAAAAAGACTACTACTTCCATTTTTAAACATAATTTTCTAAGTATGGTTAACTTACTGCTGTCTATGTTGTCCCCGAGCACAATGCAGAAAATACTATGATTAACATATTAAGTACACAAGGGCCTTACTCGCTACGTGTCCTATTTTTGTCTTTTCCAACTTTCATATCCTTTTTATTACTATACTACAGTTATTATACCTTGTAGTGAGAAAAAATACTGGTAATATTTTGATTTAGTAAAAAGATAGAAGTGGAGCACGCACATCACATTACTAAAGATTTTGTACTCTTTTGTACTGACGTCGCGGAAGGGGATGAGTAGACCGAAAGGAATGCTGAAATGTATTTCAAGATAAAAAAACCCCCAGTGTGAGCTCACAGAATAAGGGTGAACCATTTAATGCCATGTTGTATTTCCTAGTTTTGCTAAGCTAGTAAAAATGAACTAGAAACAGTGATGCTGATGAAAATGACACACATTTCACTATTTCGGTTGAAATACACTGAATAGTGTATAAATATAATGCATGTTTACAGTTATTACTATTATTATTTATACGATAACCGTATAGACGTAGATGCATAAATAGGAACAGAAGAATGTGAAGAATGATGAAAAGAAGAAAGGCTGTGCATTAGTTAAAAAATTTCTTGATATGAGTTTCAGAGATCTAGTCGTTTTCCAACAGAGTCATTTTGCAAATGTAATCTTAGACGTTATAGCATCATCATCCTCGTCATCATGAAATATTCCAATTGTTTAAACTGATTTCTTTTCTACTGCACGTTGGTCATGTACCCTGTGATAAAAGCTTAAATATACCACGGAGAATGTATTTGCCCCAGTGCGGGATAATATGTAAAGGAACATGAGCATTTCAAGGGTGAGAGACAAGCATATATATCTAAAGCGGTATGCAAAAGAAGGAAGAACGAATGGGCTCCCTTAAAAGTAATGTAATTTCGGGAGCAATGCTTGTACAGTTCTAGTACACGCTCACGCAATACGCTACATAATAAAGTACTACAACATGTATATATACTTTCACTGCATCTTTTCTCCTTGAAATAAGTTCATATATCCTTTGCTTCCAGAAGTACCAGTATATTTTGAACAGTTTATATTATGAATGCATTATGTTTATTCCAAATGATTGTAACATATGATAACAAAGTATATGTATTTACCTTGCAGTCTATGTAAGTGCGCGAGAATGATTGCAACCGAGAAAAATAATAATAATACGTGGACCAGAAATAGAGAAAAGCCGCGATGTAGCTTACTGTACATTTCACTTTTACATTTTACAGCAAAGGGTGTTGTGCACCAAGGGTTTTTGTGCGCTTTCTTGGCAATAATGTCAAATAAGCTTAGCAGCATTCCATTGTCCTGCTGTGAGTGAGGCAGAGACACCAAAATACCAGGACCGCTCCTGGTGAAAATGCTACTGAAATTCATACCTCGACATATTATTATAAGGCGCACCGAGGCCACCACCAGAATAATAGAATAAAAGTCTCATTTTAAGGTTTAGAATTGACAGCGGAAAGAAAATGTGTGCATGGCGGTCTCTGGGTTTGTTCTATGCACAATTGTGGCACATTCAAGATTTCCTCCTTCTTGCTACCTTTTCCTTTCCCTCTGTTTTGTCACGGCAAAGTGTCATCCTTTTTTGTCCGCCGACATTTTCTCTTTTAGTTTTCGAGGTCTTTTTTTCCACCAAGAAAACCTAGAAGGGCTTTCAACGGTAAGACGGGAATCTAATTGTATATTTCTTTTGTGAGATGTCTAGCGTAAAACATTTGTGCAAGGAGTAACTTTTGCAGAATAATTGCATCAGTGGTTCGGGACAATTCTTTTACTTTAATTACATACTCTCGCCTTATTCACGTATACGTTGGTTACTACATGCATCTCAGTGTAAAATATCGTTTAATGTCTTGACTTCATACATGCGGTCTGCGTACAGGGGTTTTCTCTCTTCTGTACAATATTATGAAGAAATATAACCACAGATACTTCGTTTTTCCAGCTTGTTCAACGTACCTACCCTTTTAAACTTTACCTTTAGTATCCTCACTCTAGAAGCATATATATCACGGTGCAGAGGAACATCATCATTCATGTCTATGTACTAACTTTCCCTTCATTTCCGTTTCCAGTCCGCATAGTCGTTCATTTTGCTACTCAGATGCCCATATAATCATAATAGTAATAATTCTAGATTCTCTAAAAGACCCATACGGGGTGCGACGTTACATAGTTTTTGGGTGATAGTTGGTCTTTGTGTGGGCAAAGCATGTCTACTTTGCGTTAAAGAAATGGAGTTTACTCTATTCATTCCCTTTTGTTGAGGCAAATCCAAAAGTGTATACATTTATATTCCGTTCTCTAGAACTTTTCCATCAAAGGGGTAGTAATATAACTTTGTGGTTACTAGAACTGAAGAGTATTCTTTTGCCGACTTTAAAGAATTTGAATGAGATATAACGTAAAAGACTATTCGGGAAAGAATGCACTAAGATGATAATATGCTTTTTGCGTTTCTTCTCCACTTCAAACTCAATATGTAAATTGATCTTCACCGGTTCGTTTCCCTTTTTGTAAGGAATTCACAAGGAAGCAAAGCCTTGGAATAATATACGATTACACCCAACCAAGCATACTATTTGCTGTCAATGTTAACTCAACGTTGGTATGCTTTGCTCCTTCCCCTTGTGCAAGCAAACTGAGGAGACGCTTCATAACCTCCTTAAGGTAAAACCTCGTAGTCAATAAAAGTCAATAAAATATTTTTGAGCAAATATTTCATGGACTGCTGAGATAGAGACGTGCTAGGAGAGTGCAAGAGATTTTTATACCAAGTCTAAAAGGGCTTTTCGGTTTTGTTCAAACTTATTTTATTTTAATTTGTAAATGACAAGAACCAGTATGGCTTCCTCTTAATAAATCAGAAGCAGCGTGTCCCTGTATAATGTATTGCTTCAAAACAAATAGACATACCTTTCATGAAAAAGTGGAGTCTTGCGGAAGTTGGGATTTTAAACACTATTCTGGATAGAGCGTATATAGTTAAATCAATGTTTTACATGTACTTTTAGGGGTATATAAACATAAAGAGATTGGTTTGGCTGGTATAATTTCATATGCTTCTTTTGATTTCATCAACTGCGCTACTCTTTTTCGCATGTAATTTCTCATTTCGTCAGGCCGTGCTGTGAGGTAAAGTAGCACATTCATCTCAGTACGGTTGTGCTTTGAAAAATCTCATTACCTCATGTTTCAAAGGAGATGCTCTAAGGAGAGTCAGAGAAATGGATCGAGTGTTGTTGTTTGTGATCAACTCACTAAAGTTGTTTTGGGATGCGATGGAAGCGTTGATAAATGACTATGACAGATTGAATAGTAGTCGTTTTGCAAAATATGTAACCGGTTGTGTATCTTATCCTTGAGGGCGTAATAGCTTTCTCCAAAGTTGTTTTCTTTTTTATGCTGTTTGTTTGCTGCTGTTCTTGTTTATCCATCATCGTAAACCAACATCACTATATGGTATACATGTTTTGCTACGCACTAACTTGCTGCCAAGCTAAAAAAAGGTACCTCTTAAAGTAGAATCTTGGGATTTTGAACAGTCCAAGGGTGAAAGACACAGTAACAGACAGTAGCTGTTTGTAAAAAAATTTGTACAGACTGATGCGGAAGGAAGCTTTTCTGGTTGTGAAAGATCTTGAATCTAGGTTACAACCAGAAAAATAGTCTCCAAGAAAATCCACAACAGGCAAAGAGAGAAGGGGATGGGTTGTTGGATTGAAATGGGTTGCTCGTTCAATGCCTCAATCCGTCCATCACTTTGCCAAAAAGCGTGTAACAACGCAAACAGCATCACACTACATACATTATGATTACGACACATTATAATATACAACTAGCAAGGCATACCCACCCACCCATCATCATCATATTCGTGTACGCCATCCATATAATATGCTTATGGCTCTTCCTTAACGCAATACTCTGCAAAATGTGGATCTGCTTACTTGTAAATATTGTGCTGTCATATTACGTCGACCTCATGCAGATACACAATACATGTAAAAATATTCAGACATTTTTTATTTGCTCATAAGATGAATATTTTTGCAAAGGGTTCGGGTAAATATGATACAGCCTTCCATAAATTTTTGCTCAAATTCAGTTTAACAGTTTTTAAAAGGTTATGAGAAAATTGGAAAATTCAGGCATACATTAATGTACTATACTCCGGCAATGGTGGGTTCAATTTGGTTTCATACTGCATCGAAAGTGAAGACGCATTTGTAAAAGGCACGCATTTTAATCATGCAGTATTGATACAAACTTTATTGTAAAACAATCAGCACTCAGTAGAGCGGGAAAAATTATCTAAAGGTACTATTATTATTAGTACATACACCGCAAGCCAGTTGCTTGATTTGAACCAGTGGGGAAGCATTATCATGCATACTTTTAAATCTTTCTTCAAAGATTGCCACCACACTACAAGCAATATCACCAATAATACATATTATGGTGTCACCAGAATTTCAATATACATGTACAAATTTTATTCTTGAAACAACAAAAAAGGCAACATTACCCCAAAATTATCAACTTTAGAATATATAGTTCAACATTGCATAACTTCCGAAAACATGATTCTTTACTACATTAATATCCGTGTAGTAGTATGCCAAACACTTTTACAATACAATGGGTAGTATAGATATTTTGCATGTCATCATGATCGTACTACACAATGTTGAAACATTATAGGAGAAAGTTAGATAAATTTTTATGACACAATCCCCACATTTATTCTGTGATGACAAATAGGACAATTTCATTATCGATATTAGGAAGGACTTGCTCCATTTTACGTGATTACATGACAATACACACGTGTGTATTATACCACGCATACATGCCTTCCTTGTCTACCTGAACGAACATCCGTTTTTCAAAAGGATTTTACACACGACGTGAACTTGCAAAGCTTTCCGGATTGAGAGCGACTTCATCATCATTTTTGGTAAATGTTAGTTTTGTCGATGTGAACAACGATACTCTGTACCACTCATCTAACATTAGAAATCTCCTACTCATTCATCTGAAAGAAATGTTCTTCTCGTAATGTAATCGTCGAATGAATAGAGAACAGAACGGTGGAAGAACACATCATCAGACTCAGAGAAGAAAGCATTGTACTGGTGATTGTGATCTTGCTCGCATGAAAGACTCTGCTATTTATATATACGTTCCCATCACCAATGTGCTTTAATAGAATGTTTTGAATTTTTCCTGCCATTTCAAAAAATTCTATCCTGAGTCATGATGAACCTCTATCCAGACTTTCAGACTTCATTTCTCTTCATTTTCTCAGTCTTTATATATTGCTCATTTTAAAAGAAAACACAACTTTTCGTCTAAACGTTTGGTCTGTACTTAAACTATCTATCCAACGTGTACCTAACAGAACTGTTTGCCAGTGCCAAGTTACGGCGCGGGTGTTAGCAATTTTGACCGAACCAGTAGTAGCACTACTAGAGGTATTAGTGAAGCTACTCTCTTCAATTGCTCTTCTGCCTTTCACTCTCACCAAAACGACAAGGGGCTACAGAAAAAGCGCTTCTTTGCTATATTAGTGCTTAAAGTATAAAGAGAAATAAGGATGCACCGAAAATTATGGTATCCAGCTGCAACATTTTGTGTTGCGCCTTGTTCTATATTTATGTATTCTGCTACGATATATTAGACAGCTTTACACACAACATATCAACAGTAATATGAGGAGGCAGTAGCCCATTTCATCTAAAACAAGTGCCTGGGATTCCCTTTCTCATATTTTCCCCTTTTTTAAGACCTCTGTGTCTCCTCGATCTTTCAAGGGCTTTTTTCGGTTTGAACAGTAGTAGTAGTATATAGTAAAAGTGTACGACAGTTTGTATACTGGGTTTGATACTATTTTACTTTAAAAGTGCGTTGTATATCTGGCAATTGCAAAGGATATAGAGGTATATTAGATTATTATTACCGTATATCCGTTAAGAACGAGCGCACTTATGGTTTATTACTTTTGCTCCTTGTATGATCACCAACATGATCCTTTCTATCTTTTTCATAGGCCAAAAGCCTTGCAAGTGTAGCTCGACTTTCAGTGTTCTCTTAGTGTTTTTTCCGTCTATGACCACTTGAGCGGAATGAATACCAGGCAAAACTTTCTCCAAATAAAGCTTTCTCGTTTTTCTCCTTTTCCCCTGTTGCCCCTTCTGCAATGGGAGAAGAGTACTAGTCTTCAACTTTGAAGTATGGCATAAGTGGGGCATCATAACAAGGACGATGACGAGTTTGCGGTGCGACTAGTGCCATTACGGTCTATTTCTAATAATGCTACACACACTACACAAGCCCCTAATAATAGCAATCCTAACTGCTAACCATGGGATGCTCCTTTGTTTTTATCACGCACAACACCAGCAGTAGTGCATGCTAGAGTTGGTGGTACTGAGTGGTTGTGTATTGGGTTTGCTGTTTATCCAGAACACTTGAAAAAATATACTGAGGGTATTAAGCACGCTATATTACCATATAACGTGCAATATTTCTTGCAAAAATGCCCGTCCCAGAGTTTATTTTTAAAAAGTACAGCAGTATATAATGCCACCAGCACCTTTCTGCAAGAAACGACATTTGGCTAAATTATATGTATCATCAGTTTCTTTTTTAAGTAGCGTGTTTTTTCTTATATGAAAAAATACTAGTAGGATAAAAATTTGTCTTTCAGTTCTAATAATTCCGGAGCAAATTCACACTACTGAATTGCGATGCTGTAGAAAAGTGACAACGTAATTGAGCAAGCAAACCCCATTTTTGTTATGCTGGTTAAGTATTGATAAATGAAGCGACTAAGTTGTTTTAAAAGTTTTTTTTGCCCTGCTACTGCTGAAGATGATGTGGGAAACAGCAAATTAAGTGAAATTACTATAACTTGTGAGACACTCTAGTCAGTATATTATAAAGCTGCCTTCGTAAATTACCATGAAATAACACGAAAAAATCCATAAGGGTCGCATATATATTCTGTTTCGGTAAACTACATATTTCTACAGTATACTCTTTTTATGTCATAGTTTTTAACAACTTAAAAACAAGTTCTTATAATAGAGTAAAATGAAATCAACGAGCTATCCCTGTTCTCACACAGACACGGAGAGGAAACACCACACTTCACGTTTTCCTCATTTTCCGACGCTTTTTTGGCACGCATTAAGAGCCTGATCTTGCCTACGAATAGAATGAATTTATCGCAAGAAGGAGGACATTTTTGCGATTAACACGTAAAAAGTTGAAAAATCTCGTGCAGATCCTTCCTTATATATTTCCTCGGTTCCACACACACACTCTCTGCCTTTTTTTGCTCCACATTAACTAAAAATCACTCAAGTAGTAGTACACTAGGATACTATATGAGTTTTCTTTTATAATGTAACGGCAAGCTTTACTTTAATATATTATTATATAGGCACTTTCACTTACTGAAAAATTACGGGAAACTGAGTGGTTGTGACGGCAGCTTAGAAATAAAGTCTTCTGGATATTGCCTCCCTTTGATACGACGATTATGCTATAACTCTAAATTATTTCGGGCTAGGTATGCAGACTGAGGGGAATAAAGACAATTTTTATAATGTTCCTTCGTACTTCAACAATCTAGTCTTCATGCATACAACAAAAGCGATGAAATCTAGGTACTCATAATTTCCACGCAGTCCTTTCTTCTCGTTTTCTTCTCTGTCCAATTCTTTCCGGGAAAAGGAATTGCATTGTTCGTTCCTCCTTTCATTCTTTCTCTCTCTCAGTAGACCGGAGATAATATTTAAGAAAAAGGGAGAGGCTCTCCGAATTATTTTTGGCCATTCTATGAAATATTAAGCGACGATATTAGCACACTTCTCCTGCATAATGTGTGGTCCCCTGTAATAGCTTAATAGTACAGTTCGCAGGAGCAGCGCTCTGAAACTGAAGCAGACATATAGTCGTTTTAAGAAAGTAGATAAAGTGGTCGTATTATTATCAGGACACATGTGTGTAAGTATAAAATATACGCATTTAACACAAGTATTTCTTCATGGCGAATATAAAAAAGTTGAAGAGAGAAGGCCTTGTGCCTGTAGCCGGAACCACAATAATTTATTGGACACTTCATTTATGACTCATGACAAAATGGAATACGTTAAAGAAGAAAAACCGGAGATTCTTATTACACGTAGGTTAACAGGAGGAATGCAAGCAAAAAATAGATTCTTGCATGGGATGCCTTGCTTCTGCTTGTCTCTTGGAATACGTGGGGAAAACCGTGAAGGGAAGAAAGAGTGAGAGGGAGAAATGAAAGAGATCATTTCAAATTCATGATTTTTTGTGATTTCAGGAGAAGAAATTCAAGCAAAAGACTCTCTCGTCGAGATTTTTAGTGTGGAGAACGTACAACTATTTAGGCACATGCGGTTGATATTGTATGTTGTGTGTAAGTTACTATATTCGCACACACAACGTGTCTATCCATCTCACTTTGCTTGTTATAGGCAGATGTTAGATTACAGCAAAACGCTCTACGTTTTAGGTGCATGCTTTGCTCTTTTTTACGGTGCAAAGTAATAATGTGTTATATTATTTTGTATGTCTGTATATTCACTGACGCAGTATCATATTATGTATGGTCATGTCTTTGAGTAGTAGTACTAGTGCAGAGGGAAACTTTTCTCTTTTCTTGTATTACCTTTCATAATGGAAAACTCATGAAAGTGCAGCTTTTTTCTTGGGCTGTCAGTGAGCGGGCGTCATACAAATTTTATGAGTGCTCGAGAGATCTCTTTCTCTCTAGCCACTACACACAACCGTTCTTTAAGTCAGGAAGTGAGCGAAGGGAACCGGATTTTTTCTCTGATACTTTTGTCGTTACTTTTAGTCGTGTTATAAATGTATAGTTATTCTTCCTTCAAAAGAGAGAGAGGGAGAGGTTGATTTTTTATAAAAAAGACAGCCATCATCTACGTGAAAGCTTTTGGGCTGTTTGCCTGACTGTTTCCACTATACTAACTTTGCTAAAGATGACATAGTCCTTCTTTTTTCTTCTCCTTCTTCCTTTACCTCCTACGTTCCCTAGGCCTTTACCATGCGGACAAGGTAAAAACGATAATGTTTTATGACGGACAGCCTCAAGTACTTCACATACCTACATGTTAGCCATGTAAGTTGGCATTTTTTCTTTCTACCATTTTTTACTCCGTTGATCACAATTCTATGCTTTAAAAGGTAAAAACAGATTCATGGCATTCTTTAGAAAAAGAAAGTACATTTGCATTACGTAGGCGTGTTTGCCTCGCTATGCATGAATGTCGGTTTGAATAATAGTGGACTCAAAGGGTCAATTCCAAAGGTTCAAATCGTTTTTACTAATAATAACTAACAGTAGCGGCACCTATATATAGTTGACGTGTGAATCAACCAGCTATTTAGATTTGCTACCGACTGTCCAACTTGACTAAATGCATGTAAAGAGATGAAGGAGACAAGCTGACAAATAGCTATAGGGAAGTCAAATTCAGAAAAGCGTGTGACGGCTGCAAAAGGTGGTCACGAATGTCCATTTTTATAGGTAGGAAATAAACGAAAGTGCAGCTCACAACTTGAAAAGCCGCTTGGTAGGTTAGTCGGTAATTTTGCTTGGTGGTAAGCTTAAAAAATAAGTTTAGTGTTATGTGGTTAGATATGCTCTTGGTTTTGTGAATACTTGTTAGATGTACAAAATGTACATTGCTAGAGTACGCGAGAAAAATAGTAAAACAATACCTACTTTATGAGTAGTGTTTTTGTGATTCACAATAATGTTAAATCCTCTGGGGTACCTTTCCCGTTAAGTATGAATATAGTATCCTGTGTTATCTCCCATCAGGATCTAATCCTATGATATTACATGATCACGAATCTACTCTTCGTTTTACCTTTTATTACACAAGAGGGACGGTACTAGTTTATTTTCATATAGACATTAGTATATATTTACTACATGAGGGAGTCACAAGAAGAAAAACAACTGATTTTTTTCTGTAGAGTGCAGACTTGCAAAAACACGAAATCTAAAAACAACAAAGGAAACAACGAAGGAATGGAATGTTTTTCTTCTCTTTTATAAAGCCGTGCTAAAAGTTTTCAAATTACAAAAGACAAAAAGATAGTGTCTATTATTGAGCCACAAACAAGCATTGTGTACAGTGTACGGAACAGTTTGAACGGAGCAAAAAGAGAAAGAAGAAAAGTTGCTTTTCATATTTTGAAGCTCTTGTACGTATCACCCGAGAGTCTTTTCTTTATCTAAATTTGAATGGATGAAGCTGTGCTGTTGTATTTACGCTAACAATGGAAGATTGAAGAACACAACAACTAAATGGAACGTACAAGTTCACTATCGGAATGGGCTACATGCATGGTGTTTTGTATTATATATTTCACATTGCTTATCTACATGCATATGCATGCATGCAAGAAAACCATTTGCTTATTTTCGGCGGATAAAATACTTGGCTCATTTGCTCCTCGAATTTCTCACATAATAATAATAATGAAGGCAGAAGAAGAGGAAGTCGACAAAAACTAGTTTCCTCTTCGAGACTCTAATAAGCCGTCCTTTCTGAACACTTTGCCTATAAATTTCGTTTGCTTTTCCTTATGGGATATGAATAAACCAAGCAAACGCAGACAAAACTTGGAAAGAATAGTAAAACTCGAGCAGTGTCGCTACTGTTCACTTCCTCAGATTGTAAATACTGGACTATATAGTTAGTGTGTGACTGTTCAAGGATCGAGATACTTGCTTATATGATTATAAACTTGTAAAAAGTAAAAGAGTAAAAATGTGTATATCTAATAAAGTGTTTGTTGCAAGATTGTCACCCCTTCTTTCAACCAGTTTTTTTGTGGCCTAGATGAAAACTTAACTTTTCTTCTTTTTAAGTAGCATTTTTTGTTGCTACTATACCGCTCTTTGCACATTGTCCTCGAGGAATTTCAGGAAAAAGGAAAGGAGTTTTGAACCGTATCACCAGAAATAGTTTTTTGCTTTTGCTGTAAGCCCTGTAGTCGTAACTGTGCTTTTAATATAAGTCTTGTATTGTTTATATTGCGGCGATGAACTAACAAGTAAAACAGATACACTTTTTCCAACTGTGAGGTAGTGACTCAGTTTGAAGCAAATTGTCAGCAGGATCGTTATGCTACAGAGAATGTGCATGTCGTATTGTGTTACTTGTTTTTTTTCTCTTTTGGCGTAGCTTTCCCCTGATGAAACTACAGCTTGAGCTTAAATGCTACTACTTTTAGTATCATACAGAGGAATTTTTCTATCGCGTGAGGAATTTCCGGAGCTTTTCAAACTTTTTTACCTTACAGGCGGCAAAAGCAATGACGATATTGATGTCAATCTGTGTGTGAAGAGAAGTAATACTAGTAGGGAAAATAGAGAAAAGTTTTTTCTCTGTTTCAATACCTTTACTTTTTGTATTCTAGTAGCTTATCCTGTAATTTCTATGCTATTGGCATTGTTATTTTTTGTTGGCAGAAAAGAAGTCTAGTTCTGGCAAGTAAACGTGGTCACGCACAAGTATCTTTGTCCCACAGAGGTTTAGAAATTCTGAACCAACGAGTTTTTAGTATTAGGTTTTGTGTTTATACACCTTTCTTTTGCGTTGAATCGAAGATAGTGCAATAAACTAGTTCATTGAGAGACAATCAGGATAATGATTCCAAGATGGACACTATGGGCAGACGCTTTAGAGAGATTCACCAGCGAGTAATTTAAAGAATTTCCAGTCGTTTTCGTTCTCATTAAATGAATGCAATACAAACTTTTCGGAATGCGTTTGCAAGTGGCCCATTAAATCGCTTTTCAAGATGTCTAGTGCTACCACCTTATTACCTATGTAGCTTTCTGTAGCTTGCATCCAATTTTTCGATAAAGGGATAGATGTACATTGTGAGCGTGTAATTATATTGTGTAATGATCCGTACTGATGGCGTGTAAAAGTCAGCCAGCTTTCAGTTGTCTACAGGTAATTTTCTAAATTTGACATTGTCCGTGTGTGTGTCTCTAGCCTGTGTTTGCAAAGACAGAATGCCAACTCGGATCGGAAACAGATGCCAGAAAAACAGTAAATCAAAACCTTATAAAACTATTGTCCTTACACTAAAAATATTATGCACTACTATCAGTATAAAAATGCATAGATACCTATATGTCTTTTCCTTTTTACACAGATTACCAAGAAATCCATTTCCCAAACAAGAGAGGAACGTATTAGAATGGATTTTCCACCAACCGCACGACCGACTACGTAAACGGCTTCATGTTATGTACACTCTTGTACATTATGTACGTAAAAGTTTTTATATAGCTAGAAGCTCCCGATAAAAATGAAGCAAACTCGGTTGGGAGACAAGGAAAGAAGTCACGTTAGTCCCAAAATCCTTTCCAACTTTCCCTAATGCAATTACAGCATCGCTGGCCATGACTTGCCTTCCCCCGCGTCTTCACCCTTTCGCTCAAGCTTGTTGTCTCTGTGTGTCATGTCTTTTTCCTTTAGTGTTAAAGTGGTCAATAACCTTACCCCTTACTCCATCATGCTCTCACACATATCACAGGAAAATGAAAATTTGTGGTTTTTTCTACATATTCTCCATATTCTACATAAGCTTAAAACTGCCCATTTAGTTTCGAAAAAGAAGGAAAATGAGGAAGCGGCCCACCAAACTCGTATTTTTCCTCTCACCCATCCACACAAATCTCTTTGCGTTAATATAAACTAATCTCGTATGAGCTGTCACATTAATACACGGACTCATTCTGAAGAATAATAAAACTGCCACTATAGCTGAATCTTTTCACTTTTACTACGTCTCGAATAATTTTATTGCTTTGCTCGGCATTCGTAATGTGGACACGGGAAAATGCGGGCTGTTACTCGTTTTGTCGGATGTAATTTTGTGACACACTAACTAAATCGCAATGTATGTTTGATGGTGGTGTAAGATTGCGTGTGGGAAGCCAATATGAGAAAAAGTTGAGTCAAGATAAAAATTTTCCTGCCATTACCACTGCCTCGAGTACTATAATTTTAATTTTTAAGGGGAACACGACCGCATAGATAATGCGAGATAGTTTGGCCTGCCCAGTTTTGCAACGCATAACCCACTTTTTATTATGCATTAAGACCCACTTCAAATGCCCTGAAATGGTACGTTTCACTGACCTTTAAAGCGTTTTCCCCGTCTTGGTAATGGCCTACGAGCATGCTTCTTCCTATAAAAACAATTAAATCTACTGCCACTAAAATCAAATAAACAATTCCTTCCATCCCACATGGTAATTTGAAGCCATTTCCGGAGGGGTGATGTATGGAGATGCACTCATTATCAAAAATACTTTTAATAGAATCTACTACAAAGTCATTCAAGCAAAGCTAGTCGAGGGAAAGTATATTGATGATGATACCATGATACGCCGTTGGAAGACACCAGAACAAAAGCAGGGGTACGCCAACCCTTTTTACTTTTCTCTTGCAAATTCCCCCCACACTTTGCCACTTAGTAAATTGAGAGCAGCAAAGACAGTGGAAACTGTTTTCTGTATAATAAAACACGCTTTGTTTTTTGCCCTTTGTGAAAATTTATAGAAACCAAAAAGTGTCTAGAGATGAGATACGGATGCTTTATCACATTCAAAGCAGAATGACTCCTGTCAACAGCTCATACATCTAGCTTTGTGCTTTCACAAACTTGTAAGTATAAAAGAAACAAACCGTTTCCCCAGCCTGTCTGATGGCGCACTCAATTATACGCGCTGTTTTTTTAAACATCAACTTGCTTTTGATTTGCAAACCGGGAATAAACGAACGCCTTTCTACACAATTACAATGAAATAATAATAATAAAGCGTGTGGCACAACGAATATTTTCATGGCCATGCGAAAATCCCTTTTTGTATTTGTAATCGTAGGCAGTAAATAAGACTAAAAGCAAACATTACTTCCACATGAACGTCAACTGTCAGTTGCCACTTCATTGTATGCATGGCTGTTTTCACTACAGGCATTTTCACATTTGACATTACAGTAACAGAGGAAAATGTGTTAGGCATGCAAACCGATTTTGGTGATGGATGTGCTGCTTTCGTACTTAGACAAGCTTGCAGTATGATTTCATCTCACTAGATGCACGATATAACAACTTTTGCGGTAAAATGTATGCTTGAGTAGTATTAGTATTCAAAAAGGAACCGCAACATTACGAAAGGAGGAACACACGCCGCCACCGCCACCCACTTTCACTACACACATGGCACACCAGGCAAAGCACTCCCCATAAATATATTTTGAATGCAAGTGTGCGTATACGTCATGACACGTCTCAGAAGTACCATAATGAAAAATTTCTAACCAAGTTTGACATTTTCTATACAGAGTTTCAATTAATTATTTTCCACTCCCATTTTGCCACAAATAATAATTTTGTTTTCTCGCAGTTGTTGTAAATAAAGAGTAAAAACAATAGTTTATATTCATATGACGATCTGTAACGCATACTAAAGCTTATCTTCCGGAAAACAGCGACTATTCCACAGAGGCCATTCTCGACCACATTGAAAGCTACTTTTTGCAGTAATCTTGCCTCTATATCTAAATAATTTGCTTCGTGCCGTGTTTGAAATAGAACCCAAGAGATTTTATAAATCCATTTTTTGATTTTGCTTTTGTGACTACCATGTGTGCAACTTGCACAATATTCTGTGGTGGTAGGTAGCTGCGTGAGCACAGCGTGTTATATCAACTTTTGTGAAACATGTGTAATAATGTTTCTTTCTCCATTTTGATATCATTTCTATAATAACATGGCCCTTTATTTGTATTACCTAAAATAATGCTAAAACAACATGATACGTATTTACAATTCACACACACGGAAACATACGCGGCGGGCATTACACATAAATAAATGAACAATTTAGCAAATCAGAAACACACTTATAATCAGTCAAACAGCTATGTACACACTCATCGAGAAACGTAAAAAAAGTAGTAACAGCACAAACAAATTTGTAGCTGTAAGCCAGTTGCTCACTTGCTTACATTTTTTTCCTAAATGGCAAACGGTTTATCGTGCTAATATGGCCACTAATACATACACGTCTTGTTGCATGTCATGTACAGACGAAATGGCGTACAAATGAAAGAAACATTGTTTATGCTCCCGTGTAGGTAAGTCGACCGCAACTCATTTACCGTGAAATACAATGCATCAAAATCATGAGTGAATTATATGCCTAATATCTCATGGAACTACCTGCAGCGGTATGAATACCCATACCCACCTCCACCCATATGCCAATTCCATCGCCCGTAGCTATATTATCGTTATAACTGGTGTAGTCAGCAGTTGCACCGATTCCGACACCACTTTTCTCCATGCATTACCCCACACGAAGCCCATGGTTAAAATATTACTTCCCACTTGCTCTCTAACTCTTTAGGGAGAAAGTGACGATAATAAATTTATATTTTTCACTACCATGCTCATGTTATACCGGACGTTTTTGTTCCATCTATAGTTTCGCGTACGTACACATAGGCACACGCATTCCAAGTAGAATTGTAATGTCCATGATGTAGTTATAACTCGTAGTTGAAAAAATAGTAACTGCTCCCTTGTTCCTGCTTTCAGAGTAAGACTTTCTCCGACGGTAGTTTCTCTTTCCCCGTTTCGCACAAAATTTACATTACACATGTTACATATGTTGTTTTTGCCATTTATTTCTTCTCATGTAAATTTGAATTGGCCATTACATATAAGTATGTTATGACATGAACCAAGGAAAGCAACGAGTTTCTACTACACGTAGTACGATAGATGATGGCATTGTGTATTAAATTCATCCATATACCACTATATACTTTTCTATCTTTTGCATTTTTACAACTTTCCTTGTACTCGTGCTAAATTGTATTATGATATCTACGCCACATGGCTTAGCTCTTAATGGTTACATGTAGGGCAACAGCATCCGGATTTGCACTAACTCCTCAACAAACCGCTTTCACTGGTTAGTTCATATAGATTGGTGTGGTATGCAACATTGCTATCACGCAGTTTGTACGTGAACATTTACACAAAATTCGTTGTCGTCGGGGTAGACAGACCCATGTCAATAGGGAATGGCCATTTCAGAAAAAAGATATGTATCAAGGACAATTATTGTACAGTAATAATGGTGGACGAAAGGATGCTTTTCGTTGCTCAGAGTCCCGACAAAACGGCTACTCGATTTTTACAGCATTTTGCTTATTGTAATGGTCCCCTTACAGATATAAGATTATATATCAAGCTTTTAGAAAAAACGGGACATTTGGTATTCTGATTTTGTCGATTGGTTGCGTACTTTACAATAACAGTCATTCACTTACTCAACTACATCTGCCGTTCTGCTTTTGTCGGTGGTGGTAGTAGTGGCATTATAAAGTACATTGTATCTTGTGCATTTCCGAGGAAAATATAAAGCCAAAAGTGACCCGTCGTTGGTTTTAACGGCATGGCCATGGTATGGCATAGAGGGAGAAAAACGATTGATCCTAAAAACTAATAATATATGTTGGATATATTGTATCACCATGTCGTTTAGTCATGCAATAAAAGAAGTCTACATTTTTTGCTGCGTAGGCTCTCTCTTCTCCGTTTCACCACCATTACCACGACTTTGGTATGCCATTTTGTGTTCCAAAACGCTCTTGTAAATGGGACCAGTGTATGGTAACTTTTAGATCGTGTTTTTCTTCCTATATGTATAGAGAGAGAGGCTGTTACTCCCTTGTAAGTAAGAGTAAGAGAGCATTTTTAAAACAACGTCTAGAAAACGACTTCTAAAAAGCCATTATATTTAGTAGGCGCAGCACACACAAAGCTAGGATATATAGCTAGCAAGAATATCTGTTGAAAATCTTGTAAAGTTTTTTCTTCCTTGTTGAAATAAAATTAGGTTTGTGTGCAAACACATAAATCAAAATGGGATTTCTCCATCTCTTATTCCCCATTATTATTACATTATCCTTGTGTTGCACAATACTTTTGTATCACGGAACATGCGTTTGGCATTACTCATAATTATACATTTAGAACCTGATTTTCTTACGAATAAATATTAGCCTTAAAACGTTATACAGGGTTCATTATTGTTATTGTGGGACTCAGGCTCTATTCCATTAAAGAAAATGATATGGTGGTGGTAGCAGTGGTGAAGCTAAAAAACATACACTCATCTCGCATTTCGGACTCTGGATTATTGTATGTGGCTGTGTGTGCAAATTTATGCGGCTATAATAACCATTAATACTTTGTTTAAATCGCATGGGAGGTTTCTTTCACAATAGTCTCTGTAATAAAGGAACTATATTTATAATAGTATGCGCAGTTTTACACTGCTTTGAAAGAGAGTGAGAGCATTGCCACTATTTCTTTTTCCAAAAATTGAAGCCAGTGATGGTAATGGAACACGACAAGAAAGAGTAGCAAAAAGAGAGAATCTGTTTGTGTGTGAGAGAGAGAGAGACATAATAGAACTGCCGTCCCATGGACCAAACGGCTTATTACATTTTAGAAAGGCATTGCTTTTCTATTTATGATCAGATGAAACAACTGTTGTTTGCTGCTCTGCTTTTCCAGCGCTCCTGATACAGTAAAAACGCAAAATCCTCTCATGATATGACCATAACCATAATTAACAAGAAAACAATATTGCTTGCTCCCGTAATACATTTACAAAAACGACCACCGAAGCTTTGCTGCAGACCTCAGGAAAGCAAAGTCGTATGCTCATCTCCTCTGACTGCGAAAGAAGCGGTGGTCTAAATTCCAATCCCCTTTCTCTCCTGTGGACCCAAGTGGAGGTCAGAGTATCGGCTCACATTAATGCGGAAAGGAGTGGTACTTTATTTTTATGAGTTTATTATGCAACAAAATCAGACAGACTACATTAGCAGGATTGAAAAATCTAAAAAAAACACCTTTGTCTAGGATGACAAAGGGTGGTGATTTTTTGCGGAAAATAAAAGTAAAAGCTTATTTATGTTCAGAGGAAGAGATCGAATTACCTTACTCTTTTATATCAGTAAGTGGAGCAGGAAGCCAGGTGGAGTGGAGGTGAGTGAGCTAATATAGAATAGTATGACTGGGTGAAAGTGTGCGGCATGAAATAAGAAAGGCACGGTGAGCAGATTTCCCCATACTGCAATTCTACAGAATCAAAACCATCTCTCTCTGTCTATCTGTGCAGAAAAAGGGAAATATAGCGTTTTGCGGTTTTTTGGGACTTGTGTTCTTTTTTCCGTTAGTCCGCTTCGATTGAGAATGGAGGGTAAACCGCTGCCTCTTCTGGTTTCAAAGATCAAATCAAATAGGATCAGACAAGGGTTGTTCCACAAGAGACTAGGTGAATGACATCATGAAATTCAATATAAATTGAATGCAAGACCTCAACAAACGCACCATATGGAACAATGAAAGTAAACTGGCGGAAGGGAAAAAACTTCTTTAGTTTCAACGATGGGCTATATGCTATCCAAAACGTCAAACTATCAACGAGAAAAAATCTTTACCTTTGCAATGCACACATACCTACATGCAACATAATATTAGATAACATAACAAACACACTGAATGCAACATCACCATTCAGCAAGCACGCCTGTTCACATATCTCACTGTCTCTCTCCATAATATCATATAATATTTTGAGTTGCTCCTGTTTGTGCCGAGAAAATGTAGAGAAAGTCTACGAAACTGGAAATTTGGAGCAACGGAACTATCAAAATAAAACACAAAATATTACACTATGCACCATTCGTGAAACTATTTACGAGATATGTTTTTCTATGTCGTAGCAGTGTATTATCTATCTTGATGAAACCTATGCAGTCTTAAGTGTAACAACAAACCCTTTTTTACGTAACACCGACAAGCACTACTTGGCTCCTCTCGCCGTAATATTGTTTTGCCAACTTCAAAAAGAAAAAATATTATGCATCAAAGGGAGTAGAAATAATATCATCATCTACCTCAAAGAATACTGATGGGGAGTTTGAGGTATAAAAAGGGAACCAAGTAAGCACAGGGAAAAATGAAAGTCAATTACAGTCAACCCACACAAGCCCGTCACAACCAAAAAATGCAAAAAGACAACCACAATGAGCTACTACATAGCATTACTACCATGATGATGTTTTCACAAATAAAATTTTAAGATATAGCACACAGTTGTTGTATTGTGCAGTTGCGAAGAGGAATGAGATGAAAGATTCATTCAACTCCTTTTGAAAATGTAGCAGACAGAAGAATGGAAGCAGAGAGATAGTAGTAGTGTGGCGTCCTATCATTGTTGAGTGCATCTTGAGCGTGAAGGAATATCAAAGCAGCTCAACGCAAAGGAACAAGAATGAAAACTGAAATTCCAGTAAAAAAAACAAGAAGCAATGTAGGTTTGGCTGTGCGTGCGTAGTAGTGTAGTACATTCAAATTTATATGCATTTATATTTACGCATTATACGAGTATTCTTTTGGAATATTGTTGTGGAACAACACAGAAGAAAACAGAGTGAGGTGAAGAGCTAAAGGTAGGGTTATCTAGCTTTTTAGCATACCGCAACATTGTTCAAGATATTTCCGGTAGCACGTTCCAACAACAATAATAATAGGATGCCAAGATTGCCAAGAACGCGCATATCTTTCCAGCAGTAAAATACGGAGAACAGGAACGGCAAAATGAAACTGCTTGTTCATATGGGCTGTGTCGAAGATTAAACATGTGATTTCCTTTTTTCCTTGTCTGTCTGGTGCGTTGAAGTAAAGTAGGGGAAAGATAGAATTACTAGGAAAGAAAATAATATGTAAGTTGTAGGCTCGTGTAATGTTTGTGAATTGGAATATGAAAGTGAGCCTGCTGCTTTCACTACTGGTTCCGTATCTGTCACCAGTCTTTGTGCGAGTCCCTTTTTGGCATACGATTTATAATAATAGAATATGAAAAAAGTATGTATGCTCACAACACTATGCATTAATACCCTTTTTGTGGCAGCCTAGAATTTCTTTACCGGTTTATGACACGTCTCAAGAAAACGAAAAAAAAAGTATTTAGAATAGTGGTGCAGGATGGTACAACCCCAGAGAGAGACTGAATATCGCTTTTATCATCTTTCTCGTTTTAATAAGATATCTCTCCCCTTTCACTTCTCTCTCCGGAAGTGAAAAACTGATACTTGTATACATCGACTTTATACGTATGCCACTCATATTATATTTCTGTATGAATATGCAATTTCTGGAAAGAAAGAAGGAACACTCACTTTCCGAACAAAGTCTGATACGTCTTATTAGGTTTCTCTTGGTATAAAAATATCTTCTTTTTTCCGTAGATCTGGTCTATTAAATAAACTGTTTGATGTCATCGTCAGTGACAGAAATATGAGGTTGGAACATCCCGACTGTTTGGACTTCTTTTGAAGCATACTTTTTTTGCAACGTATTGCACAAAAACCAGAATCTGTACATTTGTTTCCGGGAAAAGTTTATAGAACACATTACTTTCTTATCTCTTAATGCTGTATTGATGATACCTTCCACGGGCTTTATTACATACGAATTTGCAATATTTTATGAACACACAGCGTAAAACATTCCCTTTGAAATGTTTCATGAAAAACAAGCAAACAACCTTAAATTGTATAAGCTCTCATAATTTTATACATAATACCAGCTTGTTGGGCTGAAATAGTCATGTGTCAACAATGTACATTCTTACCTAAAATTTAAATCATGTAATAAAGTCATAAATAAAGCTTTTCTCTGTTCCAAACTTTTTGGTGAACCAAGTAAGCATAAACAGCTCGCAAATTTAGTAGCAGAACATGTTTTCGTGTTTCCTCAGTTTTTATATTTTCTCTTTTCATATATAAGCAAAAAGTAAGCAATCGATTGCCATATATGTCTTCCCACAATCCACTGTGGAATTTCCACATACACTACAGATGCATCAATACACACACAAAGTAACTTTTAAAAGGTTCATTTAACTTAATCGATTCCCACATTTTTAACCAACTGTGATTAAACGAATGACTGAACTTACATCACTCACGATGACTGATAAAGGGAAAAATATGAGAAAAGCTAAGCTGTCAGGCACAAGGCCTCTTTTACCTACAAGCTATACAATCGTACTTTGTGAATAAGCCCTCCCTCAGTAAAACGGTACATAAAAGTGGAATGCGTTTAGACATTAGCAAACCCTTTGAAGTTTTTTAACTAGACAAAAAAGGAAATTTTAATCACGAGGTTTCTGGATGGTAAGCATAACATGAGAGAAAAGGACAAGAGAAAAGCTTTAACTTTGATTTCGCAAAAACTGGCTCCTCGAAGCACTTTCCCGCTGTCTACCAATCTTTCCTAGCTGTTGCCGTTCGGCCTAGCCTATTGCTCGTGATGATGCAACAGAACACTTTGCTTTTGAAGGGAGTATAAATGCATGCATCCTAACCTTGCTACATACAAAATCCGGTGAAATAATAAGACAAATTGTATATAAAGGAATCTGCAAAACCAAGCGTAGAGGGTTTCATTGTATTCGACGTGATTTTGCAAACATACACCCTCACATTTTCTTCAAAACTTGTCCCCCTTGCAAACACTAATTTAGGAAAGCCTTTCTTTGCCCAAAATATTTCTCAAGTGCTACTACCCTTGGCAACAAAAACAGTAAATCAAGTACAGTTTGTGAAAGCCTCTCCGTAATTTAATCGCTCTTTGAGCTGAACTTTCAGGCAGTTTCTAGTTAAAAGCATTGTTTGGACGTATGTACCACTTTATACATCATTCACAGGCGTTTGCATGTCGATGAAAAGTTTTGAATTCCATTCCCTTTGTTCTTTTGACTATCTTTACTACAGTCTAGTCTAGAGTTTTTACATGTATACTTGCGTAACTAGCTTCTTATTAAAGAACGTCAACAAGTAAAAAATCTGCAGCTTACAAAAATCCCTTGGATCTGAAATGTACAAGATGTTCGAGATTGTTTGTGATTGCATAATGCTGCGATTTGCAACATAAGAAAGAATAGATATTTAAGCCTGTGGAACACACGTTGAAAAGCAGATTTTTATTCTATATCCATCTTTAATCTCCTTAACCATTATTCCCGTGTACAACACAATATCTTCAAGTACATGTTTCAAAAGTTATAGAAATCTACAAAAGTTACTACATACATAATGTTGCGATGTGCTTTTTTGGTTTTACATCCTATTTTTTTGGGTGAATGGCGCAGAAAAATACTTTTGATTCTTTTCTATTTTTGTAAGCAGAACGTGAGCAAGTTCCTATTTTATTTCTTTACTTCAGCACAACTGCATTGTAATTCAACTAGCCTGAATCGAAAAAACGACTATTGGAATGAATCCATAACTTTTCCTTTCTTCTCTTTCGTTGTGTCGTGCACTAGGGACCGTAAACAGAAAAATGTACAGTGACCGAGACGAAGAAAGATTTCAGCTTCAATTCAAAACTTTTTCTATACTTATTTTTTTGCCACAAGAGGTACTTATAACATATTAATGTACACGCGAGAGCTATATACTGTGTGATCAACTATGTACATTTTGACTGGAGAGCAAGTCTGTGTGAAAACTTATCCCTGCTAAATAAGCACAAGGAAAAGCACCCGTGCAAAATAAAGTTTACTTTCACTTACTTTGATACTTGTAAAAGTAGTGGTGGAAGGTAATAGGTTTACAAAGTAAATATTAAATACACACACGCACACTTCACAAAAAATTTCATGGACTAAGCTGAAGTGCCTGTCCTTCTTGCTTCGGCCAAGATTTTTCACTGACAGTCTACCACAACGTATACTTGTAAAATCGTATATTATTTATCTTAGGTATTGAAAACATCTTTTGGTTTGTGGCAAAGATGAGGAGAGGTGGTGGTTGTGTCAAAATAAATAAATATCTTACTCAAGTAAACTACGGGAAAACACTTGAAATTAGATGCGTGCTGATTCGACACTTGGCTAATAATAATAATAAGCGTTCACGAAGGAAGGAAACGGTCGCGAAGGAAAAGTGTGTCCGCGTGCTAACTTGGCATCAGACTGTTGCGACTGAAATGGCACTGTTTCATACTACTGTTGCTACTTCCTCCTCCATGTTCAAATGTTATTATTATTATTATTGCAAGTGCCTATTTATAAAGTTTCCCTTTCTCAAAGTCAGAAGGAGAAAGTTGAGAAAGAAGAATGTCCCGTAGCCGTGTACCCATACAGCAAGACGAGAAATTCAATTTCCTGTTGGAGGAAAAGAACAACAGATTGCCTGTCCAAAACTTTTCATTGCATTGCTAGTAAGTAACTTGTGTGCTCAACTCATTAAAAAAGTATTCATAACATCATAACATTGGATAGAAATAGCTGCGAGAAAGTTTTGCAAACATGCTTGCAGTGTTGGAAGTATTACGTGTTTATAGACGAACAGTTGTAGTATTTACATATTATATTCAGATAGGTAGACGGAGCAGTCAGCATGTTTGAAGTTTGATTGCCTGTTAGTCTTTAGCAAATTAGTGAGGAAGACATGGAGCTTTTTCAATCTGAACTTTCAGTTTCCTTCGTTTGCTTTTAGGAACCAATACTATGGGGTAATGTGCTACTGTCGTCGTCCTCATTTCCTCCAAATTGTTTGCTACAACATAATCATATTACTATCGCACAATCTATACAAACATGTATTTTAAGAAACTTTCAAAATGTTAAGAACACATGCTTCCCCGCGTCCGTGCATTGTTGATCTGTGAATTAAGACATTGTGTGTTCCATGGCTTTTGCTCTTATTCCTTAGCACATGCTTATAGAATATAGAAAACGTGAATAACGTGACGGAGAAAGTATTTTTGCTACACATGATATTTTAGATTTATGAAGAGCGACATTAATCACAGCCGCTTTCTCGTAGTAACATACACAGCGAAATGACAAGTCAGACGCGCAATTTAATCCTGCCTGTCCTTTCTACAACAAGAGGCGCTTTATGAGAACATCACCGTCATTTTATATGAAAAGGTGTTTCCTTCCCATAGCCACAATAAAACGGGAAGTTGTAGTAAAAACGTACCCATCCATGTGTACATACACTTTTCATACGCATTCTCTACGAAAGGAATCATGCAACAGGATCACGATCTCTCGTGATACTCTCAGTCGTTGGTTCTTGGTTCCGAACGAGTCATCCGGTTTTTGTTGTCCTTTCCTTCTAGCGTGCAATAATCTATCCTTCCGTAATATATCTTGTGGGAATGTAATACTGGCTGCCATAATGGTGATGATTGTAATCTTTTTGAGTCTACTCCAATCCATCTTTTTCCCCACACTAGGATTTTCCTTACTAACTAAACCGGATGTTGCCCAGTATCTACACAGAAAATAAGACTATTCGTAGACATTGGCTTTATTTTTGATTGGAATAATGAAAGAGAGTAGATATTTAAAATGAATGTTCATATAAAAGTATATGACAAAATGAACAGTATGAAGAAATTTCAATACTAATTCCTCCATTATATTAATTCAAACATAATATTCCTCACTTTGATTTATTTTTAATTTTGTTTTTGCAGTAAACATTTAAAAACTAATAATAATAACGAATATTACGCTTTTGATGTATATGATATCAATGATATATAGATGCGTGGTTTAGGTTAGTTTGATAAAGGCATTGTACGGAACACCTAAGTAATCATGGGACAATCGACCGTGAACCGTGATAGCTTCCAACCGACTCAACCGTGCCGCTCATCCCAACCAAAAGGTAAACAAGAAAAAGCTACGTGTAATAATATCATGGCCCTGAATACATATTATGTTACGTGCATCAGAATGTATCTTTGGGAATCAAGCGTTCCCTTGCGAAAAATTCACACCATTCTCTGGTGATTCACAATCCTCTGATGTCTAAAAGTGGAATCGGATGAGATGAAATAAATCGATTTGTCCAATTCGTGAAGCGAATAGTTTTGCGGATGTATATTACATGGTGAAAGTATACAAAAAGAGCAAAAACTCTCACTCACAATCAGACCAAGAACAGGATCCACCGACAGCTCCTTTTCTAGCCCGTTACTTCTTCTTACAAGCTGCCATTCACTTTCACAAAAGGTGAGGACCCATACGGAACAGCCGACAAAAACACTGGCAACCAGACAGACAGTTTTGCTCCCAAAAAATTCTCAACCTGAAAAATAGAAAAAGACCATAACACTAATACTTACACTAGTAATTCTAAAGATCAGTTGTTGGACAAAGATGTAGCCGTTGTGTCGTTTATCAGGCTAAGTGATGCTGCTGTTTGCCCCTTTGCCGAAATGTTTCGAGTTGGGGAACATACACAGCAGCATTATCCTGATCCTCGTTTTCTCTTTTCTTTCACCATCACCGCCAACACTCGGTTAATAGGTTCAAAATGTTGATGACGCGAGTCTGCTCTAAATGTGTCTTGCTTAACATAATGTTAAACACATAACCAAAATACATTTATTTCAAATAATAATAATAACAATATTAGGCTCTTCTTTGTATTTGCTTGCAGTAAATGTTTTTTTCTTCGAAAATCTCTTTGTGCTTTTGGAACACATGTTTGTGTATTGGGTGTAGTGGATAGCACATATTTCTTCCAAAGTATGGCATAAATAGTGGATGAAAGCAGTCGGCATATTTACCTCTCACTTTCTTCTACAACAAAGTATATTATGGCCGCTCTCTTTTTACTTTTCTCCGTCTCTTAATAGACGTCGAGTGTTTTTCTCTTTTTGGCAACTGTACAGTATCCTTAAAGTTTAGATTACATTTTCACAGGAGTGCCCACATATTTTTATATGTCATATCATCTTATAAATATTCCATTCTATACAAACAAAAATCTATAGTTGTAATGGCAGTAAAACAGCAAGGATTTAATCTCACTTTTTACATTCAATACAACTTTTTTCTGAGTGTGTGTGTTCTTCTTACAGACTATGTCTTCTCCTTCACCGTTTGCTTCTCAATATTTTTCTTCGTGTACCTCTACTCATTGTATGTGTATACACACAGTCATTTAAAGTAAATGTTCACTTTTTGCAATCCAAGATGGAAAAACGAAATGGAAACGAGAAAAATACGGAGAAAAAAAACAAGAAAAACGCGAATGTGTTGTAGACAAAGTTTTTCAAGTTTTTCTCCACTTTTACTCCCTTTTTTCCTTTCTCTTCACAGTAAACCAGTCGGAAAAGAAAAGATTCCTGTGCTGGAATACTGCTTTTTTCTACTACACGGGTATTTTCTCTTCCCCTTTCACTCACATAACCCAGTCATTTCAAAATATCGTGTAACGTGGTCATAGTGGACCCTTCAGTGCTTTTCTATTGTATACCATGCTATAAACACCAACTTTACTTATATCATTTTCCTTCCTGTTTCTAGCTTACCCAGCTTCCTTTATGTGCCTATTTATAATATAAAGTCATCCCCTTTTCTTCTTTTCTTTTTCTGCTTATATGTCTAGCCTGAGGCCTATTCTGTTCTTACATACTGGTCCTTACATTATTATTATTCTGCATAATATATGTGTACAAGAAAGATGTATGATCAAGAGCAAGAGTCCTTTTCTCACTCCTCTGGTTTTTTGTTGTGTTGGTGAAAGTGGAAGGAAGGTATTTATGAAGCAGGGTAAAACAGGAATCAGCATCGGGATCCCGTTTTTGGCAATGCATCAGCAGTCATTGAGGAAGAAGTAGAAGAAAAGAGGATATAAATGAAAATGGCCAGAGTCTAGTATCAACATTGCCGTTGCGACGGATCCATCTATTTCACAGAAGAACATACAAACCTGCTCAGTAAAAGTTGCAGTGGCCCTAGTGGCACTACTCACACTTTTGCCACTTAAGCACACGCTTTTTAATATCTTTACTAGCAGCAGCAGTTGTTTTAGTGTTCCCACTAATAGGCATAAAGTAAAAAGTAGTAGAACTTTTCATACTGTTTTACGTACACTATTCTCCCTTGCAACGGAGCAATCTTTCCACGTACAATAATATGAAAGTCTGTTGAGTCGTTTAGCCTACTTCACTTTTTTCTGGGCTAAGTGAACTGAAAATTTATTCAATTGACCTGGACTGGAACAGAGAGGGAAAAGAGCGTAGTGGATTAGTTACGTTTGCTGTTAGAAGTCGAAGAACCACTTCCCTATGACTTTTTGGTTTTTCTCCTTTTTCTTCGCCTTTCTTTCCCTGTCTTGCTCGCATTCCTTTTCGCGCTGTCTGCTTTCTTTAACTTGGCCGTGGATAGTGTCAAAACAGCATGAACTAATGCCAATGCCGCTGTCTTTCTTTTGAACTGGTGAATTTATGCTGGTGTCCAACCATGTCCTTTAATCTTCTTTTTTTGCACAAGAAGTTTTTCTCTATACGTTCTAGCAACAACAGGAAGAAAATTGAGCAGTGGAATCGTAATACTAGGGAACTGGGTTTACCAACCAGCAAACTCTTTTCTATTTAAGTAAGCTTTTACTTTCAATTTTTCATGCGACATTGCCTCCTTTATCTGAAGCATTTAACTGGATAGTGAAAGTAAAATAATAAAAAAAAGCTGGAGGAAGAATTGTCATGTTTAGGAATAAGCTTGTCCAGCTTGAATTCAAAGAGGAAGAGAAAATAAATGGGAAACCGTATTCGGCTCATTTATCTGCCATCCCCCGTTTGTAATATCATTTTATCAGAATATAATAAAAATAACAAGACAGGGAAAGTATAGACGTGTTTTCATCGTCTCTTTTGCATTCCTGTAACTTTGGAACCTTCACTCTCTAAAATTCTCAAAAATCGTGTTGGATAGGTATGTGCAGCGTTGAAAAATGAAAGTAGCATACAAACACCCGTTTTTCGCCGAAAGCAAAACATACAGTACTTTGTTTGTAGTAAATGTAAAATAAAACTGGTTATGTGAATCACGTGTGGCCAAACCATGATTATAGTGTTATTGTGTATAGTCTAAAATAGATATTGTAAATGGTAAAAGCTACGCCTCATTTCCATTTGCATATAGCATGTTCTGTGAGTCAACCATCAAATTATACTACATTGCCTACAACATATAGCTTGAAAAATGAACCGGACTTTTGATTTTTATTGAACAAATAACAGTGTGGTTGAATGGCGTGCTTTATTTAAATAAGTGAGTTTTCTTTTAAGGAAATTCTATATGGACTAGCGGAAATGGACAAAATCAACGGTGACATAAAGCGTACGATTTTCTTAAAATAATCGAATATGAGCACAGTGGTAGTACAAGTTTTGAGTATATAGAAAAAAGTTTAGAATAAGAAATAGTGTTTCCCTTTGAAGTTTTTGCTGGAATTGGTAAACTTCACCAATTTTAGCTTCCGTAACATAAAAATTTGTCGACAAACTAGCATAATGTTTCGTTCATCCTGCTGCGTTTCAGTTTTGTGTAGGCAAATTTATGGCAACTTTTTATCTAAATTAGATGAATTGAAACATGAAAGTTTAATGCAATATATTTTATTTCCATGATTTATGAATGCATATATACAATAAAATGTTTCGTCATGAAATGTTTAGTCATTTTTATTAGTTTTTGTTTACTTGGCTAGTGCTTTTTTATTGAATTCATTGAATTAAGCATTAACTTTGTTGACTACATTTATGAAGACTTATAATATACTGGTTAGAAGAGAGGTTTTAGCTACCAACAAATACGTTTTAAATTACTATACTTTGTTTGCTACGTGATTTCAAAATAGTATCAAAATTTAGATTACAAAAATTACAAGAGAACTTGTTTTGATAACCTTTGTCGTATAGGCACCTAGTAAAATACCTTGATATATTTTGCGATAATGTTTTGCAGTGTGAAATGTTGTTGATTTCTAGTAACTTTATAGTTTACACTGTACCTATAAACCATTCAGCTTGACACTTTGCGAAGCACTAGTTTCATCTCTGCAATTTCCGGAATTGTATCAATGATCATGGGAAATCTTTTAGATCTTTCTGGTCGTGTTACTGCTGACCAGGGTCTTGTTGCTGCAGCACTTGCCCTCATGCTTATTTCCTTTCTTGACTCAATCTCTCTCTATCTCTCTCATTTTTATCTTCCAACTTTTTCCTGGGCTTATGCATCTTCATCTTCTTTGAGGCTTGCTCTTGTTGTTATTGCAAACAGAGCAAAATGACCAGTGACAGTAGAGACAGGGGTTGCGTATATAAGATGATATACGAGAACGTGTGGGTTCCTGTCTGATGGAGGAAAACCAGCACCATGTAATCTTTTATATATGGAATCTGTGTTGTGGTGCTAGTATCATTATATCACTCCCAAGACGTGCCACCAACATCAAGAAAGTGGACGAAGAGAGAAGGAAACTGTGAAATGTGTGCATGAAAATATTAGAAATGAGTACACGAGAAAGAAAAAAGGCAAACTGTGTCCTGTATCTGTCATCTCTTTAGTTATGTACACACACAAAGTAGTCAAGCTAAAATGGGCCACGACAAGTGTATCATACATTACATAGTGGCGAAGAAAAGACTGGGTTTCCATATGTAACTTGGCTTTACACTATGATGAATTCCAGCAGAAACGTTACATCTGCTTTGTCCACTCTTGTCGACATTCCATAAGCATAATAGGGTATGCGAATAGTAATCTCGAGTCCACATCTCTTTTTTCTCAGCCGCATTACTGCACAACAACTGATGATAACGCCAGTGATGACGATGATCACAATCATAACGACCCTATTCACCATTCTGTGTACTGTCCGTAGATTCAACGAGATCTCGTTTTCATTTGTTATAACATCTGGATGTTGTATATTCAATATTATGTGTTATAAGTCTAGAACCGCCTGACATGTTTTCCCTTTTCTATCATCATATTATTATTTTGGTCGTTGTGTTGCTAAATTTCGACTTGCCGCAAAGAATTTCACTTTGCGTGTCCGTCTCTGCCATTTTTATACATACTTATACGATCCTTGGACACATAGTTAAAGCCATAAAATCTCTTTTCATAACAGCAGCTTTCACCAATGAAAGGTTACAATTTTGCTCCTACTTTTTAAGTGTGTATTACTCTACACATACATTCATGGTCATTCTCACTGTTTGTGCAATAAAAACCATAGTAAGTAATAGGAGCTTCTTTTCTGCAAATTATTGCTCGCAGTGTTGAGCAGTAGCAGCATGAAAAATTGAAAAGAGGAACGAACAGGAGGAATGCAACGAAATGCTTGCATTCTTTGAAGTGACAACAGCCACAGCCACTTCTCTACTTTGTATACCGTTTACTTGTGTTTTCTCCTAACGAACGTATTTCGTCTTCCTCTTGACGCGACAATAATATTATTAGATATTATGTTTAACTGTCTAACGTCAACATACATTATTGTAGGTATACATTTATGGTGCAGAACAAAACGTGTATATGCATATATATTCACCATTGTAAAGACTCAAATGTGAGACTTGCCATTTATCCTTAATGATACTGAATGCTAAATGATATCAGTCAGATAATTTTCTCTGTGGAATAACACAATGGTGACTTTTCTCTTTGGTCCCTAATTGCTTTGCTTTTATGCTTGCAACTGTTTCATAGGTTTTCTGGTGTGACCAATCTAACAGAGATAACAAAAGGCTATAATGGAACTTATACTTGACGTGATGAAGATGATGGCAGGGTAGTTTGAGTGCTACATAAGAATTATGGTGGAGTCAAGGTACAAGGTACATCCGAAAGTTGCTTTCGTTTACACGCAGAAAACTAGCATGCTTGTAGCATTGCTTTTGTTTTTTTTGTTATACATACAGCAGAGTATTCTGTTGGCAAAGCGTTCTTAATTGTGACACATGGCTGCTATCGCGTAATCCCAAATTTCTGCCATGCGTCGGGTTTTTGATATATTATGTAATGGCTGTGAGAGCAGTACGTAAAGGGTTACGAGCATTGCGGTTGTGTTCCAAGTAACACAATGAAACAAAAATGACATAACAATCGAAACCCGGCAATTACCAAAATAGTTTTCCCCTAAAATAATACATTAAAGGGGTTGCTATGAATGTCTTATGTCTGTGCTGGATTAGCCTGGAAGACATGTTTTAGTAAATTTCTTTTTGAGAACATGGTTGAACAAATAAAACAACAAAGTCAAACGATAAAAGGTCCAGAAAATTAATTTTATAATGGCATAAACACTTGGAATTGTTCAGTGGGAAATATATTTTGTATCGTATGCAACTTGACTTTCTGGTAACTTATAGGAGATATAAAATCTTAATATGCTGTAATCATTCGCGTATTAAACCGCTGTTCCCTTCTAATCGTAACAATCAACTGGTTAGTCCAATGAGCTGAAACTTGGCTTAATACGTCGTTTTACAATAGAACAATAGAAGAAGAAACCACTTGGAGATGAGATGTAATATATTAAGAAGCACGCTGCACACTAACCAAGGTTGTACTTTGAACACCAACTCTAGTTTAGGATTTACCAATGCCAAATGCTTTTGCTGTGTTCACATTGTAACACGCAAATTGACAGAGTAGAAGAGAAAAGCAAAAGCACTATAAGCATTAGTATACACAAGCGATGCTATATGCCTTAGAACTTATGGTGTCATAAAGATTTTCGGATAAATGGAATAAGTATTTTGCTCGCTGAAAGAAATGAGCCAGGAAATACAAAACCAAAAACAAATTATTCCATTCGAATTCCTTCTGGGTTTTGTCTTCAATTTATACTTTGTTATCAAATAAAATCTCGATGCTCAATTTTCTCTTTCTTCTTTGCATTGTAGTAAAAACAACAAGAAACTGGAATGACTAGTACAACCCAAGTTTTTCTAGGTGATGGCAGTGCCTACAAATTACTAGCAGTGTGTAGTGTCTGTTGATGAGAATTGGCACTGTGTGTGCACCAAAACCTAACAACGGAACTATGCGCTTGAATCTTTTTGTGTATTGGATTCCTCGTTGGATATTTGGCAGCTTCCTTGTGTTTATTTGTCTATAAGAAATGTTTTGTCTGGCTCACAGGATAATTTTTCTTTTCTCCACACTTACTATCGATTACAGTGAGTATTAGGAAAAAGGATCCGTACATCTTATGATGTAGACCTCATTATATACCTTTTTAGAAGTGCAAGCATGTGTCTTATAATAGGAAAATAACGAGAATCTTTCTATTTGAATCATACACAGCTGTCGATATTAGTATTGGGCAGTGCAGCTGTCTGCTCAGTTTTAAGAGAGAAAATAAAACTTGCCACGTTGGTGAATGGTATCGTGGATATAAAAAAAGCTTGCTGCTAAATACTTTTCTACTGCTCCTATTACATCTCTTCTCTTGACTTTTCTTCACTTTCTTGTCTCGATTTTTTTCTTGGGGCAGAGAAATGAGAATCGGAAGGCAGTAGGGAAGAAGGATCGAAAGAAAGGAGCAAAAGAGAGAAAGATGGTTGTAGTAGGTAAGGAGAGAGCACAAGTTGAAATGTGTGTGCCTGTTTCTTTTCATCAAAGGGATTAATTCATTAGTGGCCAAAGCTAATAAAAGTTTTGCCCTTTTTCCGATTTCCAAACACGTAGATAGAGTCATGGCATATATATAAGATAAATGGTACCCTAAATATAGCGTATATAGATACAAACTTGAGTGGTCTACAAACTGTGCCCCATGAAGCTTAGGACGAGCTAAAAGGAAAGGAGAAAAAGATAGGACTGCACAGAGAAGTCTTATAACAGGGAAAAGAGCAAAACGAATGTAAGTAAAAGTGCAAAGAGGGTAGTTATGAAGCTATACACTATTTTTCAGATACTTTATTGCTTCCACTATGAGACCTTTGTTATAGTGTAAATATTATAGGGCTTTCTTGGTGGGTTGACTGTCAGAGAAAAAGTGAAAGCATGCAAGAGGAATATAAAAGCTGGTGAGTAAAGAGAAAAAAATAAAAGAGTACACTTCATGTATGTATATCTGTTCCGCAAACTTAAAAGATTTTGATCATTGGCATTAGCTTCGTCACTGAGCCAAATAGAATAGGAAGAGTGCGTTTGCCATGCTACACTGCACATCGTCTTCACTATCTCCATCATTCAGAGCAATTTAGAATCTTTTCAGAGAGTCTCCTATATTTGTTAAATATCTGTCAGGCCATTTTGTTAGTAGTGTAAATGAAAAATATCGTGTTCGTTATTCGTTAGCTGAGCTGGTAGTTTTGGAACAGAGACAAAACGCTGCCGAGAAGTAGATGGATACGCATTACGACTAGAACAATGAAACCAGACAGGCACATAAGTATAAGGGCATGTTAGGTATGTATATGTGCTTATATATCCATATTCAGAAGTAAACTTGCAATATTTCTATACGCATTCACGTAATATCTGTCTTGTTAACACACTGTGTTTCCGCATAAACATCTAAATTTAGAAGAAAGCCTGCATCTTCACTCGCTTTCTAGATCGTCCAGCCTGGTTTCTCTAGACTTGCGAGACAAACGAGAAGAAACACATTCCTAAAATTAAAGCAATATGCATGTAATTCGTTCAGAAGGAATTAGACTAAGTTTATTCTTCTGTGTTTGTGGAAGAACATGTCTGTGTGTGATTTCAGCTCCAGTTCATATGCTGTGCAGTGTAATTACAAAGACTTTATGCGAATAAGATACTCACTATTAGTCGTTGCTTACAAACTCATTTGTGCTAAATGTTGAAACTGAAAGACACGCTTAAAGCCTCAGCAAATGCCGCCAACCAGTCACCACCATTTACTTCGATATAATTATCTTTTGTACTGGCATAAAGTGGATATAAAACGGCGTTGATAGCACAAACGAAGGGGTCATTTTGCTGTTTTGTTTTATAATAGCGAGACACAATGAATGCAACAAATTAGCCCATGACGATGCTACCAGGTACATTCAACTTTCTCTGTACGACAGTGTACAGTTACTATGTTGTAGGATCGTGCCATTCGTGTCTATGTGCAGATTCATGTTGTCTATTTAGTTGCGAAAGAACAAAGTAACTCTTTACTTCGACTTACATCAACATTTGAATCTCAGCAGAGCATTGAACATTGGCTTGTACTAAAGTAAAATGAAGACGGTGATTTTACTTACTTTGCTCTGCCCATACACACGCAAGAAAACAAGTGGAAGGTGAAGCAGTCAAATAAATTAATCATGGCAGAGATGAGAAGACTTGGCAATTTCCCTAATGTAAAACAGTGAATTGTATAGATCACTTTTTGGTGTTATTGCCTTTTAGGGTGTTTGTCAGAATAAAGGGCGAAAGGAGAGAGTAAGCACGACATCCTCAGAATACAATACAAAATCCTCTCTGAAACTGGAAGAGTGAATTGTACAAATCTTGCTTGCATAGGAAGAAGAAACGCTATCGGTTCTTATGTGCATATGCCTTCTCGTTAGCTTGACTAGCTGGTGCTGTTAGTAGGTTTCTTCTTCAAGAAATGACATGGTTTCTTGGGTGGGCTTTCTACTTCTTGTTTCATCTTCTTCAAAGCCAACTGTACACCACTACTAACAGAATATATTGCAGCAGAAACAAACATAACTTGCTTCAATAGAACATGGTAGTCTGTCTAGTGTTGTACAGCATAAATACGTTTGAATGAAGAAACTTTACTGGGTCTATCTATTTTGTTCATTCCTTTTCTTCATTTTCTTCTTACAACAAGCATGGCACAGGATAAATTAGCTTTCAGGAAACACAACACCATCCGTAAGGAAGGGAAAGGAAATCCTTCAGGGGTACAAATAAGCAAAGACTCGCAAACAGGCAGTATGAAAGCATCACTTTCTTTCCTGCCGACAAAATCAAAATTTACTGTTTCCTCAGGCCAAAGTTGAACAAAGACCCATTGTAGTTAGTGCGTACAACGGAGTTGTGTTCCCTGTTGTTGTAGTGCACAAAGAGTCTATTTTTTGCTCCTACTGCTGTTACACTATTTAACTTGAATGCTTTCGTTCTGTCTTCGGAATTGAGAAGCAGACAAGTCTTTTTGGATTAGGACAGTGTGTCCAGCTAATAGTAGACGTGGCACTTTTTTGGTATCACTTGAAAAAGGGCTGGACTGTTTTGTTACGTGAAGTCAATGGACAATTTCTTTCTCCAAGCCACGCGTCCTGTTGGATAGATATCAACAGGACCAACAAAGCGTGGGAAGATAAAAGGAAAGCATTTACGTCCCAAAAGGAAAATGAAATAGTCGAAAGTGGTCGCCTATCTGTCTCTCCTATACATTTTAATCTTTCTGCTTAGTCCCAGACGATTTTGCCAGGGGTACAAACAGACATAAGCTTCCATTTCAATTCTAGCGAGCATTGTGGTGTGACTGTTCTGTAATGACGGGCCTTCTCTTTTGCAAGAGATGTAAGAGCGTGGTCTGTCAATTAAACCCAATTCAATTGAGAAATGAAACTTGTTATAATGAAATATACCTACCTATATTATTGCTTTCACGTCTCTCCAAGAGGAATTTATTATTCAATACTGGTAATCCCCTGAAGCGATAAAGAAACCGTTTCTTTCATCACATGCCAAATAATCCTCTACACACAAACGCTGCGCGTGGCCTCTTAATCATAAAAGTTGCCTCATCCTTTTAAGCTTACAACAAATATTTGATTTTCCAACAAGAACTTCCCCTCTAATGGGAATGTTTACAAATTATTATTGCAAAATGTTACGACGGCTTCAGAGATCTGTATATAGATAATCCAGTTGTTTAAAGCAACTGCTACGTACACACAAAATAGCATATAAAAGTGAGCGTGTGCCTTTGTGTATTTCGCCCGTGTAATCTTTTCCTGCGCTCTAAAAGTTTGCACAATTGCTTTTATGAGTCCGACTAGATCCTAAACCTAATATTTAGCATATTTACATTAGGCAGCTTTATGTAAATGGCAAGGCAATGGATATTCATTCCTTGAAGGAAAAAAAACTTGAAACTTTATGGATCTTGGGTAGTTTCTTCTTCCTTTCCTTGTATGGTACGTATAATGCGAGTAAGTTGCTGCGTGTCTATGTTCGTCTATTATACTATTTAGACCTGCATAAGTAAAGTTTTTTATAGATGTTAGTATCCTGCTCATCTCCACTCTTTCTTTCTCCTCTCTGACAACGTTTCCCCCCAAAAGATAAAGCAGTTTAGTCGTGCGCCACGTAAATTGCAATGATGATAGAGCTATCATCATCAAAACTAGATGATTGTGTGTATGCATATAAAACAGTAAGCAGTGAAAAACAAGAAAATTTCATTCAAAATTTAAATTTTTTATGACTCCCTCACGTATCATGCCCAAGTAACAACACTCATCATCAAAAAACAAGAAAGGGAGAGGGATGCTCAAAGTTTTACCTTGGCAAAGCAAGCAGTAGTCTGTAGTCTTAGTACTAGAATGCTGGCAGTTTTGTTGGTTTTATAAACTCTGCATAATACCCAAATAGAATACTTATAATGATAAACCTACCAGTTTTTAGAGTTTTCAACGTTGTTATATGAATCCCTTTTGTATTTCCAACGGACCTCTTTTGTGTTGTTTCTTGTGGTATTGTATTAGAGCTAGATTTTATGCCCGAGAATCCGTATTAAAATCTACCGTGTGAATTTTTAAAACTCTTTTAAAAAGTAAGTTCTAAGGAGGTGATGCGGTGGTATCGCTGGCGTGCAGAGGAACAAAAAGCGAGAAGGAAATTATGATTGTCAAACCGGTCGGTTGGTATTATTGGACTAAATCACCAACTATGGACTATTGGACTATTTTCACATATTACATATACGTATAGTTACGCAAATATTCAAATTTTATTGAGGAATAATTTCAGTCATTCGCACAATGCTCATATATACCATTAGTACTACACACATTTCAGAAGTTTTATCATTGCCATTTCTGCAGCTTTACTACTTTTACCTACTCTTAAGAAAGGCAAATATGGGAACGTATCAAAAAAGTCACTGAACTGGAATAAGGTAAAATCAAGAGAGATTGGGAATTGCAATATACTTGAGTTCCGAGTGTAGTAGTTTATGAGTGTGCCGATTTGCATATATGCCTTTCCCTAAAAACATACATGCAAGCAGTAGAGAAAACGAGTGGCATTTTCAGGCACAAATTTAAATGCATGCACGAGGCTTAAAGATTGAATGGATGATGATTTCTGAAATTGAAATTGAATGATATCTTCATCTTCGTTTTCCATGATGATGATGATCAACATGATGATAAAAAGAAAAGAAAGAAAATGGAGGAGTGGGTATGTGTGTTACCGGGAAGGAAATTGCTTCTAGCTTTCTAAAGATTTTTCCATTTCGTTCAAAATAAGTCAGTCCTCGGAAGCGGTAGTGGCCGTATTCAAATCAGTAGCGGTAGATGTAATGCATGCAGGCAAAAATATAAAATAACAGCAATACACACATGCCAGATATACCAAAATCATTACTGAAATCTTGAAAATAAGAATAATGCCAGCAATCATCTAGTCAAATCCTTGCCACCGTCACTTCTTTTCCTATCTATTTCTGAATAAAAATGTTCTTTTTTCTTTCATGTTTCGTGTTCCAGACTGTTCCATTTGGAGAAGATGGAGAAAATTGCACCATTTCTATTGTGTTTTACAAATGTTCATTCAACTTTGAGCTCAACGTTTGTATATTGCATGCATTCATCCTGTAATCAACAAAACAAGAAAATTTTGTTCTGTGAACTACTCCTTTTCTTACGAATGCACTGCTTTATCATCAAAGGAGAAACAGTGAGAGTGAAATTCATATATACAGTGAAACTCTCCGAAGGTCCTTCCGGGAAAGAGTTGGACCGACTACTTGCAATAATTTGTAAACATAGAAATTGATGTACTGCATGTCGAAACTGGGAGGAGTTTTGTTTCCTTATTATTTGACGGAAAACATTACCATAAGCCACACTCCAACCATATTGTTACTAAGATTCCCCTCAAACCCATTCACTGCATATACTTATGACGTTGTTTTATACAATGAACAAGTTTTGGGTAAAAAATCGTGCATGTCCATTAAACAGCAACATCTATTAAAGTGTCTTGCCAAAGTTCTGAGACTAGCATATCTGCTGTGCTGTTGCTTGCTGCTGCTATTGTTATTAACCTTAACCTAAGAAATAATAGAGTACAATAAGTTTGTTAATGTCAATAAAAAGTACACTGAATGTTCGTATAAAAGTCAAGTTTGTTTTAGAAAAACAAAGTTTGAAAATTCTTGTAAACCTTACTCTAAAATTCAGTTCACTCAACCATTTAGAGTTTACTGGCAGTACACATCAGATCTATATGGTTCATGAAATTGTTAAGGCTGTTGTTTCTCCTAAATCTGTAAGTGAAGTTTTTATCTATCTCGACATTTACAAAGATTTTACTGCTACTAAAGCAGAGAAAGCTTTGTTGCAGGATCTAGCCATAACTATCGACAGTTACCTCCTTGCTCTTACTCTTTTTTTGTGCTTGGTTGACTGGGTTGCTCCGTTCTGGCCCAATATACTCGTGATGCAAGTATAACGTTAACTACCCTATACATAGAACATTATACTTGCATAATACATAAGCTGTAGTCTATCCTCTACTTTTTCCTCTTCCAGTTTGAAAATACAACTTTGCATTGCTATACATGATAGAACCCTTTACTTTACTGTTATTATTAGGCAATGGCATTCTCGCATTTGCATGATCATGAAGTGGAGTCGGGTGATCATGTTGCGTACCATTTCCTACTGGATATAATGAGACATTACTTGATTTTGTACAAATGAGCAAAGACGAGAACAAAACCTCGGCAGCTCTCAAGAAAAGAAATAATTTTACTCGTCTTATATGCCGTTAACCGGAACAGGGAAGGCAATAATTTTCTAATTTTTTCGCTTTATGATATTTCTTACAAATGCCCCTCCTTTCATCTCAGTGAAATTTTTCTTTCGTTAACCAAAGTATAATCAGAATCACATTAGCATTGATTACCACATGCCCCAAACCACCCAACCGAACTAACTTTTACTACTTCAGCGAAAAAAAGGCTTTTTATAATGAGAAAATACCGCACGCAGCGTGAACCGAGGGGACGTGACGATGTCATAAAAGTAACGATACGATGGTCATGAGCTGTATGCTTATTCATTCCACAGTGTGACTTTCGGCAAATAAACTAAGAGTAAAGTTTTTCTTTCTCTCAGCCCAAGTAATACTTAATGCAGCTGTAGTCTCTCTCTAAATTTAATACTAAAGCTGAAACTTTCATGAATTTCATCATTTCCTTTCAAAAGAAAAAGGGGGCAGGTGTTGATAACTACAAAATGTATGTCTGGTGAACCCAACTAACTAAACTTGGGATGATAACAATGATGATGGATAATGCTAGTAGCATGCGGGAGTATTGTTTGAAGAAGCAAAACGTTAACCTAAAGCAACACAATATTATGGCCACGTCAAGAGTTATGCAAAATGGCTACAAAGGAGGAATGACTGAATGAGCGATCCCACTCCATCTTTGTCAGGCACGTCATCAGAGAGTCAAGAAAGAGATCTCAAAGGAAAAAGGATGCTACGGGGTTGCATTTTGTAGAACTCTAGTCCTACAACCCTTCCCTTACTGCTCAACTTTTCTTTTCCAAATTTGTTCCAGCAGTTATAAAATATTGATACCTTCTCTACACTCCGTCTGGTACTGCCTCATTTCCGCAGTCTGTGCATGCAAAAGTGTATTCACCAAACTGCTGTTAAAATTACGAAAAGAAAAGTTTTAATTTGTTGAAATATAATAAGTTGACATGACCGAAGAAAGAATTTGTAATTATTAGCCAAGTTTAAAATATTCAATTATTATCATTCAAAGTTATATTGTATGCGTTTAACAAATGCACTATGTCTAAACCCGTCTTCCGTAGGCAGACAAAAAATAGTTCTAGTAGTCGCCTATTCAGGAGAGTCGTTAATTACCAGAGAAGAGGAGAGGCCGGCAGTTGACAGGAAGTCATTAGCAGCGTTGGCTTTCTGTCTCTCACCCACTATACCAAAACGGTATACACTTTTTAGACAAGAACGCTTTGGTTATTATCAAGTAGCGCTGGTTACTTTCTGAGAGTACTCGCGCGTTTGTCTGTCCATTTCTATGACTCATTGCAGCGGCTGGACTGATTCTATTTCAAATTTGACTGCTTTCCCATGCTCATGTAACTTAGCTTGGTTAAGTCGGCGAAATAGATAAAACTCATCTTGATGGAGCGATAGCTCAATTGTCAGTTAAATCGGTTGGTCACAACTTGATTAGAATACGGGGTTGGTCTTTGAGCTCTTAAAGCAATTGCTACTTTTTACTCTGCATGGAGGGTTATTTTTCCAAGTGAAAAGTTTATAACCGTAAGGAAAGCTCAACATGATCGTATAAAGTAGTTTCAAAACCGGTCCTCCAAGAATAAAAAAAGTAGTAAAAGTGAAAGTTGCAGAAGTTTTAGTTTCAATGCTTTACCACCAATGTTTCCGTCCTAGGCATAACTGACGCTGAATATTCAGGATTTTTCTTGATATGAGAATAATGGGATCACACGAAAGAGATATGCGACAGAGAAAGTGTGCCTGCATTGTCATATTACTAATTATATAAAAACATAGCTGTGAACACACATTTTTTCATAATGTATGCTTTTGGCAAAGAATATATATGTTCGTTGAAATCTTTATTGAAACTAACCTAAAACATTATGTGGACAATATTAGCTGTGCATTCATAATTATAAAGGATATAATCTTATGTCTTCATGAGGAAACTGAAATTGGAGTAATATATCCATAATGTCATATACGACTATAAGCCATACTTAATCAGTATAAAAGGCATCATCATATTCTGTTGTCTTTTCATGTAGATTCGATTGCCTAAACCTCTTTATATTTTATTTTATGTGTGCATTTAACATTTAAAGTACAGTAAAATGCCGGCTATTCTGTAGATTTGGCATTTGTTATTGTCTTATAAAAGAATAGCTATTTCGTTGTAAAAATGAGCTACAGTAAAAAGTATTTATATTATGTTCTAATATGCTATTTCAAACGGGAAATCATGATAAAAAATATATGCACAGAACTTCATTTGACTACTCGCTACATTCACATTCTCATATGCAGGGAAAGACAAATGTGACTTTTAACACGAGTTGTGAGTTCATTCGTTAATATTGCGTGGCTCCCTACTGTGACGACGGTTGAATGATGATGCATCATGAGCCATATAAGAGCAAAATAAAGTTATGCCCATGTAGAGTACTCCGTTTTTACATATATTTACTCACCAGAAAAAACAGAGAAGCCAAATTTTTTCCCGCCAGCGTTTATATTATTACCCAACCAACTAGTGACTTTCACTAATGCTGTCTGTCGACAATGTGTGTATGTATATGAAAGTAGCGAAGAAAGGGAGACCTGTACATGAATTCATAAGATAAAAGTGAAAGATTCCTATGCGAAAATTTGTTTAAGATACTTAAGCACTTTGACACTACATTTGAATAATTCATGAGGACTTTGGCTGACTTATTGCCTATGTGAACACAAGCTTTTTCTTGCCTCATCCACCATATACTATTCAAAGTACATTGTTTCTTCGGTCTGTAAAGCCCACAGAAAATAAATACCCACGCATCTCCAAAAGCAGCGTGTGTGTGTAATGATTGTAAAGATATATGTAGTGTTTTTCCAGTTGGAAGAGAAAGGATGGATGATGCTTACCCCGTCAGCAAAAGTAAAAGACAGGGAGGAAGAGAAAAAGTATAAAAGTAATAATATACTTGGTTGCATACATTACATGGTCAATGTACTGAATTACAGTAGAATGAGATGGGATGAATGATTAAATAATGTACATGTATGCATACACCTAGTATGCAAGGCTTACAAAGCCGCGGAAGAAAGCGTGACGTGGGCTGGCGTAGTGAGTAGAGTGCATGAATGGAAAGAAACAAAATTTACCAGCCATGGACATACGTCTCTGCTAAAAGACATTTGTATTTTGGATGAGCGACTGACTGGTGGTGAAAGCTAAGCGCGGCAGTCTACAAAGCAGCATAACCTATTATATATATTCGAAGGACTACAGTAATTGCAAGGGTTGGTGGGTTTGGTGTTGCTATTTTTGACAGCTAAAGAACCCTAATGCGGTATTCCACCCGTCCACTGTTAAAACGAGTTGGGCAGAAGTATTACTAGAAATAGTACGAACCACAATGCAGAACTACTCTTTCTGACTTTCTGAAATTCAACCAAACGATTCACAAAAATGCTTTGGGTTGATTCTAGAAAATAAAATGCTCAATAAACTGAGCAAACTGACATGCATACATCCCAAACCACGCACAGTTAGCTTGCTTTTCGTATTAATTTGTTTTATTAATTTGTGAAGCATGTGATAGCTTCAAAGTTGACGTGCCTAAAGTTAGCCACGTATACTCAAATTTGGCAGCTTTTCGAGAGATCCCAAGAAATGGACAACCTATGATCTTAATCCTAAGACGTAAGAAGGATTCAAATTTCAAAGGAACTAACTCTTGTACACATTGTACAGGTTTGTACAGAGTAATTGGACACATTTTGATGTTTTCATAAGCTCTCTTTTGATTTAACTTTGTACTTTGCGTTTGGTAACGTAATCTATGGTGATGAAGATGACATGCTCGTGCGTTTTCCCAAGGCTTTCACTCAGAATATGTAAGTATCTATTTTTAACTTTTCAAACCTTTAACAGAGTATTTTGTAATATTATCATGTGCAAATATCAGCATTGCATAACTCCGCATTTGCTCCGCGCAACTTAACAACATGAATACAGGTTATGGGAACATACATCATTTTACACATTCATTTGGCTTCTACATCTTTGAAACTTTCACATTATACCCGCTTTTTAAATTTTTATAGGGTGAATAATATTTATTGCCAGAAGCATACAAAAGAGTAGAACCAAATAGATATAATACGTGCGGAATAAAGACGTCAGACATCGTGCCTTTGTAACAGAGGCATTAAACTTTATTAGGGTATTGCTACATCTATATACTGACAACTTACATGAGAAATTGCGTCATTCATTACCTAACATATAGTTTTGAATATTCTGGTTTGAACTGTTTTTTTGTAGCTCTAGCCAAGTGTAAGTAGTCTAACATCTAATGTTTACTTCTTTCCTTTCGCACTTTCTCTGTGGCAGGTATTTTGTTTCAATTTGTAGTTCATGCTATGACGCAAAAAATAGCGTCTATGCAACTAAAAACTTTTAAAAGTTGATGTGATTTGCTAAAGATCCGGGAATAAAATTAAACTGTAACAACAGTTATACAGAGACAGTTGAGGTAATTTCATATATAGCGTAAACGTAAATAAACTACATTTTGAAACTTTTTAATATGAAAACATAAAATCTTATGAAATTCATGGTTGGTTTTATTGCATTTCTGTTGTATTTTAAAGAAATTCTGGAAAACTTTAACAATATTTTTTCTTCAAAAGAATATATTATGCTGATTTCTTGCAATTTATCCATATTTCCAAACAACCGTAATATTCAGTTTCATACAATCAAGAAAATAAACAATTTTAACGAAAATCATTTTATTCTTAATTTTTAAAATTAAAAGCGAAAATGATGACTTTGAAAATGGCCTTTCAATGAAATTTAAAAATCAAATGTACATGCAATAGCTGTGGTTGTGAATACCCACAAAAGTAACGATAAATAAACAAAGAATGTGGAAAGAATGTTACATACAACTGGCTACAAAAAGTCTCAAAATGGCTTGAAGAGAGAATAAGTAAGCAAATTATATTGTATGGAAGGAATTTCATGTTGCTTCATCATCGTATCATCCAGATCTGAGCACAGTACCATTCTACAAAGGAACCGTCCCCCACATTTTCCTGTGCTTCTTGTAACCACATATAGGCATTAAAAAAGTTATTTGATTCCATGCTAATGGAACCATCTTGGATAATATACTTTTCTCTTTTTTTCTAAAAAATAAATGCAGTGTTGAATAGATATATACTCTGCTCTCCGCTTCCAACTACTGTTTCAGCTTCAGTTGTTGCAAACCGCCAAGGCAAGCAGAAAAAGGGTTTGATCTCGTTTTCTCATTCTCATTTCTTCCCCTCTGCGTCCTTCTCTCTTCTAGTAGCACATACTTATAAAGATAAAGGAAGACATTTAAAGTTACATAATATTTCAATATATGCATATCAAGCAAGACTATGATATAAGCATCATAGGGACGACTTTATGCATTATACTCTGTAGTAATGTTTTACGTGGTGTGCACAATGAACGACTTTCCATGGCCCATAGAATGCTTTTGAAATAAAAGAAAAATCCGGAAATTATATATACTAGAAAAACAATAAGCGCGCTACTACTGCATGCTGTATCCAGCTACTTTCTAGAGACGTAAAACTCTGAGTGGGCAAAAGGAAACATGTGCCGTCTCATTTGCAAGAAAAGTACAAAAATTGTTCCTTTATCTCGTTCTTATTTATTTGAAGAGAAAATTAATTTCAAGTGAGATGCTAAACTGCTTTTGGCTTTTTGTTTAGTATTATACCCTGGCCAGTGCTCCACTTGGTGAAATGATATTATGTATTGCTTTCAAACACATCAGTGTCATACTGAACGACTAAAAAATCGTAGCTTTTGTATACAGTGTATCTACAAGTTAATACTCAACATTGTTGGAATGTACATGGATGTAACGGAGCACGGAGCTCTAATTTAGCTAGCATATTACAATGAGCTTCAAGAAAAGAAAGTTCATCTATTCAAAGGAAATTTTTTGTGCTTGTAAGCACAACCAAAGTCAGAGCTCTGCAATGAGTTGCCCAATAAACCTCATCGTCAACTTCTTTCAACATTGCTCATGATACCATTTTTATCTTTAGAAAATATGCACTTTGTTTCTGGCACAATATATTACTTTCTAGCTAGCTGAATATTTTTTAAAACTTTTACAGTAAATTGCGATTTTAGGAAAAACTCAAATATCTTGTTTAGAATGATATATTGCTTTCCGAGTGAAGGAATATATTATATTAGATATGCTTGAATAGCAATACATACTGTTGATCATACTGACGTTGGGCTCCAATTGACAACTTCGTTCAATAACGACAGTGCTGTATGTATACTATATAGGTATATAATGCCTACGTATAAAAGTTTAGTAATAGTTAAATGCAATAGTTGTAATATATGCCTCCTCCCAGCCAGTAGTCTCAAATTAAATTATGTAAGCTTCCTACAAAGTCAAAAGTGTGACGAGTGATGTTATGAAAAATATGTAGCAATAACCATATAACATTATGACTATGTAACAGTACATAGCCCTTCATATTGTAAACTATATTCAAAGTGCTTTTTGAAGAGGAAGAAAAATAATACATCAAACTTTAAGATGAAGACACGCAACGCATCACCAAATATGCAATATGAAAATGCAACACGCGTCCCTTTAGCAAATGAAGGTTTTTGGTGCGCATTACCCCATCATCATACTTCAAGGAGCATAGGAGAAAGCACAAAATATTCATATAAATATAATATGTCCCCTTCTCATGTTTTAAGATCTTAAATCTCTTACATGAGGGTGCATATATACTAAACAGTGCGGCTTATTTCTATGATTTTAAAGGCAATATTATGATATATGCTGCAATTCAACCCTTGCAGCCAGCCAGATTCAAGGAAAAATTAAAACGGTTAGTAGGAGCAAAACAAAATACACTTAAAAAGGTTTATGCGTACTTACCTTCTATATAAGATATTCTTTCACTAGTTCAGCCAACAATCTTGAATTCCAGTAAAGTAATTTATAAAAGTTGTATTCCTACCATGTGTACATTGTATGTGTGAAGTGTGTTTGTGTGTGTACAGATTTATCCCAATGTTCTTAAACTCATTTTACTTCTTTTGTGTTCTTTTGCTCCTCTTTCATGCCCGTTGCTTTCACGATTAGATGGTATTTTTATATTATGTTCATACTCATTTACTTCCACGTTGTTTGCTTGCAGCGATCTAATCAACACTTTCTCCAGAAAAATCTCATCTTGAAGAAATGAGGTTTGTTTGTGAAACAAATGAAAAACAGCCAAAATTTTTATTTTTTTTATGGAAGTCAAGCATTTTCTTTTATCTTTCCATTCATGTACGCAGAGAGATAAAAATGGTTGTCTCGCAAATTTAAACCATGTTTAATGTTTTGTATAACAAAACATATATATTATATATGATATCAAGAAGGTTCTGCAATTGACATATTTCTAAAATTATCAGTTATTTGCCAGCTGAAAATGTATAAATTCAAAATTGCTTAGGCGTTTTAAATTATTGGAACTGATTTAGCTTGTTCATAGTTTCATTGGTAAAAGCGAAACTACAAAAACTGAATATTGACGTAAACGATTACGATGAAACAAAACAAAATGAGTAAAGTTAGCCTTAACTGTGATATTTGGGATTTTCACGGTTTCTTAGAAACAGCCAATATTTTGGATTAGCCAAAAAAGCTTATTTTTGGCTTATTTTTGCTAAAAAATTTCATCGTCTCTATAGAGGTAGAAATTTTAAAAAGGTTTAAAAACACTTTTTGGCTGAAAAAAATTACTTTGTAAACCCCAAATTAATATACTGTTACGCCCCAGCCCTTTTAGACAGGGCTACGTTACTGATGCAACACCCTCCGTAACAGTTTAAAAACACTTTTTGGCTGAAAAAAATTTACTTTGTAAACCCCAAATTCATATACTGTTTTAATTAAATAAAAATGACTGTGTTGTGAAATTTTGTAGATAATTTTATAATAAATGGGATTTTAATTGAATAATTGGAATAAGAAACATTTGCATAGCATTTGCAATCAAAAGAAACTGAACAAATTTCTTAAATGAAATTCTTTCAATATTTCAGTCTCCATTTTGAAGATATAACTTAAATGAAGCGTAAACGTGAGTGCTGACAAACCGATAAATAGCAACGTACAATTTAAAGCTCATCTTATTTGCAATATAGATATGTAAGCTGTACTAATAAAAGACAGTAGTTAGTTTTCCCCTCCCATAACATTGTTTAGTTTTACAATGCAGAATTCCTTGTGGCAGACGAAACGTCAGCAAACATCTTTTGATATGAATACTCACTGAGCCTTTATAGTCAAGGGATAGAAAAGATACATTCCCTTTGGTATGCAAAATTAAAACAATACTTATTTACGCACAGCGTATTTTTATCCGAGTGTCCTGTTCGTCCTGTCCGTCCGCTACTTTTTCCTACTCTCCACAATACACTCTAAACATTACACTTCGTTACTACTCTTGACTGTACTACCCAAACTCAGCTTATACATTGACCCTGACCCACAAATTTTACCAAACGTGACCCTGACACCCAAATTTAACCCAACGTGACGCTGTCATCCTTTTTGAATAAATGGCCTTTTCGAATAAACCATGATCATTTTGAATAAACCATGATATTTCCGTATAAACAATGACCATTCATTAAATCATCACCTTCTTTACTAAATCTTCAAAATAAGTGGAAATAATTTTTTGCTATGCGTATTTTACGACTTTACTAAAGTTTTGTTAATGTATGCAAAGTTCAGTGATACTACTTCTGGAGCTGTTTATGCTAACTTTGCAAACAACTATTATCTAAACCAACTTTCTCCTGTATACAATTTCTATTTATCAACTATGAGCCAAAAATAACAGTACGATGCGATAACAAGCAAAATTAAAATAGATTATGGTATGGTCTATAAATAGCCAGAATGAAATGAAGCAGCTACTGCATATTTTTGCTACCTTTTGCGTCTGCATTTTACGCCCACTAAGAACACAGTTAACACTTTATACATGGATAACAGAAATGGAAATGTATGCATGTGTGGCATGTGAACCAACCGAGAAAAGTGAAAAGGGTTGTCTTTGCCAGCATTATTCTTTATTCAGTGCATTCATTGCTAAAACAAAAGTTGGCTGCGCTCCGAAATCTCTCTTTCTCACTGTTTTACTCTCGGCTTACCATTTCTCTTTGCAGTTTTGCTGCTTTGAATCGTCTACTTCTGCTTTATAGAAGAATTGTAATAGTGGAAACAAAGTGAAATAAATATTGCAAATAAACCGTTTATACACATTTACAATATTATTCGTTGCTGTCTCCACATTTCTCTGCTTTCAAAGTTTCAGGTCATGCCCGTCTATTGCCTCTATTGTTCCATTATCGTGATGAAGTCAGGAAGAGGGAAATGCATTTGCACTGGCTGTGGCATGTTTCACCTCCTTTTTAGTAGACAGAGAATACTGTAATATGCGTCCCGTAGATTCGGAGACAAATAAACAAAAGGTGACAGATCGCTGAAGAAGAGCCCCATTAATTCGTTTCCAGAAGCTACTTGCTCGTACAACACACAGGACATTCCCAACAACAACTCGCTAGTGCTTAGAGCAATGGGCACATTGTGTTCCAAATTATTACTATTATTTGTTTCACATAAACGTAGACTAATGCACAAACTATAAAGCTGCTTTTGAACGGGAGTAGTTTCTATTAGTCCTATTATTTTGTATTTTGAAGTGAACAAGTTATACGCTGTTAGTTTAGCCTTCACAGTACATAAACGTAAGATAACCTAGAGTAGTGCTTCATTCAAATCGTTTAAACTACTTTCCTTCTTGCCTCTTTTTATATTCGTTTCTGTTGTGATGATTACTACAAAGTTTACGGTCGTACTTAAGGGCAGCTTGTTCTACAAAACCATAATATCATAACAAAAAACCATCTCCACGCTGCTCTACGACAAACCAGTGAAATGTCGTGGTATGCAAAGCCACTTGCTTGTCTACAGGTCTTTTTCATAACTAATGCATACTTTCATAAAATCTACTCTTCATTTGGCTCAATCTAGATGAGCGGCAGTATAAATAAACATATATATTTGTTCATAAAATAAATGAATTGCTATATTTTTGCAAGGCTATAGTAGATACAGATATGAATTACAGGTTCTTATATAAAAACAATGATAATGATGATAGCAGTGATGATAGAAAGCATCATCATGGAGAAACACGAAAGTTTGGTGAAAGCACACTGAAGTTGTTATATGTATAGGATGGTTCCGTGCGTTTTAATGTCTTTTCCCATTTTCCTCACTTCTACCCTCACATTCACTATAAATGAGAGGAAACTTAAATGGGCATAGTTTGTTGTCTCTCTGCTGATAAAAGGTGGAGAATCATTGCCCTCCGTTCTCACTCTCTCTGCTTTTTACTACACTACCTTTTCATCAACTAACCCGACAATAGTTAATATTTACAACGAGAATGCACTTTCTCCTTTCATTTACCTTTCCCCTTTAGCTGACTTTTCATAAAATGATAAAGTACAAGAGAGAATCGCAGCAAAATGAAAGAGTGAAAGCATAAATATACTTTCGGAGTTTTATGTAGTAATGTTTACATCTCACCATTACGTTTTTCTAAATGTAAAATATTTATGTAGTTACTACAATGTAGCAGCAACTATAAAAAGTGACCGTATTAATTAAGTTGATGATTTTACTCCAGGGGACAACCTAAATTTACAAGATTCTCTTTTTATGAATGTAGTTTTTATACATTAATGTTGCGCTGAACCAGAATTACTAAGTGAGTAACACACAGTTCAGTAAACTCTTTGGAATGGGCCCACATGTATTCGTATAATGGCAGTAACCTACATTGAATTGGTTTATGAGTAAAGTAATTTTGTATACTGCCTACCTATACAATTTCGCTGACAGAAAGACTTCAAAGTAAAGAAAAAGACTGAAGGAAAGATAAATTATGTACTAATAATCATTTTAATAAGGACGAAGTGAACCATTGGGGAAAAGTATGTCAGTACACCTTTGATTTTTCTTCGTCTTTTCATGGTATTATGTAGCTTTAGAGTTATGCAACATCATACTGCGTGTAGCGCAAAAACGTATTTTTATGAATAAAACGGGTTTCATTATGACTCTTCACTTCTTACTAATGAGATGTACGTATGAGAAAATTTCAACAGATACGCACTAGCTCATGAATAAGAGGCGTCATTAATTAATTACAGAGATGGGGCGGCACAACGCTTCATTCAGGTGCGCACTCTAAACTAGCATCATCAAAAGTATCATGCACACACTCAAACTCTCTTTGAAAACGTACCCACCACCCTACACAGGCAAGTGGTACAACCCCAGTCGGTCTATTGAAAGCAAACAAAGACCCTCCATGTGATAATGATCATAAGTCAACAAACAGCGGGAGTCTTGCTGTAAATAAATTAATTAAGCTATACATGTCTGTTTGCAAGGATATAGCAAAGTATCACCATCTACATAATGCATCTTATTTATTTTTGTATTCCCGTTTTAGACTATTGCAAGCATGAGAAGTATCGCAATCGCATTAGTGTTGCTTGATAACATTTTTTACAGATAGTACTGTTGAAAAAGTATAATCAAGTACGCTGCATAAGTATCAATACGCTTTTAAACGCCGTTAAAAGTTATTTATTTTTAGTATTTGTCCGACATGGGATTTCTTTTAGTACCATTTGTGCCATCACTAGCTTTTGCGCTTATTTTTACAACTTTCCAAATTGCTTTTGTGCAATAGCGGCACTTACTGGCTATAGTGAATGTAATTTTTTGTTTTGTAGTTCTTACTCTAGTTCTTGTAACGAGCATTTATGCTTGCAAATGCAAATTTTATGATTTCTAATTGCCTTTCTTTTGTACTCATGAAAAGGTTATATGTACATATTATCATATATGTAGACATAGGTCTGCGGATGCTGTCGTCAGTTGTAAAGCCACATCCAATTTTCATTTTCTGTTTTGTACTCTTGGTGTTATCAAATGCTTCCAACCAACAACAAGCAATAAGAGCGAGATACCAGAATAATGGAACAAACTCTTTTTAAGCAAGTGACCCCAAGTGAATACAATACAGTGCATATTATACAACTGTTAAAGTTACGTACATTTGTGGAACCACTAACAAAACTTATTAGTAATTTGCTAAGGAAGCCGTACACTCCACTGTTACCCCACGCATTTGCTTTGGTACAAAACTGTCTGCTCGCACAATCACGAAACATTGAACTTCGTGTCTGTTTTGTATAACTGTAGGTAAAAGGTATTATATAAGCCAAAGCCTAAAAGTTGTCCCGAAAAAGTAACTTTTCTGGGCGTATAATTGTAGACGATAGCAGAGAGACATCACCCCTTGGAGATTTCAAGCTTATACATGGAAAAATTCAAGACATTCAGTACAACTGATGTACGACAACCCTGTGAAAACTTATTTTCGTCTAACCGTGTCACATACAAGCGCACTTTGTATATATACTGTCCTTTTGTCATATTTACTTTGCTTATAGAAACCTTAAACATAGGGTTGAAGGCAGAATACATAATAATTTGAGCTGCACAAGTGGAAGAATAACAGAGAAGAAAGAAGACAGTTTGGCCTTTACATGCTTTCTCTTGTGTTGGCTCTGAAGGATTCTGCAGGTAACTTTGTGTATGTTCATTTAACGGACAAAGAAGGAAAACGACATGAAGTAGAAAGAAAGTCCTGCCTGAGAGAGGAAAGAAGAAAGTAAACGATATGGGAAAAGAATATTCTCTCTGAGAGTATTCTTCGATGCTCAGGTTACTTGCTACTTGTATATCACAAAATATACTTGTACACTTATACGTAAAATTTGGTATATGAGTTGGTATTTGAAAGGTTTCTTTGAAATTATTATATGGTTAAAGGTCCAAAACAGCGGAATATGATGATGATCATGATGATGCACAGTAATTACAGCATGTGATCATTATAGATACTGGTGGTGGTGTTGTGTAGAAATGGTGGTGGCAAGATGACACAGTACTATACTTTCTCATTCTCTCCAGGCCTTGCACGATTTCGCCTTTCTCCTGCTCCCATTTTCTTTCTACAAGCAAGGAAAGAATGCCCGCAGGACTATTTACGGACCAGAGCAGGCTATACAAAGGCATTCTCTTTGTGGTGTGTAGGTGCGTTACAAGACAAAAGGCAACACGATTTTTGTTGTATGCTTTGAAATCTACTAAATAATGGACCTTCCGTGAGTGTCTATGTGGCTGGTGATTATCTTAAAGTTTCCACGTTTCTACCTACCAAGCATTTTGGGTTGCCATTACAGCCATTATTACTGCGCATATATACAGCACATATGCCTGAAACTGAAAGTTCTACCCTTACTACTAACACGCAGACAACAGGCAGAATCATTGTATTTTTATCAATCTCTGTGCAAGTATGAGCATGCCTTGAATGTGCGTGTGACCGGTTCCGTAAGCGTTCCCACTTGCTGAAAAACTGAAGACAAACATGTAATGTTGGTAGTAGTCTTTTGTTCTTCGGTAAGTTTTTCTTCCTGTCTTTCTTAGTTCCAACGAGCAAATTAACCTCATCTTTGCTACTTTTTCTTCTTACTTCTTTTACAAAGGCAGGTTTTCACGCTACGGAAAGTCTGGCGCGAGGTGCAATTTGTGCTTCTATTTTCTAGTTTTGCTCTCTAAAAGTTTGATATATTTTTATTACATCTTTATACTTTAGACATAATATTTTTACTTTTCTCGCTCGTCGAGTTACCACTAAACATTTCTACTCTGTGGTCCATGCACCGTATCATTACAAAGTTACTTTTCTTTTCCCTGTCCTTATTTTCGCCCCTTTCTGGGAAACTCAGCTCGGCGTTACAAACTTCACATCTTTGATGATGATAACAGCAATGACAATGACATTAATGACGCTAGTGGTGGCGGTGGTAGTGTCGGCGGGCTACCATAGGGTGAAAAGATGGAAGTTAAGCATTTCATGTCTAACTTAACTTGTTTTCACCCTGGCATAAAGAAGAAAATCTAACAAAAGAGAAAATGTTAGCACTTACTTGGTACTTTTATTTGTTGTGGGTGGTCGTTGCGGCTGCTGCTGCTTAAGTAATACTGGTAGTGTGTATGTATGTTGAACATGAATAAAATTTCTTGGCTTTTGTGGAATCGTTTTGTGGTAAACATACATAAGATGCATACATATCAAGTAAGTATGCTTGCATAAGTCCAAGTTTTGTTGTCCGCTTGTTTGGGCTCTTTCCTACTGCTCCACGTCCGGCTCAGTCAACTGTGACTTTAAATGATAAATAGTCTGAAATCCTTTAGGCATTAAATGAGAGGGAGGAGAGAGAAGTACGGTCTGCAAATTTCATACAGGCTTACTGCTGGGGTTTAACACGAAAATTGTAAGCAATACTAAATGCGATACAGCAAAAAGTTACTATGTACTCTAGAAATAAATGCGACGAAGTAAGAGGAAAAGTTCTCGATTTTTTTCCTTTTTTGTGTGTACCGGGTGAATACAGTTGCTTTCACTCCTGGTGGGTTTCACTCTGCTAAGAGTCTGAAGGGATGGAATTGAGTCTCTCCAAAAAATAGGCAAGCAACGCAATGGCTTCAACAATAACAGCGAGATGTTGTCTCTCTTATTCCTTTCCTATTTCTAATACACATCTTTTTCGTTCTGAATGATTTATTAGCAGTTAAGCTGTTTACATTTGCTCGTTTTGTGTGTTCCTTTATGCAACGGTAACATTATAGGGTGCACACACTTCACTTAACTGGTCACTGCTGTGATATAGCTGCTTTCCTTGTTCTTCGAATAAATCACCAACTGGCCTGCACTTAAGTGGATGCCGACCGGCTTAGAAAATAGTGTCTTACTCTAGCGGCAGCACTTTTACGTTTTTGTATAGTTAGCAGTGATAATTTTTAAAAACTTTGGAATTTTTATTTGGAAAGGATTATATTAGATTACGAATATGATACAGTTCATTCAAATTATACATATTATTACTTTTATTTCTTGGAATATTTTCAATTGAATACGGATCAAATCAGAAGTAAAACGAAGACAACGAATTCCAATAGTTGGATGCTTTAAAACGCTGGAACCGGATTTTAGTTCGTTGTCAATCACGGGAAGCAATTGCTCTACGTGATACAACACGTGCACTTGGTCGCGGAGAGAAAGTGGTGATGCTGAACGAAACAAGTTCTGCTGCGAACTGGCAAGCAAGGAAAGCGGAGCTTCGGTAGCAGTTCTCTCGTCTCTAGAAAAGTATCATCTCTCTATCTGCCAGCAACTATGGCTTTATGTTGTGCATGCAAAAGTGTGTGGATCAACCAACCGCTAGGAGAAAGCCTTCCTTTCCTTGTCGCTGTGCCGCAAACGTGAACAGCTTCAGCTCTTCTGCTACTATGTAATCGAGTGACTGACTCCCACAGATGAATCCTTTTTTCTTGAGTAGCCAAAGAACAACTTTTGTGTATGTGTCGCACTCCTTTTTCCTAGTGAAAGGAGAGTTGGGAAAGCCGGAGCTTTTTAAGTAACAGCGACAGCTGCTCTACAGCAAAAACCACTGAAAATGAGTTTGGACGATTGTGTTGCCCCTACTGCTGTTGGTATTTCCTACTGTAGCGGTATTGGCAGCAGCAGTGGCATTGCTACATTTGTGTGCACTTTCATAACTTGAAATTCTTACTGGCATGATTTCTGCACGCTCAGAAAGCGCATTACTGGGAAACAGTACAAGGAAAACCATGAGCCTGTAAGTGCACATTTTCTTTAACAAAATACACGTTAATATGAACATTTGCCTTTAGCTAAGTACTAGACAAGATACACACATTCCAACAGTGCATAGCACCATATTATGCACCCATACCAGTTTTCATTGGTCTGCAGTGAAGTTTGATAAGAAAATGTGTTAGCTTTCCTTTTCTTCTTACAATCCAGAAGCGGCATCAGGAATGAGGACTTTGGAAAAAGAATCGATCCAAATTTGTAGTCTGATATAGCTACAAAAGCATAAAAAAAGAACAAGTCCTCCTGTTTAGTAGCCACACAAATTCTAAAGTAAGCCTTTTATTCATCTTGTGTACCAACAAGAACATGATCCTCTGTCCTTATATAACTGTCATGTTCATATAGGTTTCAGTTGGTTGTGAAAAAATGTTTTCAACTTGAAAGCACTAGTAAAATGCACAATAAACTGATCATGAGAATCCAACAGTGTGTTGGTGGAGGAACCAGTAGCATGTCCTGGAAGCTTTCTGGATAAACAATGTCCATATAATAGGCTGGGACTGATGCAAACTGCTACAAGTCAGGAGGATAATGCGGAAATCTGACCAAATTCAGAGGTGTTTTACACAGTAAAATAATGCCAATTGCTGTAAACATTGGCAAAAGTACTTTTGCACCAAGCAAGTGTACTGCACATTCCAATGTATATGACCAATAGGACACGTATATATAACTTAACAAAAATAAGGGACATAGCCGGACCGAAGCTAAAGGGATTTCACCAGTGTACACTGACTAGAAGGGAGTCAAATGAAATATATGATGTAGCTGCAAATAGTCGTACGAATCAAGTCATTTTGTAGAGACGTGTTTTACTCTCAGAGCACCCACCATCTCCATTCTTAAGAGGAGAAAATGCGCCTTTAGTATTATAACAAGTTGTAGTATTATATTTTGGACAGGCTTGAGTAATAATAGGAATTATAGCAGGATGCACAAGAATAAAATAAAACTATAATGCACAACAAAGTTATTCTCGCCACCTTTGCTGTGTTTGTAATGCGAGAAGATATGTGAAGGAGAAAGTATTTCGCGCAATTCTACTTAGTAGCATTATCATCATCAACTCGTGGAATTAAAATATCTTTGGATTCACACTACATACAACTTTTAAAATACACTCAAACCCTATTTAATTTGCACTATTTGCACGAAATACCTGGAGTCATGTGACTGAGTATAGTGTACATATTAACATGAAGTACCAGAGCGTATAAAATCACAACAAAGTTTTATTTCATGGCAAGTATTTTCTCGAATTACTTTCAAAGCTCATTAAACGTTGTAGCTATGTGGAATGCAATGTGTTACAAAATACTTTGTTGAAAAACATTGTACTCTATGTTGAGGCTTTCAACTTGAGGGTTAGCGTTTGTATACACTGTTTTTTGTCGATCATTCTCATTCCAGTTTCATGAAGCAGGGATTTCAAGCCCGAATGTTGCCTTCATAATATCTGCCTTTACAAAAAACGCTTATACAAGAATGAATCACTAAGGGAGTGATAATTTTTAAGCATTGGTGATCAAAAACTAATGTGATCATTTTTTTTAATTTGTAGCACATAAAAGTTTTTTTTACATATGATCTACCTGAAATGTTTTCGAATTTGTGCATATAGCATTAAGTTTAGTGCAGCTGCAACCAACATTTTTAGATTCGCGTACAAAATACAACAACTCCAATCTGTTGGCGACTTACTAGTACAAGAAACAAGAACACGAAAGAGAAGAAAGAGAAAGCAAGAATAATATGCAGATAAACAAAGTTGGAATAATGGGATAGGTACAATATTGCGTTTACTTATTGTTAGTTAGTGTGTATCAAGGCATTTGAATGTAAACAGAGTACCGTGGATACAGAACCAGGTAAGCCATTCAGAAGGCTGATAACTTAAAAAAGTTACGGTGGTACGTTGGTATTTGGGTTGATGTACAATCCCTGCAGCACGTATTTTCAATTTCTCTGTAGCGCAACATTTTTTGCTATGAAATGATATTCAATGTATACAACTCTCTTGAAATTGCACCACGGAGTAATATTTAGATGCAAAACTGATCAAACATGATAACTTTGGCTCTTTGACTGGAAAGCTTCTATGAATTTCTACTCGAGACATATCTCATATGCATGCAATAAAACAATCAAATATATAACTACAACACTGCATACATTACAGTTTAATTAAAAATATTCTGTCTCAGTATTTTGAAATTGTACTGTTATTAATTACTTTTGTGATATATTACTCTGGTTTATATGATTTTATACGTGTGATTTTATAATCGTATACGGGCTTTAAACCAAGCTTAATGGCTCTAGATCTTCTTAAGAATTAAGTTGTTGTATTATATTTTTACGATATTTACGTTTCTAGCAGCGAACATTTTTATGATTTACCATTACTGGTTTTCTGCTTATTTCAACGGTACAAGTAAAATTTGTGTACAAAGAAACAGTTTTTGAAATATTCGTTCAAATTTAATTTGAATTAGTGTAAGTGTCAGTAGTAGATTTAGTGGCTAATAAGAATGTTTTTTAATCGATTACATTGGATGTTTAATACTGTGCATTACTTCAACATGTGCATAATTAAGTCTTAATTCGACATAATATCGCTGCTTATACATTTAATTACAAAGTTGGTATTTTATAAACGTTTATTTATATTGGTTCGGAGTAAGGAGTATACATTGAATATCATTTCATATCAAAAAATGTTGCGCTACAGAGAAATTGAAAATACGTGCTGCAGGGATTTTACATCAACCCAAATACCAACGTACCACCGTAACTTTTTTAAGTTATCAGCCTTACCTGGTTCTGTATCCACGGTACTCTGTTTACATTCAAATGCCTTGGTGTGTATGTAAAAATACGGGTTAGATGGGCAGAAGATAAATTTTGAGAAGGGATATAGACTCTGCACTAAGCAATCCGGAAGTAAACAGTATAATCTATTTTATGTTGTAATAACAACTATTTAAAAATTATAATTTTGACCTTTGCTAAGTATAAAAGTAAATCTCAAAATCCTCAGCATCTACGATTGCCGACTGTTCGAAGTTTTGTTCCATTTTACGATATACGTAATGCTCTCAGGTACATATTAGACAGAAAGGTAATGTAACCCCTAAACGAAGTGACGAATGAAACCCCATTTTCCTTCTCTTTCCTTCCGTTCACACAAAATTATCATGAAAGGTGGGTAGGTAGGTATCAGAAACGCATACAACGGAAGGAAAGAGAAAGAAAATGGAAGTGAACTTTGGACTTTCCATTGTTCTCACTATCGCACAACCTCGGTATGGAAGCCAAACGGTAACAGTTATAGAATCAGTAAGTGTATACGTCGGTCCTGCTGTTACTATGTTACGAAATGATCGAAATGATGATCATTGTTGATGAAATAAACAAACCGTTTGAATCTGTTCCGTACGGAAATTGTCTATCTGGTGTACCTCTTAGGGCTGTGAAAATATCTTGGAAACTTCGAAAATTGACGGGATGCTGCGCAGCGTATGTCAAATTGTGCTCAAAGATGTCTCATGTTGTAACTGCACAACAGTAAACTTTGATTTTAGTAAATGTGTATTCTCTTTTTCATTGCCTTTAAATACTTTAGTATAAATTTGCGTACCACGAACATAACTTACTTTTTACGTCAAAACAAACCGGACAATGGAAGCATGCATGACCAGATGCTCAAATCATATTGTTGAAGATACATTTGAGGAAACTCCAAAATCGGAAACGAGTGCTTTCCCCTCAGAGTGCTCAGTTAGCTTTACTTTATGTGGCTCTTAAAGCTGTCGTTAGTATAGTAGAAGTGAAAGGGTATTTATCAGTGTCATTCCCACCATTAATTTGTCAATCTCTACTTTGACAGAGCACTGCTGTAGCCACATGCGATTTCACAGCATATGGCAACATTGGCAACTCTATACATTGCAAAGATGAGTTCCTGCGTTTTTAGTACCACTGCAATTAATACAATCCCATCAACATTTCTACTAAACATTTGAGTGCAGAGTTACCCATTTAAGTAAAAGGTACCCAAATTGCTGTTTGGAAAGAATGGAAACTATGAACATGTAAAATCGTTATTTTTGAAAGTCGTTCATCAAAGTAAAATATTAGAACAAGACAACAAGTAGCTAAAATCAAGATGTCCTCGGTCCCTCACTGCAAAGTCTGCATTATTATTATAGCATAACTTATAATTCTGAGTATGGCCATACTCATATATGGCCTTCCGGAATATTGAACTATGTTTGAACTTTTTGTTTTTGAGTCAATGTTTCATGAAAATAGTTTATCTCAAACATTTGTTCACTTGTTGTTCTTTGGCTATAAACTATGCCACCAATTTATCGATACATACATGTACTTAAATTTTTGGTATGTTTACGAAAACCAAATAAAATCAGATTACGACAAATTGTATCAGCATTTTTAGTTCTTACACCTTTCTTTGCTTCGCTATTCATGCTCATCAGGCATTCAAATATCTAAACATTCAAGCTCAATACGTTTTTCAAAACTGCAAATTTATGTCTCTGTCAAAATTGTTGTACGAAAGCGTTTCCTGATTAAAATAATAATACGTATTATTAGGCATCAGCCGCAAACGACATGTTGAAACACCCGTTACTTTTGAAGTGTGTAACTAGCAAAACAGTGAAAGTGTTCACTGCATTCGGGGGTGCAAAGTATCTGACTACTGAAAACTATAAAGGGACTGAGACCACTCCAACCAAACGTCACATTTTTAGGAAAATCCACTCTCATGCAATCATAATAAATAACACTGCCAATGTGACATCCAGCTAAATCCAATTTGATTAATGATTAACTCGAGATTCACTTTCACTCTCACCGAATGTTTCAATCTCTTCAGTAACAATTTCAAGTTTCTGCAAAATAACACAGCTTTGAAACAACAGGACATACGTATTCAGAAAGCTGTATTATACTGCATAATCTGAAACATGAAAACGTAATATATATATACTTATGAATTTCAACATTTTCAGTAATCCATAAGATGATATTCAAAGGAAAGCTGAATTTTTAAATCTACTTTTAGGTATTTAAAATAAAATTAATGACTATACTGCTATGATTGCAAGCAAGTGACTTCCTCGGCCTTTTGATTTTTTTTGCATTTGCAAGCATTTGAAGCAACAAGAAACATACAAAAACTCTTTTAGTTAATTTTACACGCATTTAACTCTTCTTTAGCAACGAATGCTCCCTAGACGATTTTTCATGCTGAATGAAAATTCGTTTGAAGATTACTTCTAATAATAGCTATAATTTCCAGCTTTCGGCAAAAAAATATTGGTTACAGTATGTGAGTTTATCATCACGCTTTGTGAATCTTCTGGGAAGACTATCGTTCCAATAAATGTCAAAAACAGTGCAAAGTGAAAAATTTGAAAAATTAAACGTTGGCTTTCTTACTAAGGTGTAAGACATCAGAGTACTTCCGTGTAGTCGTACTACATATACTTGGTTTGTACTGTAAGGTTGAGCGTATTGTACGATTTTTTCACTTATTAATTGATTCTCTCAAAACTATTTTACATGCACTATTGTATGAACTTTCCCGCCACAGGAGTTTTACATAAAATTTAATCTTTCGTTGTGATGTGCTTTGAACCAACTTTTTAACATCGCTTTCGTCATACTATAACTTTCAAGTTGTTATTTAACTTTAATCTGCGTCAAAGTTGTTCAGAAAATCATAATCAAACTACCGATAACCATTCTTTTTACTTATTTAATATTATATATTTTTTAAACGGTGTGACGGATTTTGCATGTTCAAGCCCAGGCTTCAAGCGGGCAAAACTGCCAATGAATCACTAAACGGGAGCTTGTGCCCAGCAATTAACACTTTAGAACTACAATAAGAATTTTAATTAGCCGAAGATTTGCTGATTTGTTAACAAAAACTTTATGCCCTATGCATTATTTGAAAAAAATAAATAAATAGTCACAAGATTTAAAATTGACTGTCAGGAATAATCTCTTAACTTATTTCAAGTAATGAAATGATGATTCTGAAGAGTTTTACATTTATTGCAAAACGATTTTTAAAAAAGAATCTTGAAATATTTTTATTTGTGGCTAAATATGTACAGCTATACATGGCAAAACTAAAACAGATAAACTGTCGCATATAGTACTAGCGAAACAAAACGTACAATTAAAAAAAAATTAAAGTTGAAGAAGTGACAATGTTTGTGACAAAAAATATAATTTAACGAGGAAACTTATCCTTTATAATTACTAGACACGTTTTTTATCAACATCTTCACAATGTAATGATCTATATGAAAACTATTTTTTTAAATTGTAATCTTGACTGAAAATATTTCCCAGCTGCTGCATTTTCCTTACATTAACAAGTTTTTGAAGAAAAGTATAATAACTTAACATAATAATGACTAGAAATACCATTTAAAAATACTATACTAAAGCTATGATTAAATGTAATCGCCTTAAAAGGTTCCACTTTGTCGATTGTAAAACCACCTTAATTCATCTTATGGACACGGTGTGTACAAATACATTGCCCGTCTTTTAATGCTAATGATTCTGCAACAGAGAATGTAACAAAATCTTGAATTTCATTCTGAGCAACATAAAGCTTCATGACTGTGTGTGGTATCCAACATTATGGAAATTAATCCAAGGCGTTCTTGTTTGCTTTTAAAGCAAACCAACGGTGAAGAAACCCTAAATATTAAGCAAGATAAGAAAAACAAAAGGGTAAAGGTAGAGAATCAAAAAGTGTAGAAAAATATTGCCCTGCACACTGGCTCGTTGAACTCGTTGCGGTTTTTTGTACAAAAGAAGTAGATGAAGTAAAAGGTACTGTTGTTGTTTTTTCTCTAAACTCCGATCCTGCATATTATACGAAAACTCTGAAAGTAAGGAAGTACGTCCGTATTGTCTTTCACAATCTCACAACTTTGCTTTTATTTTCACTTACAATAACAACAACAATGCCGTAGCGGAAAAGAAAATGAGAAATAGCAGCAGCAGCAAGTAGACACATAAAGAAATGGGAGTATTCTATGTAAGTAGTACACTGGCACTGGCAACACCGTGATTTAGATTAATCCCTGGACTCTTTCTCTATCTCTTTATCTTTTACTATTACTACTAGTTTTCTTTTTACACAATTCGCTAAGCAAGCCAAAAGCTGCAGCCCTTTTCTCTTAATTCAGTGCTTATATACTTTTCTACACTTGTTTGTATCTTTGTTTTCCACTGTTCCGTTATTCCCTTCCTATACACACAAAAATCCTTAACGAAAACTTTAGCATCTTAATTCCGCTTTTCTTCTTCTGTTTTTCTTTTTTAAACTTGGTCCATCGGATTACATTTCAACAGTAAGATAGAATGATAAAACATGTTGTATGTGTTTTCTGAAAAAAGAGAAAACTCCTAGTGAAAATATACTAACGCGGACTGCTTGCCTACTATTTTCCTCTACTGATTTCATTACTGGCGCGTAATAAGATGCTTTCCTTTATTTTCCTCCTGCTTTTTTCAACGGTGTGTGTATCCTGTTGTCTGTGCCTTGCCAGTTTGCTTATTTTTCGGAGTGGGTATTAAATGATTTCAGTTTCAGCGTTATATCAACATGTTTGGTTTTCTAGACGAGGATGCTCAACCATGACATTTTGACAGCTAGAAGTGTGCAGAAGTACAATAAGTTTACCAAGGAATGGAAAGCGTCAGGAAAAGGGGTTTCATCTGTTTAGAATCCGACTTAAAAAATAAAGAATACTTGTGCTACCACTCATTTGATGACATGAAAGGAAATACTAAGGGGCAGGCACACAGTTTCAAAGCTTGAAGCTCATGCTCCTACTAAAATTTTGTTTTTGGTTAAAATGATGCATTACTTTTTGTTTTGAAAGTACTTCCAACGTTCGTCAAACAAATTCCCGTCCATCTATTATACCTGAGGGACTTTGTTATTTTTTGTGACAACTTTTTTAATCTGCTTGAAAGAGAAAGACTCGAAGAAGAGCACAAGTCACGAGTTTTAAGTTGATGAAAGCATTCAGAGAGGAATATATGACATTTACGTGCCAGTGGAAATGAATGATGGAGTAAAGGTAAAATGATTTGAAATCTAAAAGGTTATTTTGTCAATTCTGTTTCATCTTGATTTTGGTATACGCTACGTGACAGTTCAAGATAAAACTTTGACAATTGTTATTGCAAGTCGTATGAATGAATGGATCAGTTTTTATACGATCACGTTTCTTAAATTGTCTATTTTTTATTGTTCTCAATTTCTACGCTAGTGTTTACTGGTTAGTAATTGTAATAGTAATGGGAAACCATTAAGTTTAGTTGATAAGCAGTAAAAATTTATTTAATGTTTGCCACGCCATTAATTCAAGCTTATTCCATATAAATAAAGGACGCCTTCATGACACTGTAAACTGCTTGTTCAATTCGATCTGCTGAACGAAAGAGAAATGTAGGTTGAAAGCACTAAAAAATTAATTTGCAATCAACCTTAAAATATTGTGATTGTCTTTTGCAAAAGTATAGTCCACAAGCTACTTGTACCACTCTCTGAAAGGTGATTAGTTCGACCCTTATCTATTTTCCGTGCTCATTTTTCTTGTAATATTAGCTGTTAGGTTACAAATAGCAGTCGTTTCCCCCTTACATTCTGGACACAACTACATTAATATAGAATTGAAAATATATCCCGTAATGCAAATTCCCACTCCCCTTTCTTCATTTTTTCCTATAAAACATAAAAAATTATCGCAAATCTTTTCCGCGGATATTCAGTCAACTCTTTCATCTCCATTCATGCATCTAATGCTTTATGGTATATAAAATGTTCCACACTATCCACACATATAATATCATTCTTTATATCTTCTGCCCGTTTCATTTCTCAAAATGGGATGAAATTCTCTGAGAAAGCTGACATTTAGTTAAGATTTATGCATTCCATCCATCTCTCAGGAACTGGGACTTTGGCAAAGTCACTTTTATGTGTTATGTTGCTGACGGTGGTCCTTGAAAGCAAGTCTGTTAAGTAGGTACATTACAATGTAATATGAAGTGACTTCATTGTCTTTGCAAAATGTGGCAGAGGAAAAAAGTGAGCCCTTCTCAATCTTGTGTGTATTTTTCGTGTACATTCTTATCGTCTGTATATTATCCCATCCATAGTTGAAAAGGTAACATCTGGAATATGCTTATACGAGTTTTTTGTAACTGTCAGCGGCTCATACGTTGAAAGTTAAACATTTTTTGTCGTTTTTCTCCGGTTTTGAGTTTGAAAATGTTGCAAGTTTCTTTTATTTTGATGTCTACCTAGGTATTTTGTGCCAAGGGTGCATAGTTGATAGTATTTTTACATTGTTCGTTTTTACACTACTGCTCCATAAAACTATTATTATTACCTGTGATTTAGGTTTTGTGTACCGAAAAACCTACTTGGGTATTATTGCAAAGTTTTTAAGTGCTTTGTCAGAATATATGAAGTTGCTGGTGCGATTCATGTTTTCAAGAGTACCTCGTTATTCTTGCAAAACTTTACCGCAAGGCGCTAACAACACAGTGCCATTTTTTATGCTTGAGTGAGTAGATAATAACGGAAGCTGGGTAATTTGCTGCATACACATATATTTATTTAATGTGAATAGGCATGTATAAAAGTTTTGTGTTTATAGGGGATGCTACCAGTATGTAGCCCACTAAATAGTACGTCATCAGTTTTCTAGTTTTGTAACAGCAAGACATTCAGTACTAGTATGCATGCGTCTATATATTTAGATTTGAATTTGTGTGCGATTTGGAACTTATTTCGGACAGAATATATATTATAAGCTATTTGTTTTTTAGTTTTCCCTTAGAAAACCATTTTGATTGGACAGACCTCGCACACGTTATGACATCCACAACGCCTTTTTGCCAACTGGATATACGTTTCCAAGCTTTATCCCGTCGCCATTGATTGCTTTATATAGAGTGTATTAGTTGTATGCGACAGCATAATGAACTTACCGGGTTTTTGCAAAGAAAAAGTAGAAAGTAGAAACAGAGCAGAAGGAGGAGTGCTACCCAAAGCAAATATGTGTCCCAAATTATTGCTTACATTTGTCGAACAAGACAAAAGTTTGCAGTCATCGCTTCTGACCGAAACTCATATGAAACGTCCCTCGACTTGAAAAGCGTAAAAACGAGTACAGGAAGCTAATAATCTGTAGCACATGACAAATTGCACAGTTGAGGGCAAGACTTGACTCTTTAGGTGATAGGTTTGAGGGAAAATGATTGAGACATACGTTCGCCTCCACTTGCCGTCTTAGGTTTAAACTCCTATTATTTGCCAGTTTTCTCCCAGCACGAACATCATCATGGCACAAGAACTGTTATGTATACTCTAAACACACGTACAATGTAACAAATGCGTTACAATCACCGTACTAAAAATGATGTGATATAAAAAATATGAGGCATATATATGAATGAATGTGATTCTCAGACATGCACACACTGAATATAAGAAAAAAGACAAGGTATTATATAATGTGCCTTTAGTTTACGTCACAAGTAGTGTTGGAAAATATCTACCAACAAAACCTTACAATTTTCTCCTCGACATGAAGTGTTCCATCTTCCGAAATACGCTATCCCAAAGCAATTTACAGCATTCCATCGCCCCTTTTTTATGTGCTACGAATCATACAGCATGCAAGTTGAGTTCACGTCTTCAGTTTTCTCCCTTATTTTATGTCTCAAAAAAAGAAGAATATACTTTGCCAGGCTACAATGTTTTTCCTGTGTTTGAGTGAGAGTGGAAGTATGTGCCTCATCCTGTGCAGCATGAAGGTTAGTTGAAGAACGAGAGAAGAATGGCATGTACTATGTGCTGGTGGCAGCTAACAGAAGAAGAAGAAGTAGCGACTAGGCGGTAGTCTAAATAAATCTTGTTCAAAAACATATAAATTGCTTAACTTGTCTCAAGGCAATTTTTCCTTCCTCTCTTTTTGGATCTTCATCCGGTTGGTCACCCACCCACCATGAGTTCCCTACATTTTTCCCACATGACCATTTTATAAAAAAATCTATGAGTCTCCTCTCTCCTGTGTCGCTTGCTAAAACGTACGTCGAAAATCGGAAACTGTTCCTGAAAGTAGAAGGTGTTTACTAAATCAAATGCGCATAAGAAATTGCTGCACATCTTTATGAAACCCTGGAGCCACTAATAATGAATACCTGAATTGAAACTGTTTGGCGTGAGGATATTAATGTTACTGCTATTTTGAATTTACGCTGAACATTGCATTTTCCGTAATACAATAATATTTAATACATTTAGGAGTTTTCTCAACTCGTTCGCTTCCCGTGTCTCCGCTGCAGCAAAACGTTGAGTTTATGCTTTTTTTATTACAATGAACACCAACAAATAAAGTTAACGTTACAAAATTTCACCCATGGCTAGCTTTAAAATGCTAAATAAATTTTACGCTATCTCATCTAATCATTTAAGATACCATCCACGAAATTAAAAATGTCTTTCTCTTAAAGTACTTGTGGAGGCAACTTGGCCATAAAAGTCTTCCATTTCTACCTTTAAAATATCATTTCTACAGCAAAACGTTAGGTTAGAATCATCATGCCTCGTTCAGCGAATGGAAAAAATAAAATCCCAAACGAGAGACTTGAAAGTTTAAAAACTTAAATGTGGTAAGTTTTACGTACTTTAGGCGTTGAAAATAGGTACGCATACGGTAAATAAAATAAAGTTGTATGTTTGTTTTGCTATTTTCTTTTAAATTTATTGCGGACAACATAAATTCTCCTCGCTTGCTCCTTCTGCGTTCCTATCCATCTGCTATGCATACCTTTACGCAAGCTTTCTCCACTTTCCTCGCGCGCTATTGATGTTGTCTGCTCATTTTTTGCCTTTTTTAAGGATTTTGTTCTCATAGAAATGCGGCAGTGTAAAACAAAGCTTCTTTGTGTGTGTAGCGACTAGAAAACGCATTGAATTATGATGAAAAAACACATTCAACTAGAAAGAGAAAACCGAAGAGCTTTTCCCCATTCTGTTCGCCTGTAAAAATCTGTAAACTTACAACAGTACACTGCAAAAATCACATAAATATGATATTCTTAACATATATCATAATAATATGTATAAACATTCCTTTTGCCCTTTTTCGAGATATTACAAACACCAGATACATTTCATACAGAAAATAACACAACAAGGATAATCGTAATATATTATTGTAGTGTACATTATGGATGTTTTTAAAAATTATGAACCGTTCGCAAAAACGTTTAGGGTAATTGCAACTTAATAATAAGATAATCAGATTTTTATTTTGCTTTAACATGCTAAACAGTGATTTAGAAAAGGTTTTTAGCTTAGCTTGGCTCTGCCTCTTTGAATCTGAGTAAAAGCCGAATATCCGAAACACTCAGGGGCAACAGCCCAGCTCATTATTGTGTATTTCGGCAACTTGCTTAATCTTAATTGCCCCTTTAACATACGTTACTCTCATTTGTTGCAACATTACGTAATAAATATTTAATGGCCGCGTAATAGTTTAATTTTCTGGGTAATATACACTATAAAATAAAAAGTTCACTAATGAAAAGATGAACTAGGAGAAACCGATTCGTTGTATTTTCAGAAAAACGTTGTTGGGAAAATTTCATGGGAAAGTTGTTTGTTCATGATAGATAATACAGTAAACACACCTTTTGCTAACGTTATTAACGTTTGGTGAAATCCCTTTCAAAGCCTAAATTTTATCAACGAAACTCGTGTACACTCTATGGCTTACTTGTAAAATGCCAAAGTGAAAGTAACTTTTCTTATTACGTGTGGATTGTGCTAGATGGCACAAGGCCTACCATTTGGAAAATCCATCTTTGTTGATCGTATACACGTTCATCGGTCCTGGAATAAAATGCTGCAAAGTATTACATCACATCTCTATGTTAGTAAATGTCTTTCTAGACCATCATTCATGATCGGTTTGCCCCGTACGGAAATATAGGTATATAATATGCTAGAGATTCTGATTGTAACCAACATCCGTAATACTTCACAATATTTTATTATTACAACCAATTGAATTTGCCAAACTTATCATGTGAATGTGCTAATTTTCAACTGCATATTCAAAGTTTTAGTCCAGTATTGTTTGAATAGGTACTATCTATAACTAATAACGCATAAATGAAATGTTAAAAAACATTATCCAGCTTCCATCCAAATGAGACTGTAGAGTTATAATGGCATATTTTAATTCAAGTGCATGTATTTTTGCAATAATTCATGCAAAAAAATGATGTTACACATAACAAAATTCGCTCACTTTAAAGATGTACCTTTTTGGTGTTCTTGAAAGGAAATTGCCGGAAAAGTGGGGTTCGCCATCCATTAAGCGGATCTTTTTTGTCCAAATTACTAGTTATCCAGACATTCATGGTAAATGGTTTTACGAGCCTCAAGGAATACTCATATTCTGCATGTCGACATGGTTAGTCTCATCACCATTATCAAAAAGAGTGGGAAGCAAAGGTAGCAAACGAATGACGAAAAATTGTGACCTTAAAGACTTTTAATAAAAAACGTTGAGCAATCTTCAAGTAGCGTAGAAGAAGCCCTCTGTATGCAAAATGATTATTGCTCACTATGTACTGCAAACTAGTGCCCTTTAAGAGATATCGGATGTCCCTTTAAATATATATCCAGAGACTGGAAGAGCATTATTATTTCCATTTCGGGCTGATGATAATAGACTTTTCCAGTAAACATGCTTAAGTTATGTCGATGTAGAGTAATAATATGGAGTATGTGTACTTTTCCCATTTCTTACTTGTTTCCATGCCTCGCTAGTAGATTGAATGCATATGAGTGTGTTCAGAGAAGCAAAGAAAAGTGGAACAACGGTACTGTGCTAGTAGAGATAATCCACGTTTTCCACCAGCTTCCAGTCAGTTTGCTACCGGGCAAAAAGTAACGACCCTCTCTAATGCTCTGAATTGTAAGCGCTATAGTTGACGTGAATGGAATGGGAGATGAGTGAAGCCAGTAGCGATATTGTAGAAAAAGCCACTACCTCCTTCTTGTTCGTTTACCAAAAGCTAACGGCTTCGCTTTCACAATCTTGCAAAATTTCTTAATTTTCCCGTATACGAAAGTGAGTTGTGCTGTTGTTGCCGTGTTTCCTTTGCGAGCTCCAAGAAATGAACCAAAAGTCCCTGAGGACGAGCCATATTGGAATTAAAAGATTAAGTCAGCCACCATTTTGCATGAAATAATTAAAAAACACTTGTGCTTTGAGTTTTTCTCATATGAGTAATAAAATTTGTTCCATCCATTTCAAAAATTAAGCGGCACATTTGATATGGAAGGCAGGTATTTGGTTTGAAGTTGTATTATGGGATGGTAGATATCTTTCTGTATTCATTTACACATTTGCTTCAAGCAAGAAACTTGGTATATATGTAGGCGCCACATACTCACCACACAGCAGAACAAAAGAGCTCACACCTATCCAGGGGATTATGATAAGTACCAAGTTAGTATTTTATAGTGCCATTAACAATCACATAAAAGCAAATGCTTCTTTTGATCATTTTGTATCTCTCTAAATTGCGTGCGCAGAATATGACCACGCGATAAAGTCAAAATTCAAACTTGCTGTTTTTATTTTTAGCGCATAATACTAGCCGTGAAATCGGAACATTTAAAACAGTCTCCCTCCTCTATTGAAGTTGTGGAAAGAGGATGGACAGAAAATATTTTCTCTCTAATTGGGAGCCTGCTGCTGAATGGTGATTCGTGATTCTAAATAAAGGCACAAGTAAAACTAGTCATTTTTTATTCGAATAGTCTGCAGTTAAGTGTGAATTGCTAGGACGAGAGTAGAATCCAATTTACGCTTTCTTCTCTTGCTTCTTGTCTTTTTTGGTACTGAGGATTACACTGGTCTCCGCTGACGGTGCTGACGTTACATGAAGATTAATGTTTAATACCCGCTGCTTTTAGTTATTACCACGCGATTCGAAATAAGGAATTGATTTATAAGGTCTCTGATAAAAATTACGATACGTGGGTGTCGAATCCAATTTTCAAAGTAAAATATAGTGGTCATTGATCGGCTGCTTGGGGCGAGGACAACGTAATTTCCGGCTATGTGGAAGCTCATTTCGTACTACTAAGACATAGTCGTTGATTGTTTTAAGGGACAGACAAGAATAAAGATGCAAGACTTAGTCAAGCTTTCTTACCTTCATAGAAATCAAAAGTTGTTGATGCCAAGGAGTTTGGTATATTTTATATACTATGCGTATACATATTAGTAATATAGTTTGCTTTATTCTATCAATAATTAACTAAAGTCTATCATTAAAAGCTAAACTTGTATACTACATGAAGTTTAGCATGTGTATGTAAATTTTTGGAATGTCGGTATCCAACTGAAATCCTTAGTTCATATAAGCGATATCACATTGACTATCGCATACTACGTAAAGGTTGTTGGAGATTCATCGAGCCCATGTTTTGTTCTCCAAAATGCAAAGATTTTCAACAATGAAGTATTTCTGGAATAAACTTTACTGATTCATTATGGCATCACTTTTGTTGTTGAGATACTTAACTCTTCTTCATGGCTTCCTGCTATGTTTTTTTTGCCGGCCAATTATTATCTATTAATGTTTCTATGGCATTAGTATGATTACTAGCTAATAATAAATACATATTTGAGTCCACTTTTCTTGACACTAATGCGTGAATGTGAAAAGTTATATACATGTACAGCAAAATAAAAAGCATCTTTATACGAACCTTTGTGTAATGTATAATTTAAGTTACCAGTTGGGGTTCTAAAATGCTGTTGTACATAAGTCATGACTCTAGACGTAACTAAAATGTGGATATATGACCATTTGTGCAAGTTTAATAATTTTTACAAAAAGTGTCATTTTTCTTGTCAAGAAGCACAAAATGGTTCACGAAAAACTCTTAAAATGGCGATATATGACCTTAGAGTGATAACAAAAATAAATACGAATGGAACAAGTTTGAATGTTAAGTTAACTACATTTTCTGAGAATCCATTACATCGAATGAAGAAAACACTTTACGTAAGTTTTGATTATACACAAAGTCTTACGTCACAAGAAAACCTACAACTTTTTTCTGTGTTTACGTTATGAAAACATGCTCTCTGCACAGTATTATTTTAGACTGGTTCTGTTTTTCTTTACTCAGATTATTTTTTAGGTATATATATACAATACGTTATTATTTGGTACCCGAAAAAACGCTATTACACGAACACAAAAAAGATACAATGCCATTTTGTCCCTTGCTAATGTTCATGACTTTTTCTACGATTTGTGGCCATCGTGCCGCAAACTATGAAACAGTTTTACTACATTCCCTTGTTAACTCTCTCCCTTTCTCCGACAAAAAATGCAACTTTATGATCAGAGCGACGACGGCACAAACGGTAATGCCGACGACATAGTTGGCTGTTGTCCTTTCTGATGTGACGATATGGCATGACACAAAAAGTGTACACAATTCCTTTAAAAACAAACAAATAGGCACATGCAGAGAGACAGTGATTCTACAAAATAGCCACCAGTATATAGTTACTTTTCCCGTATCATTATTATCACAACTTCATATAACTAAACCACTGCCACTACCAAAAAGTGTTTTAGGACCAAGAATGTTATTAACATACCGGCTTCACTTTGTTAGCAGTAGTCAGTTGCCTCAACGACAGACAGAATAAAAACGTATAAGTACATGATTTCTCTTCGTTACCACACTACTACATGTCTCATACTTTTTTTACTTTCTTCCCTTCAACTTGTATTTTCTTCTTTCCTTTTTTGCTGTTGTGCTTGCACTTTGTTTACATTGTCAAAGTACCTATATATTTTCATCCATCTACTACAAATAACGCAAGAAACGAAACGACCAAAACCCTTTATTTTTACATTATTATAACAGCAACCAACTTCGAACCGAAAATAAAGTAGTTTCGTTACGTTGGGCGATATGATTATTTTATACATTTTCCATCCTTGTTCTACATTTGCTGCCCCAAAGAAAGACTTGTGAAGCACTCTGCTCCACTACTCTAAATAATTGTAAGAAGAGCAATACTCATCTCCGTTTATGTAAACACGTTTCCTTTGCTCTGCTCTGGTGCTGCTGTGTATCCTCCTGATAATTTAAACATCACAAAGGAATTCAAGGATACATAAAATGAAAGGCGGCTTTATGTAAAGAGCAAAGACATCAGATGAAAGTACAAACAAGTCTGGTAGAAACTTTTTTTAGTTTTGAATTGTGAATCAACTTTTTTAAAGAAAAGAGAAAAAGAAAAATTGTTAGATTTGTCTATTGTAATAATATAATAAGTGTTAGGGAACATTTTTGTTCTTTTTGCTGTTACTTTTTTTTATATAAAAGAGTAGTCTTCATTGCTGTCTTTTTCTTTGTTTGTGAAGCGACCCTTAGACTACTCCCTTCATTTCATATCTTTAGCTAGCATTAACGATGCTTCCATTCTAAAAAAGAATAAAATATTCTTTTTATATTAAATACTCTTGTATGCAGATTTATATCAGTTTTCTTTCATTGTACATTTTAAACATACACTTTTCAAATACAAAAAGGGCAACCACCTCCAGCTCTTTATTCACATTCCTTTTAACTTCTCAGTTTGAGAAGGACGGACGGTATAGTACGAAAGGCGAACAATCTCAACTTTTTCATTCTCTTAATTTTTACTTGCTTCTCGCGCAAACTTTCATCTCTTGAGAAAATCTACAATGGTACGCATAACCCTTGTAAAAGAAATTACGCTGCATTACATAATACTACGTACTACTCTTTTCTTGTCGCATGCCTCCTTCAGAATACACATCTACCATCTTACTCTCACTCACTACAATATTATTTCTTTTTAGATGACCATGCTCCCATTGTCTCCACATTTTTTCGTTCTCTAATATGGCAATAACACTTTGCTGGGATATGGCTACATGTAATATTTCTCTTAAAAACATCTTTGTAATATATAATACCACATGTGTATGTGGATACCGCGTCAGTACTATGCCCCAAAATTTGAACAGTTGGCCCTTTTTCATTCTCTTATTCTATTCGTGTGATATATAAAAAGGAAAAAAGTCTTTGAATACTTTTCTTTTCTCTACTTTCCATGTCACACATCCAGAAAGAAAGAAAGAAAAAAGTGTGAGAATCGTACGAGAGAAGGTAATGGGGAAAATTCAGTGAAAAGGCAACCAGGACACATTTATCTATCCATCTCCTTACATTTATTAGCCTCCAAAAACTCATGAGATTCTTACCGCCACTAGAGGATCCTATTTTCTTTTCGTGTGACACATTTTGCTTGTCTTCCTGGGACTTTAATATTATCATGGGACAAGAGGCTCTCTGACTGTGCCTTCGCTCAAATAGTAGCACGGTTAAATAATAATGCTAACTGTGAGAGTAATTTTCTTCATGAAAATTGTGTACCAACTCAAAATGAATGTGCATGGAGGCACATAATGGAAACTCGCACATGCTTTGTTTACGAAGAAAGTTGGAAGTCTGCATAAATTGTATGAACTAAAATGCAATAAGAACTCAAGCAGCCAACTTATGGGGTTTTAATCAGCCAAGATGTTGGCTAATCTTTTATGCATTATGTCATATTTGTATTCTGTGTGATTTTACTTTCCTTAAGTTAGCATCGCATTTCTAATAGGTGTGATGGGTGTGAAGCGCGTGTTGATGAAGCGGTAGAAAGTATGTCAACCAAGTTACTTTCTTCCTGATTCACTATGCAGAAATAGTCTGCAGGGTACATACACAAACGTCTTTGTCAGTGTCAGTCTGATTGGATTAAACAATATATTATGTTTTATCTCCTAGGTCCGTAGCACATGATCATTGAGAATCTCCATCTTATTTCCTTTCCTTATATCTAGGGTGCATAGTGTGACTGTGGTATGCACAAAATTGGAAAGAGCATTAAAAGTATCAAACTCTAGACTGTTCATGACTGAAATTGTTAGCAAGTGTGTCAATACATCACAGAGAACTATCAAACCTGCGATGAATGGAATAATGCATTTTTGTATGTGTGTAGAAAACTTTATAAAACCCTTGAGCCACCACGTTGCGAGTTGAAGATCCCACTTGATTCAGTGGCCACTCTGCAATCCAACGAGTGGCACCTCCATGCCTGCTACATTAAAATTCCTTTTGTCTTGAACCAACTTACCATAATTAACGGAGCGTATTAACATTCGTTTAAACAGTTGACAGACTTCCATTCTAGCGTGTCAATTGATATGCAGTTGTACATTTCTCCTTCATAAGTGTGAAAATCAATATTGTACTATATATACACCAGAACAAATACAACATTAAAAACCAATAAGCAAAATGCAGAAAATAAAGAGCAAATCATCTTATCTATTACCAAAGAGTTCTTTTCTAGAAACCCTAATCCAACAACAGCTCAAATGATTGAACTTGCTGTCATAGAAGAAGTGATGATGTGAGAGTAGGCATGTATATTTTTTGGAACTTTCATAGCATTTATGTGGTCATACGTTGCTCGGATTGAACAATATACGACACTTAATTGACGATGTTTTTATTGGTTACAACAACAGAATTTTTTTGGCACTGACAGTTCAATCGGTCAAAAAATAATAGCAAAAAGGATAGCTAAGGATTCTGTACTTTTGTTATCGGAGTCTTTGTCGAACTTGGCAGACACTTTCCGCACATCATCAGCATCTCTTAGGGCCTGTTCTGTCAACCCGGCCAGTAACTGAAAAAAATCTGCAATATTACGTAACATTCAAAAGGAAAAAATGTTAACAGTACTCTGTACGAGAATGCAGAAAGTGGATTCTATCGTTCCTTTTAGATGTACTCTTCAGGCAAGCATTGACATAAGAATGGAGTTTTGGTGGCTTGAGGCGGTACGGACTAGCATTACTTACGCTACTCTATAATATATTTGTACTCATTCACGAACATTTTTATGAAAACAAAATTCTAGCTTATTTTCTCCCATACTTAAAGAACTTTGAATAGAGAAAGTGCAAAGATGATGACGGTTTTGGTATATTATAGAGAAATGGAAAAAAAGTCAGAAGTACAAGTACTGCTGGGTTTTTTTTCGTTTCATATGTGTATTAGATAGAATACTACCGCCGTACCAGTGTTGGCATCGCCGTTTGCTCTTGTGAAAATATTAAAAACAGTGAATCCAAGTATAGAAAATGGTACCCTTAGAGCGTATGGTTCACTTACTGTAGGGAGAGTGCCGAATTCTGAGACCGACTTGGTCCGATCGATTTCAACATGAGCAACAAAACAGAAGGGAAGCATTCACAGATAAAAAGCTAAGGAACATTTTTTTTTCTTTTGCTGGAGAGATATAATGCGTGCACTTGAGCCCTACTCGGGTATCCATTTTATACATGACTCGCAGTTACTTCGCACCCTTACACATACAGTCAGACACTACATGGAATCTAGTGATATTGTGAAACTAACTTATTATAACGGAATATTTTTCTTAGATTCTCCCTTCCACCCGAAAAAATTCCAATGTAACAGAAGTAGTCTTTCTTTTCATGGTCTTGTTCTTCTTTTTCTCAGCTCAATTCCTTCCGTGACTGCCACTGAAGTGCCAGAAATGTGCTGGAGAGCAAGTCTGGTGGACGGGAATAGGGAAAAGCTTCGCATAGCGTTTTGTCTCCCTTCTTTCTTGCCTAGTTGTAAAAGTAGCTGCAGAAGCAGCAGCGGTATCAAAAAGCCGGGAAAAGTCTCTGGTTCGCGTTTGTAAAGCCGTAACAACAGCAGCGAGCGGTAGGTACACGCACTCCTCTCGTAAATTTCAGCCAAAGCATGAAATTCTGCAATAGGAATTTGGTTTGCCTTTCTAAAAGAAGCAGCAGCATAGCAATCCTTCCTTCCTAACTCTGCTTTCTTTCGTTTTCACGTCAGACGAAAGTCTTTGGACGACTCGCTTTCCCCTGGTACGTTCCTGTATCACCGCTTTCAGTTTCAGCCTACACGTCAGTTGAGACACATCTTTACACGATATCTTTCATCGGCACGGAGTTGTACGGTGGAAGGCAAGCTGATCCTTTGTCTTCGTCCGCTCTCTCATCCTTTTTTGTTGGCAGACGCCAAGAGAAGGGAATCACAACTGCAGTAGAAGTGAGCATCTGGCAAATGAGCTAACATCTTTTAACACCCAGAGACCTCAAAGCCAAATTCGTTTTCCCCTTCTAATTGTACAACCACACGCTAAAAAACTATAGTAAATCACTAGCTGATTAATTCAGACTAAAACTCAATTTATTCTCCTCACAAAACCGAGATCTCAAGTTATAAGATATTTATGTGAAATGTGACCTAAAACACAAAGTGGTGGTAATTGACTGGCGTCTCCTATTCTCACATGCGGACAAAAGAACTTTATCTTTCAAACAAGTTAACAAACACAAATTTTCTTCAATTATGCATAGCTAAATGTAACTGTTGTACTACATTACTACTCTGGCTACTCGACTTGACACAGTCTTGTACAGCCAAGGAACATAAAAGTTATTGTAGTTGTATTTTTCAACAAAAGAGAAATCTGGCACTTTGGAACTGACATACAACTGATTGTAGGCTATAAAATTGGCACTGACAAAATTAAAATAAGCAGATTCTTTGGCTTGCCAGCATTCCATTCCTCGTGAAATGTAATAATAATAATAAACGAGTGGAAAAGCGCGTGCTTTACAACTCTGTTGTAATAATTCAGAGAAACACTCGTTATTTTTGTGCGTTGATTCTGACAAGAACCACCCAACATCAAAAACTACCATCTATGTGTTGTTTTGATGAGGGGAGATAGATGTAAGACTAACATCTCCCCAGAGAAGTTGTAACTCATCAAAAAACAAGAGTATCTGTTGCTCACTTGTTGTTTTGTTGTGAACCATCATTATTATTAGAGAGACTCACGGTTCTGCAAAATTTTATAAGACTCATAATATTAATAATAGTAGAAACCAAATCACAGGGACTTCCTCTCTCCGGTTTTACAACGGTATAATAATAAAAGCGGATGTTCCTTTTGCATTCCTTCCTCTACTGTACATACAGCACTTTGTTTTATCTTCATCGTCGTCGTCCTATCTTTCGCCTGCTGGTAAGTATAAACCTTTTACTCACATAACTTATTTACGATTTTCATTCGTTTCTTTGTAATGTGAATACCCTTCTTGGATATCTTTCCCGTGAAAGTTTGCTTTAGCACAAAAGTTTTGAGTTTGGTGTTCGACGGGTGGTATTCCCACGAAATTATTTTCTTTTAATGAAGCCTGCATCAAACACCTCTTAAACATTCCTAAAGTATTCATACTACTTTAAATTTACAAACTAAAAGCAGTATTACAATATAAATTTTGAGTGTGCGTGGCATTTATTTAATGGCATCTTGATGACTTTTCACTTCTCCTTCCGTCATCCTTCTTTAAAACCCAGATTTTGTAATGGTGATGATCGCCTAAAAATACATAAAATATTGTATACAGACTATACTTTTTGTTTATCAATACAAGTTCTGATCATGGCGGTAATCATTCCTGAAAAAATTATCCATTTTAATGTTGATTATGCCTAACTACATTATGAGTAAAATTATTGAATTTGACTATACATGTGATATGTATTACTAGCTTAATATAAAAATAACAAAATCGTACATCTGATTCATCTACCCTGGCTGTTGCAAGAACAAGCATTTTAATTCCAATAAAACCTGTTTGCATTTCACTCATTTCCTCCAGTACAGTGAGAGGAGAGAAAAAGTTAAAATGAAAGGCATCCACCATGCATACTATCTCAACCACCTACATATAATAATAAGCTGACTGAACCAAACAAGTGTTTCGCATTCATTTGCATGATTAAGGCAATTTGAATACTTTACACTGACTTCCTGCGGTCCACTAGATTGAAATAATAATGAAGCGGGCATTGAAAAGCCAGAAGAGTGCGTGTTTTTGTAGCTTCAGTTTGGATGATGATGATGATGTATCTATCGCGTGTTCATGTTGCAGCACACTTTCCCCGTCAAAATGTTGGGGTAAGGTGCTTACAGAACACTGAGATACACTCACTTAAACCAAACCGAGAACAGCTAACCCTGCAAAACACTAAGTTGCTGCTTTTCTAGCAAACTCTCACAGAATGATACCGTCTCATCCCGTTCACTCAAGCAGAGTGCCACATTTAGAACACTTCACTTATTGCCCTTCTTCAGTTGAGCTGTGCGATGACTGTTGTTGCCGCTCTGTTCTATATGGTTTATTATTACCACTTTCCGTCTATAAAGTACGTAAACTCTTGCCATGATATTGATAAAGCTCCGTTTCGTGTGCGTCTGTTACTGTAACTACTTCTGTTACTCATCAGCAGAAAAGCTGGTGAAAGTTTAAATGAAATTAACCTTTCGTAAAACAATAGAAGCAGTAGAGAAAGGAGTTTTTCTTCAGTTTGAGCAGAGTTCTTGTTTTACATACTTTGGAGCGAAAAGTACTATAACCCGTGTTCCAAGTGCTGATAGAACATACATACATTTTATAAAGCATAGAAATAGTATTATTCATTCATGCTAATGAAACCATATCAAATTCAGACAATGAAATTTAGGAAATGAACTTTAACTTTTTTAATTCATTATAACATATTATAACATTTTTAAGAGACTACTTTTTCTTGCAACTGCTGTATTCGCGTGTTCATTGTTTTGGATATATTATGTCGGTACAGTTAAGCGATGTATATTACCCTTTCTTTCTAATAATATTTTTAAGTATGGCGAAAACTTTGTACAATGGTAGTACTTGGGTTACACCATTGTGCATACCGAATATACACATACATGCTTTTGGTGTTCTTTTTCGTATATAGGTAGTACCAACAATATGCGTAAACTGAGTAAAATACGAACAGATCTGCTCTGCTCTGTAAACTCTGGTTTCCAATTTTCCAATTTTCTACTCAAAAATTCTACTGCTCTACTGGGTCCTTAAATCATAGAGTGGAAGAGCAAAGCCCATGTTAACCTAAACTTTTTGTAATGGAAAACCGCTCACCGCTCACTGACAAAGTCACTGATGTCGTTTGGGTTCAGTGATTTTGGTATTTGTGTGCAATCGTTTCCGGTACGTCAACTTATACCTCGTATACAGCTATCAAGGTAAATTTACGTGAGATGTTGCTTACTTGCTTTTCATACAAAACTTTATACGTCTTGCTAATTTTTTCCCGCAAAGAAAAAAAAGTTTATTTTTTTACTTTTAGAAAAGCTAAAGACCATTTCACCTTGTTAGCTAATCTGTTGCAAATTTATGCCAAAATAAACACAGTGCGTTTATTTGTTATTGCCAAACTCAAGAAAATTTATTACAATTTTACAAAGAGGAAATGAAATATTTTCATTTCATTCAACTATGCATTTTTATTAACGATTATAATTGCCCCGATAACGAAACATTTGAATTTTTTGGCAGTGATCGATAACTGAATCAAGAAAAGAAGTTTTGAAATGGCTGATGGTCGTATCGAACATGTTAACTTACTACAACCATACCAACTTGATTTTGCTGTCTTCTGTTAAATACGTGTGATATAATATATTCATTTTCAACTACAAACTGTTTGCAAGTTGTAAACTTCAAACATCGTGCCAGTCTATCATTTAATTTGGGATGGAAATGGCGAATCTAAGTAATAAAATTTTATGTACAACGGAGAAAGTGGTTGTTATTCTGCCTCCAAAAAGCTACAAGAAATGGATCATCATGAAATCTTAAGTTTTAAAAAATCCTGGTAAGGTAGTAGCAAAGTTTACGTACACTGCTCCATCTCCGACATTTTAACAAATTACATTGAGGCTTATTATGGGACACCAGTCTTTGTTAGTAACTCTTCGTATAAAAAATATGAGCACTTTAGAGTAGCGTGAGTAGGTGTGGAGCATAAAGTAGCGCTCTTGAAAATGTAGTTTTAGGTATTTTTCGGTTATTGGAATGGTTAGAAAATCAATACGTTTTTTCGCAAGACTTGTAGGAACCCATAACCGAATACGGAATTGAAAAACTCGAAACCGTTGGAGAGTTATCGTGCTTAGTAAGGAAGGACGGAGGAATGGGCAGACACATCAAGATATTAGGAGTAAATACTCACATTCGTGAACCTTAATAATCTATTTAGTTCAAGACACTACCCCGAAATTGCATTATAGGATGAACAAGAACCAAAGTTAGACTTTTTCATAATAAGATGAGTTTTCAACAAATGACAAAAGGAAACCCCCTTATATCTTTAGCTGAGAACGCAACGCACTTTGCATCTTTTTGCATGAGTACGTAAGTATTTATTTATAACATATTATACAATAAAGGAAGTCCTGGCGAACGACTAAAAGCAGCTAAGCATAAACTTTTTGAGAGACAAACATTAGTAAGCGCGATAACGATAAGAAAAATCTTTCCAGCAAAGATCTTTCAAGTATAAAATTGTGTAAGGCTATTCACATGGAAGACCAAGTACTGCAGTATATGTGTACTAGTGGTAAGTATGAATCCGTTAAAAATAACTATGACCATTGCGCCCTTAACTGCAGCTGCTGTGTTAGTCACGATTTTAACACAGGGCAACTTTGTGCAAAATAAAGAATGTAAAGGAATATAGTCGTGATGCACGTGGATATACATATCTTCTATATAACTTTGTGCTTTGGTACAAAAAGTCAGCAAAAGTTGAATCATATCTATTACAGTTATAAGTATTTTTTGTATTAAAAGTAAGTATAAAGTATTTGAAAGGGTAAAATGCACACAAAGACTTGCACATATTATACAGTTAACTGTTATATTCTACAACAGTCGCCACCACCTTGTGCTTTTCTCCTTGGTTTGTTGTGTTTGCTTTTATGATCAGAATCAAAGGACGGAGAAGGGTTCTTTTCTCACACAAAAGAGTCACAATGGAAAACCTTATAGGGCACACATCAAATACACGCGAGCAGAGGCAGCAGAAGCTTCCACTAACTGCAAGAGATAAGAGGCAAAGGCTAAGCGTCGGAGCATTTGGGCATTGAAAGACTGGAGAAAACACAAGAAAAGCGTCTCTTGCTTGAAGACGAAGAGATTACGAGCTCTTCGTGAACAACCCTCTCTCGCGTTCTATGGTAGTTGGCTTTGGAGGACTATGTTGTATGTGTAGTTGATAATGGCTTAAGAGGATTAGGTGCAAAAAATTGAAAAATAATCAAGTAAGTCGTTAGCAATAATCTTCGCAATAAAAGGCATCTTTTTTGCATGCACAACGCATAATATACTTTGCTTGATGGCTGGATACCAAGTCACTTTGGAAAGTTTCACGCAAGGAGTGTGCGATTTTCCCCGTTGCCAAACTTCTTTCTAAATGAGGAAATTCCGTTTTCACTCTCAACAAACAGAAGGAAATTTTATGAGCTGATTAAAAAGTCATAAGAGTAGGAGGACCGCATGTTGATACATAGTTGGATGCGGAATACCTACAAACAACTTATCAACGACTAAACCTAGAGTGTATAGGGCAAGTTTTAAAAATAGACTCTAGGTAAATGCTATTTTCTCAAACATGTTTACATATTCGTAATTTTAGCATGCAAGTTCTAGATGTTTGTTTGCTTTTACTTCATTTAGCATATTAAGTCATGACCAACATTTGTAAGGGTTAAAAAGGTTACATTTGCTACTCGTCTTCTACCGCGTTCATTTTATTTAACTGCGAAAAGCATATATTTCATTAAATATCTTAACCAACATTTTTTATTGCCGTGCACTATTATTCTCTATTACAAAAATGTCATTTCATAATAAACTAGTTTCTAATTCGCTGTCGTGAGCAAACTAGATATGTAAAATCGTTTCATGACAGAAAAGTGACATTTGCTAGAAATTACATTTTAATTGTATGGTACATTCAAATACGTAGTTCAGCTGTGATTCATAAATGCGATAGTTTTGGTATAACGTTAAAGGCTCTTCATTCTTCTGTATTCGCAAGTACTAAAATTTCACCTACCTACATAATAATAAGTGGCTCTGGGATACCCATAGAATGCCTAGAAAACAGTGCTTCCTTTTGTCACTTTTCTTTTTACTGGTACATACAACAACAAAAACAACATGAGAACAAAACTGATGCCGTTGCGTTGAGGTGAAGAGGCGAGATCCGGAAAACTTGACAAAGCTCAAAATACCCCTGTCACGTCATGCTGCACGATTCTTTGTCGTTGAGTAGTGTGTCTGGTTCTCCGTTTAACAAAAAACTTTTAGCTATCATGTATGTCAGAGAAGAATACCAGTATGTAGGAAGAAAAGGAGGCAACATCCTATACACACAACTAGTTTGGAACTTTTTGAAAGTTACTCGTTTCTCATTTTATACTACTTTAACATGTATAAATGATCCCTTTCTTTCTCTTTATTTGTCGCTTTCGTTGCACTACTACCATTCATGTGCCACACGTATTACGTTGCAGTGTATTTCGGTTGACTACCAAACCAGCATGTCAGAAATTTGGTTGCTTTTGTCATATATAAGGAAAAATTTGAAATCCTGAAATTTCCAACCCAGTGGGAACGAAAGAGAATATATAATATCTGTGTGTTTGCCATGTGCATCTTGTAAAACTTTGGTGGTAACTAACAAGTAACTGAACTCAAATCTGACTGTCTGTGTGAAGTAGTTCCTTATAAATATTAGACTTTCGATAACTCTAGCAATTCCACTACTGTTTCCACATCAGAATCGCTATTGTCCTCTATTCAGTAGCAGTGGTAGTCGTTGTGCTCACGCTTCCCTGTCAGCAACAGTGGTAGTACAACATAATATCAGCATGAGTAGTACTTAAGTTTCTTTGCATTGTAACGCCATCATCGTCACCGCAGTTTAGGGCACAATATATCTACAAACCTATATTATGTATATCGTAGAGACCATATGCTTGTGACCATATTGAATCAACATGACTTTTGTTGCTGGCTTTCCTACATTTCACTTCCACTTGTTTGCCAGTTGTACACATGCATAACAGATATTCACAAAATAAAATAAAACTTCCAGCAGAAAGTATGGTGGTAGTGTTAGCACTAACCCTTTTCAAAAACAGTCTCTTTGAATAAAGGCGATGCAGCCGTGAACTATTTACAACTGCCACATGCCGCTAATAATGGGGAAATCAAGCAGTAGGCTGCAAACAACTTATAAGTTGTATGTAACAAATATATATGAAACGAGTGTTTTCAAATTGATGAAAAGCCACAACTTCAAAATGTAGAATTCAGGGTACCTTTGCTGATTTATTTGGAAACTCTGAAAGTATAAAACGCTGCTACATATGTGTGACGACAATGACTGTCTGTGCGCTCACTTTTTTAGTTTCTTTTTTCGGGGAGTGGTTCAACCTGAAGAAGTGGGTATATAGAAATTTGGTGTGGAGTACATGAATGTCAGTTTCATTCCAAAAGTACAACATCTCATAAAATACATGGACAGCAAATGAGTGGAGAAAGGGAACGATAAAGGGTAAGGGGTAAAGCACACGTCGCGTTTAGTCGACGACGCGTATATTGTACGTGCTTGCATCTTTGGCATATCATGTACATTCCAAACATAAAAGAAATAACCGGCACACTCTCATTTGGCCCAAGGTAAATACTCCAACAATAATTATGATTAAAATGAATATGCATAATCAAATCATGTTATGGAAAACCATATAAATGCCATATGTTTCATCCTCATCACCTCCTCAGGTTCGCACAACATAGTTATATGAAAATGTAAGCACTTGGCAATGGTAACGATATTAAAATGTACTACATTATTTTTGGGGAATGAGCATGAAATTAACAACAAAAATATTGCATGCATGGATCTCGAGACCATACGAAAATTGTAAACATGTAGAAAGCACACATGTGTGTGGTTGAGTAAAGCTCCTTTTTCTGTCGGCAGCTACTCAATCTTCTCCAGTCATCATCATTTAAAATCATCATGGAATATGAGGGTTTCAGATGAAACGCGCGCGTTGTACTTATTAACACCAAGAAATGTGCTTAAAATAACACGGCGCACCGGGAAATGGGCTCGTTGTTGCTGTGAGCGCAATGTTATGTAAGTTGTAAATGTGTAGAAGTAGTTACATTAGCGGAGATAAAGCAAAAGTCAGCAGACAACTACAAAGGAGCTACATAGAAAGAGCACAAAACTTGCCCAGAGAAAAATGAAGAGATTATTGTACGACAACTCTGGGTAATATTCAAACTAGGAAACACGCAGAGAAGTGAGCTGTGTAGGGTAAATATCATGGAGAAAATTTAAAAGCGTAAAAATAAATTTTATAAGATACTTATAATAATTCTTGCGCTCTTGTTTTTACTACATATAGCTTTTACAGTACTATGCTCAACATACACATACAATTTCTTTTAACACAACCATGCTTAAACTTGACATAACTTAAATCAGCATATAGCGTTTTTGTCTCTTGAAACAAAGTCTGAAAATGTTTTTGAACACGAATTTGAAGCTCTTGTAGCCGACAGACGTAACGTTTGGAACATGATGGTATGCAAAAAATGAAGCGTTCATCTGGATACTTGGTAGCATGTTCCTGATAATAGGTGTGTAGGGATACACTGTGACGATTGTAGAAAATTATCTCCTGTGTGTCTGTTTTCTCTTTTAAAAAGAATTTGGAATGGAAGAAAAAGCGTTAATGGAAAATTGCATGGGAGAAGGGAAGGAATGAGACCGAGGATGCGAGAGGGAAAGAAAAGAAGGCTTTAAGTGATGTATAGAGAGTTTGCAATGAATGGACAGCTTGCACCGTAAAACGAGAGATGTAGCGAAATGTGAAATGAGAAATTTAATGAGGAGTACAGGCGTAGTCTTTTCATTTGAATAGGACATGTATAATAGTAAATTAAATGAGCCATCGCGTATCTTTTGCTTTCAATAAGAAGGCGCGAACATTTATCTTTGCTCTCCAGCAATGATGATGTCGGAAGGCTGTATGTAGTGAAGGAGCAATCGGGCTTCAACACGAGGAGCAATAAAAGCTGGCAAAGGCAAAGAGCATTTTCTTGCAAGAAAGAAAAGATAATATGCAGTTTCCTTGCGACTTTCTCCTTTTATTCAGAGAGATGGAGAGAGAGAGAGAAAAGGCGCATACTCACGCGACACCATATTAAATGTATAGAATATTATTATTATTTTTCAAGTCACCCTTGTGTAAACGGTTAAATAAACTTTTTAAGTGGAATCCCCATTCGAAAGCATCCTCCCATGTTAAAGTGTGCTGTATACTCTTAATTACTTTTTTGCAAACATTAAATATTATTTTGTAGAACTAGCGCTTTTCATGAGTAGTTATGAATCCTGTTTTGCGTTATTCCGAACAAAGAAAGCAAAAAAGTGTAATAATTACTTGCAATGTTTCATACATGCATAAAATGTTTCCTTTCATGTTTATTTATGCTTTTTGTGGTCAAGCATAAATCATGACTAAGGAAAAGCATGGAAGCTTAGGTAAATAAAATATTTTTGATTGTGAGAACTAAGTGTAGTCATATTTCATTAGAAGAATTCCAGCACCCACTCTACACTTTACATTGCCCTCTTATGAGTCTGAGGTAAATACTAGAGTATCTCTACACCATACAAACTGTATATGTATGTCAAGTCCATTAGAAAAGTTTCTCCAATGCTTTGAGGTCCCACTAAATTTTTCTCTCGTTATCCCTTTGCATTGCATATTATATGAAGTACTTGAAAGGTCTGCTTGTTTTTATTTATTCATTAAAAATTATTATTTACAGTTGACTCGTATAAAAAACAAAACTTTTCACAGAAAATGTATACACCCATGCTTGTAAGCTTACAAGCGTTTCTGGTCTAACGCACAATATAGTAACTGTTTTGTTGATATGCATTGTAGCAATATACAACAGCATTTCTGTAAAGCCTCCTGAAAGCAATATTTCATGCTTGAATGTGCATATGTGTACAAGTACAGTTTTGTTCAAGATTTAAGTTATACTCTTTGAGGGAAACTTTTGTCCCACTTCTGTCATTTTCCTTTTACCCTCTTTGTACGCCTGTGTGGGAGTGGGAAGCCTAAATAGTTTTTAAGGAGAGAATAAGACTTATCCAAAATGGAAAATTAATTTCTGTTTTTTACTCTGCTTTTCTCTGCCTTTTCTCTCCATTTCTACGGCTTTCAGTAGCCAGACAAGCGAAAAAGTGACTGCTACATTGCATTGATAAAACAGAAAAGTACGGAATAAAAAAGCAAAACGGAATGAAAAGGCCAAAGAACATCAGCTCTAGTTTTCATCTTTTTTTGTCGTCTTTTGGTGTACTCGTGTCTCGTGTATACAGAATAGAGCAGAGCAGAATTTAAAAGCATACATTCAAGTAAACCAACTTTCCCTTTCTTGACAGATGCTTCCTACAAGGCGGAAACTTGTGAAGCGTCTTTCACTCCTGTTACCAGTTGTTTAGATGGGATGACTTTTACCGATGCACGTATTTATTCTCTCCCACAATCTTGATGCATTGCAAGTGAAAGCAAAAAAGTTTTTTTTATTTCCGCATGCTGAGGATACTGCTAAAACCTCTAAAAATCTGCTTTGTATCATTTGCCCAGACAATTTTTTCTATCTGCATATTGCACGTAATCTCCTTTGTAAGATAAATAGAACAAGCATAGCAAGGAATTTTTCTCTAATTTACTAGATCCTTTTTCCTTTGGAGAATAAAATTATGCGAGTTGATGGAACGCATACGTTTACTTTATTTGGTTTTGAGGAAGATCAAAAGGAATTAGGTATGTGGATTGCTGTATAGCAAGAAACGTAAATGATACATACGTATGCATATGTCGTCTACCCTGCGACCCCAGAAATGCAAAAGATTAGGCCATTAAACTTGAATGAAAAATGTACAATTGAACATATCTACGTATACTACATTGACATGACTCGATCTGAATTCTGAAAAGAAGTTTCTGTTAATGTATATTGCATGATATATTATGCTTTCCAAAAAATATGGGCAGTTTCCTTGCAAAGGCTGATTTTGCTTTTATGACTGATGAAATAAATTTGAAAAATTCAAGTTTGACTGTTTTAAAACCAAAGACATGTACTTTATTATGGAAAAGTTACTTTTGTAAGTTCAGCTTGTGAACGAGGGGAAAAAATCAGTAACAAAAACAGGGGAAATACATGAAAATCGAACAATATATGGTGGGAAATGTGCAGGAAGCGAGAAAATTTATGGCATCCTTATATCAACTTGTTAGATTTACATTATCAGTTGATAAAATGAAAGTCGACAAAATGCAGCTAGTCATATAAAAGAAATGAGGAACTGGATATCAAAGCTCATTTGTTTGGAGTAAAAATAAAAGTGGAGCCGAATCCTTGGAACAGCTTCAAATATTTTTAGCTCTCTATAATTTCCACAGCCCAGCACTAACTGAATTCGTATGTTGGAGTTTTTTCTACCCGAGGCAAATAAAAACTCAAGCACTTACATTTCAAGCATTTTGGGGAATGTTTTTGAGTGAAACAGGCGAGTTAGTTTTAGAGAGAAAGGAGCAACATCACTTTGCAGAATTGACGTTCCGTACGCACATTCCACCGGAAGAAACATAAAAATAACACGCCTACACATACGAACTGAAAATATGCCTACCTAGTAGTCATAAATATCAAAATAAAATAGCACCATTCCCCTTACACATGATGACTACTAGGAGTTTCCCGTGCGTATGTTGCTCACAAATTTTATAGAAGAAAGGAAGTTATTATGAAACATTTTACGAATTTGAATGAAATAATATTGCGATTACATATTATACAAAATGCACATATAAACGTGAATGAATGAGAATCTAGCTGCATACAGTTGCCTTCCGTTGATTACAGCACAAATTTGCTTCGCATGCTTTATAACAAACTTTCACTCTCTCTCTCGTCGTTACTGCGCGGCTACTATGCACATACTTTCCTTTTTGTAACAATGGATTTTAATGCATTTCACTCCCCGTTTAGTGGATCAAAAGCTTGTATTATACCGTCTTAGCTTAGAATAGCAGTCTGTTTCACAAAATTCACATAATGGTGTTCATGTAACATTCACATACCCAAGTACTTACTACGAATTTGGATGTTCCAATCTCTCAGCCCATCTTACTAACAAGCCGTGTAGCCATGTAGTGTGCGGGCACAGTTGACTGTAATATATGCATATATGCAAACTCTCCATCATCATCATTCAATCCGAGACGAGAAACCATTAACACCAGCTGATTACCACCCATCTAGTACAACACAACCGAGTGTATTCCAGTGAGTTATTGTGTAATACTCATCGTATATAAAATGAAAGGAATAAGTGTAGGGTTTACCATTGCATAGTAAAAATGCAGACTGACGAAAATGGGGAAGACTGAGATATTGTTGGGGAAAGCGAGAGAGTACACAATAATTTTGCATTCATTAATTTGACACTCGGTACACACCCAGATTCATGGGTTTGCGTCTCATGCTAGCGGTATCACGTTTCAAACACAAATGATTTCACCATTCCACAAACAATACTCGAATGCAAAAAGTTGTTGGATACTTTATACTCCCTTCTTAAGTAGTAGTATACAGGGTAATAAGCTTCATGATCTGGTTAGCCTTCTTCCTTTGCACTCTTTCTGTAGTGCTTCCCTTGATGAACACTGTTAGGCAGTAGAAGTTTAATAACAAGTATAATGACTCCATTATTTCAGAGAAGTAGAATTTTTCGCAACGAAAGTTCTCCAAAGCTACCCTTTCCAGTTTTTGTCTCCTGTTTTCCTCCATCATCGATTAGCATTTTAGCAAGAGTTCCCCTTCAACGAGTCTCAATACGATCATAAAAGATGTGGTGACAATTTTCTCTCGATTTATAATATCTTTATCCACACTGTCTCTGCCTCAAGTATTGTTTTCCAACGATTATTGCTCTCATCTCCCAAACACTTTCGCTCATCAAATCACCTACACAAAATGTAGTCCGGATAAAAGCCGCAACTTTTTGGGAGTAAGCTATAGGTCTACAACATCTTGCTCCTTTTCGACAACATTACCTACTTCAGTCCATAGAACAGCCATTTCTACGTAATATAATAGCTTGCTGCCGGTGATGCACGTTGTGAGACTTTCACTGTCAACGTGTGAAAGACGGGGGGAAAACTGCATCACCACCAGCATCACTATATCACACTTAGTGTTGGACCATCATCAGCAACTTGTATGTACCATATATTGCATGTAGTCCTTTAAAATCTGTATAGTGCTTTCAGAGAGATACTTGTGTAAAAGATATTACGGTGTAGCAAGGAGTTACTAGAACAGATCATGAATAATTCACCAAAAGTTTCTATTCACTAGCACAGTCAACGCTACTGCCAGACTTGCCTTTCAGTCGCAAATCCAGAGCGTTGGCAGTGTACAGATGAGATGGTCGGTAGAAAGTGTAAAAACTACAATGAAATATATAAAGCGATGATGAAAGCCGACATGCGGAACGTTTTGCTCTAAAATAGAGCAAAATCGGCAGTCAAAACAAGTTTAAATATATTTCTGCCCCCACCATTACAGATTTAAAAAACGAATAGTAAAACAAAATGTAGAAAACATAATGGTGTTTTTCTTTTTTCTTTGATGGTTCTTTTTTTATTCGATTTAGTTCTTATAATTGTGACAGAGGGAACACACTGTACCATATACATTCTCAGCAAATGAAAGGAAAGAGCATTGCAAGCTGCAAAAGTCAAAGACAAAAAAGAGTATTTACTATAGTGGAATGGCTGAATTGTTATTTGATACAGAAGTTGTAGGACATGGACGTAACCAGAAACGGTGTAGCATTAACCATCATCATTGAGTTTGTGATCATAACAAAACTATATTGCAAGCACATATATTCTAGTGTAATCGAAAGCAATAGAAGAAGAAAAAATGGTTTCAAGAAGCGACTAAACAGCTAGCAAGAAAAAGAGACTACCGTCAACATCAACACGATGATCACCAGGAAAAAAGTCAACGTTAGCTCCTTGTCTTGCTATATTTCTTGTTCTGAAACTGCACATTGGCCGCCTTCTTTTCCATGGAATTTCCTATTTTCTCTTCCCAGTTGGATCATTTTGTGCCCCTTGCATTTCACTCGTTTCTAGCCTCGACAGAAAAATCTTGCTTACTACCAACTAGTAAAAGAGACGACGACGGCAAATAAAGGATAGAAAAATATATAAATTCGTACAGAATTTCTCCAGAAAATAGGAATGTGAAATGGAAGACATGGCTCCGACAACGTATGTTGCACATTAAACGTAGACTCCTAGAAAACAGTAAAATGTACTGAAGGATGCTATATAGAATGATGCATAAGAAACTCGCAAAGAGCCCTTTTGTGCGTTTTTTCTCTCTCTCACCATAAGAAATTGTGAAAGGACAGAGTAAGTTGAGTCGCACATTCATCACTATCAGTTGATGTTTAGTTGTTGGAGCAATGATATTTTGGTAGCGGCTTTGGCGGATCATATATACGGCAAAACACGACGAAGAAGAAACGATAGGCTACAATATATAGAGTCAGTTTTGTAGAGTAACAGGAGCAGAAGGAAACAAACCAACCCCCCACTTTCTCTTCAGTTTTCTTGTAATGTAACACAAGTAATGGGCGGTCACAAGCCAACATAAACATATCTTGAAGGTCTGATGTCTGCCAGCTAAGTACACATCCTGAAAAAGGGCTTAAAGCTGTAATGTGATGTTACTCCTTACAAATATTTATATATACCCACGCATATTTATTTTATTTTGCACTGTGTGTGCTTCTAGATAAAAGGAGTGTTATGAATGTTTGTGGAGGAGGATGATGATGCTCTTTTTATACATCAGAGGCAGAACATAACCACAACTGATGAAGAAAAGAAAAAAAGGGTTGGAATGAGCTATCCATATTTTTTGTTAACGTTCTCCCGCATATTCCAGTGGTAGAACAGTAGCCCTCGTTGCTTTGTAATTTTGTAAATAGTATTGTTACAGACAAATACTAAAGTACATAACCGAGCAACTCTATAGGTCGCGGTAGAGTAATGCGCCAGATATTTCTTTTCTATAATAAGCAAGTGTATGGTTTCATATAAATAGCTTATAAAGTGCGCACTCCTCTTTCGTATTCCCGAAATACTTGTTTCTTCAACATTTTCCTAACAAGACATGCGATGGTGTGTACCACTGTAATACCAAGAAAGGAGAATCCAACTTTTTATTTCACCAAAAGAAAGACCAAAATGATGATGTTGCCGTTGCTGCTGATGATGCTGATGCACACATAATAAAATACAAAAAGGAATATTTTTTATGTACGCGAACGATTGATTACAGTAATACATTTATTCGGCTCTGGATCTTGCATGATGCATTTATTCATGCACAGAAGTACTTCCTGAGATGCCCGCATGCATTAGCAGAGAAGCAAATGTGTGCCTTTTAGGCACAAACGGAACTTGTTCATGCATACCGACTAGACTTCACATTTCTGGCTCGGGATCTCATGTCCGGATAAGACGCTGACTTTACAAAACTCGTCCATTCTCACCATGCAGGGTTCTTGTATTGAAATTTATTATATGCCAAGCATCTATCTAGGACTCGAGTGAACTCTTAAATTGCTTTGTTGTGTAGAAAAGTCTTATAAGATATGCCCCTACGTCAACTCTTCTATGTAATGACGTGCAAAAGAGAACCCAGGGCATAGACAAAGAGAAAAGAAGAAAAGAAATACAAGAAAGTAATGCTACCGCCACCATTTTGCATCACTGATGGCAGAATTCTATCACTTGAGGCAAAACAGCCAAAGATGATCCTTTAACAGGATGTCTCCTCATGACGGGATGGGCTTTTCTTCATCCATCTTTTGGAAGAGGGGACGGTGCTTACACATTCTCTCCATACATGCCTATATACTACTTTTATGAAAGCTACAAATAAAATAGGGTGTTAGATACTACTCTCACGAAACATTCACAACAGCACTCCAGGTTCAAATCCAATATTCTATAGCCAACACCAGTATTTGCATTTGTATGGAGAAAATTCGTACTTATAAAAAGAGCTACAAGACAAGAAGCGTACACTAGCATAGGCTGATATTGGGGCGGGGGCGGCACTCTTGCATCTTTTCTTATTTTAAATGAGTTCATAATACATAATATGTGCAAAGACAGCTTGTTGATGATGACGACATTAGGTACAATGGGGATATATATTCCTAACTTTTTGACAATACAGAATGTAATGTTTTCTTTCATCGTACATTTTCATTCCATGCCGCAACAATGGTTTTATCTAGTTTGGTAATAAAAAACTTAAGTATTTATAATATAATAGCACACAGAACTTGTATATGGATGAGATTTTGGGGACGTGGATTTTCACTTGCGTGTAGTACCTACTATTTATTACAAGAATTTATTCGCCAGAAAAGTGAAGAGAGTGGCATGTGACATAGATTCATTGATAAGTATCGAGCGGCCAAAGTCTAAAGTGTAGGCAAGATATTGATTATATTATGTGATATTTAAATGGATATACACTGTTTGCCATATTAAAGTACACTTTATAGGTCGTCAAGTTGTAAGGAAGAAGTTGGAAATATGCACGCAAATATGAGCAAAGTTACCTCCATTTATTTCATCGAGCATCCAAGAAGGCGACGACTTTTACTTGGCAGTTGAACCTCAAACAACATAGCGATCCCTGTTCTACTCCAAGCCAGACATACTTGAAAGCAATATCCCCAGCGAAAGAACCCCTTTCTTGGCCCTGTTCTTTTTCAAAAGGTCGATCTAGTGAAATGAAATGTGCAGTTATTGTTATTATATGGAATATTCCAGATGGTACTATCACTATCGGACAAAGTATTTTGCACAAAATCTTAACGACTATACTCGGCAATATAATGGGCAGTAATAGCGGTGGTAAATGCTTTATGCGAAGGGAAATCTTCACAAGAAAACTATGCAGCGTTTAGCTGTGTGGTATGAAGAGTAATGGGGAAAGTGAAATATTGCTTGCACTTTGCATTACCAACGTATTTTAGCTAGATACAGCAGTAGCATCAGCACGATTCTAACCACAATATCATGCAAAGATGTGTGCGGGAGAGAGGGAAAAGATAAAAAATATTCAATATGCTCAATGGAGCATCCTAGCTAGTAAAAATATTGAATAAGAATCATTCACGCGCAGGAAATTATGTGAAGGGCTACTGCACCTGGTTTTGTTGGCTAAGTTGAAGCCATTCGGCCAGTTTACTTACGTATGTGCCTATTACTATTCTGGTATATATATGCATTTTTTTCAAGCTGTGTAAACTTCAATGTACCATCAATTTTGTAAATATCAAAGTTTTAATGAAAATCCTCTTTATGCCTTGCCTAGTACCTACCAACATTTCGCAAGATCACGTTACTCTTTTGCAGAACAATCTGTTTTACAAAGAGAAAGAGAATCCTATAAGAAAGTGAACGTTCTTTTCAATAAAACCGTTTTGTATTACATTGTGTAGGTATATTTCAAAGTCAAGAAGAATAATAGAACCGTTATATAACTCGTCTTCGTCGTAGTCTTTATATAACGGTACATGATGAATGCACATGAAAACAGAAAAAACGAAAGTGAAGTTGCGCAAAGCTGTGATTTGACTTTCAGTTGGAAAAAATCTCAATCGTCTTGGTAGATTTTAAAAAAAGACAAAGAGTCGAGAAAACTATTCAGATGAAAGGGTTCTTGCAAGTATATATACGCTTAAGGATATTTCTTTCTCTTATTTTCTACTGCAGGCAAATGCGTGGGATACATTGAATTGCCAATCCGTGTGTGGATAGATGGTATATACATGGACATATTCTATTTTGGTTGTTGACTATTTGGGCTCAACTTTATGAGGGTTCATCTGTTATCGGAAGAACGACTTTTTCGTCATCACAGACAATAACCTAGAGCCATTATTGGGAGAACGGCTCGTAGAAAGGTTTTGCTGTCATTGGGTCAGTATCTATTATTCTCATTCATTCAAGCTGAAAAAAACGCTTCAAGGCATTTGCTATAACTAGTATGCATCTATGTCCTATGTTCATTGATACTCTTTCACTCTTAGTTATTTATATGGGTTACACCATTTATTCGAACTAAAAGTTGCTTTTGACAAGTATCCTGTTATAAAGAAATACAAAATGCAAAGCCCACGTTTTCTATGTGACTTCCTGACTGAGTGCATGTGTCGCAAAAAATCTTTTAAGTAAAGAGGAAAGCGGCTAGAGAGAGAAAGAGTTTCTTTCACTATGCATTACAATGTAATAAATAAAATTCGTTTTTCTCTTTTTCTGTCGTGTTGAAGAAGTCCAACAATGAGTGACTGAATAAAACAGCTAGTTTGAGAAAACTCAGAGCATGCATGAGCATGCTAAATTCCCTGTTTTTATCCCAAAAGCGGTCCTTCTTATATTCCAGTGTTTACAGTTCTCAGAATGCTCAGCTTAAGGTCGAAGCATTTTTATTGAAAAGTCAAAAGAATAGCTATGCTGGGCTGATGTATGGCTTGTCCTTCCATCTCTGTAGAAAAATGGAAGATTAGAAAGTAGGAGGAGTGATAAGAGAGAAAAGTTTTTGAGTAAATATTGACCTCTTCAAGTCATCATCAACAAAAATCTTGACATCTGAGAGAAACGTGGGTGCATAAAAATGTGGAAGAAATATAGAGGGTGGTTCTTTTGAAAGGAAGAGCACTTTGAGTACTTAAGAATTCTGCGACGCAGAAAAATACGTTTAAATATTATCGTACATGATGGTTGCTACTTTTGCTTTCTTCAACAACTCCGTTGTTCCATTTTGATGATCATGCATGAGAAATACCCTAACTATTGCAATATTTCCAATACCTTCTTTTCAATGAAATGCAATAGTTGTAATTTCATATTCAATGAAAGTCTTTTCTCCATCCTCTTGCTTTTAGTATTCATGAGTCGAAGTTGTTCGATAGAAGGGTGAAGAGAATATATGCTCGGAACGAAAAAAAAATATTTTGGCAGTAGCGCAAAAGCGAAATGAAAATAAAATGGTTTTACGATAGAAGGTCTCATGGTTTGCATGTGATATTCAAGCAACGGCAATAACTAACGTTATTTCCTATATTCATACGTTCCCCATTATTTGTACATTACTAGTGCAGTGCAATGGTAGTCAGACAGCATCTTAGAAACAACAAACAAGTCTAACTTTCTCACAAATAGTAATTATTTTAAATTAGATTAATTTAACGTGAAGCCACATAATCAAACTGCCGTCCTTGACAAATATAATGAAGAACATGTTTTGGATGTCGCCTTTTTATAGACGGAATGTAGACATTTCAATTTATCTTTGCAAAATCCTTTAGGGTGGTATAACGAATAAAAGTTATGAACGCGGCCATGGTTATTTTCTTGTTAATTTTTTGAGGTCGGTTAAAATTACACAGTATGGCGTTCTTTCACTTTAATACTTGGTTTTCCTGTTCCATTAACAATAAAAACATGCAGGTATACTGTTTGTCACGGATTCATTCTCTTGTAAAAATATTCAGTTCTTCCACGTCAGTAGCGTTTTATTTCTTAAGTCACTCTCCAAAATAAAATATTATAAAAATTACAGATTATCATACTATATGTTTTTACATTGGCTAATCAAACAAGTAAATTGAAATCCAATGGGTTTAGTTAAGTTTTATATCAGTGTAAAGGGAAATTGAAGTTTACCGGAAAAAATAATTACTGGGAAAGCTAACTATACCATAAGGAAGGAACCATACTATATAGCATTAACTACAGCCAAACCGTCATGTTTTCGTAGTGCCTCCATTGCATAATATATTCTTGTAAATGACCGCCTTGCTTGACTCCCAACGTGCTCGTCGTAGACGAAGCTTGTGCATTTGAGAGTATATATTTAATCATATAATGTGTGGACTAGAGAAAGGAACAGAGAACAAGGATACGTGGTTATATGGTATATGCTTCTAAAGGAGTTACTGGGCAGGCACTCCCATCCATCCACTTTTACACACAGTCAAAATGTTTCTTTTTCACTCGTTTGAAGGAGGCAAAGGAGTAGCTCACATTTTGCTTCAAGTCGAATATCAAAAGTGGGATGAATGGAAAGAGGAATGGCAATTGTGAGAACTACAAGTTGTTAGCTCATGGCAATTTATTCACTCCGTATCTGGAAATCACCACTACAGCTCCCCGTTATATGCTTTCCTTTTATTCCCTTTCGAATTAAATTACCCAAAAACCAAAGTGTAACAGCGATTCTTTGGAAGCTGTTTGTCCTTATATGGCATTTACTGGTTGATGGTGTGTCTGTGAATCATTCCTATATAGAACGGGAAAATGTGCCATAGAGCTGAAAGCATATTGCCAGTTTTTGCGAAATGAGCAAAATGATTTAGATCCGCTGTGCTGCTGTAAGGGGAACGCCGGACAAGCCAAAATTGGTTGTGCCTCTGATGATGATTACGGGTCCGTCCGTGTATGCGCTACATGCATCTTACTGCTTATCTGGTTCTTCTACAATACCGTCCTATTTTTTGAAGATACACTGAGGCATGTAACCATTTTGATGAGCCTTTTGAGAGAAAGGTTATCTATTCCTCGTCTGCTCCAGATTAAAAGATATACAAAAAATACAAAAAAACAAGAGACGAAAGAACGTGCACAGGTTAGTATAGACTTTTTTGCGTTTGGGATATAGAAAGGAATTCAACACCGCCGTACCACACGTACCCATATTATCGAATTCACCATTTCTTTTACTAATACAAATGGTTTAGCTAACCACACATGCTGTTCAACTGCTTTGGAGAAGCATCAAATCAGCAATTTGCAGTATCCAACTTTCTCTTATCTCGCTTCCATTCACAAGCTCATTTGTGATGATGATTTCGGTTTTCACTGCGCTCATGGCCTTTCCCTGTATTACGCGCTGCCTGCTCAACCGCTTTCCAGCCTTCTATTGGATCTAGAAGCTATATATATCGTGAATATAAATATTTGGGTCTAAGCATGCCAAATCATAATAATAGTCTTACAAAAGCTTTAAAACCATGTTTATGGGAGTGGAAAGTTGTGAGGTGGAATGATTTTACAACTGAAAAAATCAAATTCTGGACAGTCTAGATTGCATATTATGCATGTATACAATATTGTTGCCTCCTGCAGTCTGATAGCAAAGCCCTGCTTCCTGTTACACTTTTGAGCTTTTTACAGAAAGCAGTCACACGGAAGGTTCTCACAGTTGAGGTCACTAATACTCTGAAGAGCCGCAACAACCACATTTAAATGAGAAAAATGACTCTGGAAAGCATTTTTTATGTTCGTACGATTATGCAATAATGTATATATTTATCACGAACATGTTTATATTTCTTTCGTTGTTGGTCTTTCTACACGTTTGCAAGTAAAGTTGGATGATAACAGCAGGGAAACCTCATCATTGTACCCGTTATTTGCAGCTTTTCAGTGCTCTTGGGCCCTTTTGTTTTTACAAAAACGTTATCCCCCAGTATTCTCCGAGTGCAGCAAGTGTGCTCTCGCAACTTGAGCAAACTTTGTGTATTCGCAATAGTAGTATAAATGCCATGTACATAGTGGTAAAAGCCCTGATGATAATGATGACAAAAGTAACAACAACAAATTGAGTATATAGCTTGAAATGATACAATAAGCGCAAAGGGGCATAGTTCAATGAAGGCTATAATTTTCTCCTGAATGGTAGGCAGTCTCCTCGTAAAAAAGACTATTGCACAGGATCCCACTTTCATTTCCTACATTGTGCTAGCCTTGCGACATAACGAACACATTCTACTTTCGTCACAAGTAGGCACATTCTTATACTACCTATATACCACAGAGTAGGTGATGAGTTCAGTTCCGTATAAAGAAAAGGCAGATCATTTCGGGTCGTTTAGAAGCACAAAAACAGCAATAATATGATTCTAGTTAGTTCTTCTGTGCTATTTCTATCTTAAACCATGAGTAGCCCTTTTTCTTTATAATACGCTGTAATGGATGTGTCCCTCTTTTACTAGATTTACTGATCCTTTTCTGTCTCATTCACTAATTTTATGCTCTAGCTGAATTTAGCAGTTAGTTCTCCTCAAGCATGCACTCGCCATAATATTACAAGGCAAAAAGAAAAGGAAAGCGCTGTTCACAAATAATGGAGGTATATTGTTTTGTATGTATTTACTTTGTGCGTCAAATTCTATGGAGGGTGGTTTCTTCTACAATTTTTAATCATACGATAATGTAGAAGAAAACCAAGATCAGTTTGATGGGTTGCTCTTTTATGTTTTTAGAATTATTTATTATACATAGTAGAATGTAATATTTTATAAAAACACAGCTTTCACCAATGCGAAGACAATGAAAATGGTACGAATAAATAAAACTAACAACATACCATGGATCAGAGCCTATTGAACCAACACTTCATATTCTATAGTTTCCTTCTTTCTGGTACAAATGATAAAAAATTCTTCCGAAGAATTGCTTCTATGGAAGAAGATCAACATTTAAAAAAAGTGTTGAATAACGTTTCTTGTGAGTAAATAACAGTACACGGAAAGGTGCAACTAAAAATGCTTTTTGTTGATCTATTTAATAATCATACCTGTAATGGTAAGATAAAATGTCTCCCTGGCCTGAACTAATATAATGTCGAGAAATATTTGGATTTCAATTTAAATGTTTGTAACAAACTAACTGACTTTAGTTCTACTACACAACCAACAACTGCGATTTTAAAGCCCTACAGCGAGCCAGTATAGCACGTTGTTTCATTGTTTGTCCTTACGCAATAACATTTGACATTTTAGTACTGTAAAAATATTGCTTACAAAAGCAACAATTAAATATTTTAGTCATCATGCTGAACAACAAAATTGTTCAAACTGAGATACTATTATCGGTCTGTAGGGCTTCAGTTCTTTTTATTTATTCTCAGTACGTGTATTTCATGGGTTTGCTACTGCTTTCGCTATAAAAAACCAAGGCCAAGGGACTGTCTGCAGAACCATAAAGTATTCTCTGTACGTGCGTGGTCCCGCAGTAAATAGATCATTACTTCCTTCTACAGACCCTCAAAGCTTCCATTATGTTAAAGGTTTTATTACTTTCTATTCGCTCGAGAGAGAAAGTTGGCCAAGTACAAACGTGTAATGGTTTAATTTCTATAGAAATAAAAATACAACTTTCCAATTTTTAGTTTTTCCGTTGTAATATAATATTCGTTGAGGCGTATACGTATGTCCACTAAAACATTTCGCTTCCATTCATTTTGTATGGTTTCTTGTAAATTAATCGTACAGCCTTGTATTGTGTACAGAAAAATTATACTGATCATAGGACTACTGATCATACGTCTATTTAGTACGATTGAAAACAATGTAGATGCTGCAAATATATATTCACTCCTTGTTTTTTTCTTGTCGTAAAAATTTAAGGTAGATACACGTCAATGCATCCAGTCACTCAACTTTTCTTGTACAAAAATTTCATTAAGCTTTTGATGCCATCCATCGTCCTTAACTTCAGATACAATTAAGCTCTTATGCCAAGTGTAAACTTGATATGTAGTAAATGAAATAATAATCCAAGAGTTTGCACATGGCGCTAACTATAAGGTTTATAACATTGGAGCTTTCACTTACAGCCAGGTCCAAGCATTAGAAGAGGTCTAGGAATAAGAGTCCTTCATCTCCATCCTCTCCGTCAACAAATTTATTTATTTCTTTGAGTGTGTTAGCGCTAGATAACTTTCAAAACATTTCCTCATAAATCTTTATATATCCCAGTTTCAACTTTCTCGCTTTCCTTACTTGTCATACGCAGCCTTTCGTTGGGTACATACTTGCTCTCTCCATCTCCCGTGTAACAATAATGAAGAATAAAGCGTAAGAAAAGACATCAATCTACATTTACCGTGAAATTCTTTCAAATCAAGAGAAAGCTTGAAAAGTTGGATTACTAAAGCGGTAAGAACAAATTACGTTGATTGATGTGCCGTCAGCTTCACTACACCACAAAAGGACTTTGTAAAGCCAACGATAGGGCATCAGATTCCAAAAAGGCTTTATTCAAGTTGAATGAAAAGTATAATACTTTGTACTGCTCATCACAATTCCGGAAAAATACAAATCCTGTAGAAAATCCTTCTTCTACCGACATACACGTGAGTCCTCTTTACTTATTTGAGTGCCTGATATTTTTTGTACAATCGTAGTGTTTCGTTGTGAATCTAAGCACTGCCTGGACTCTGAGATCATTTTGTTTGGAGAAGTAGACAATTATTCAGTAGTACTCGTATACAACAACATGCTATTCTGCTACAATACGTAGATACATCTATTGGTGATGGTATATAGGTAAATACCTATAGCGAATGGATCTTACTACTATATTTATTTGTTTGGTTGTTTGTCTGGTACTATTAAGAGTTAAAAAATACTCGATTTGATCAAGTTAAGTTTGTATTCTGGTTGATATTGAATTATGTTATCTGATTATGATTACTGCGAATTAAGATTGTGACAATTTCTCGGAAACAGAAAACGTACGTGCAATCTTGATAGTACTGATATATCAGCCTATCTTGCTTATCCATTATTAAGTGGAACACGATGTATACATTTAAGCCACACTCAAAGAGAAGCTGCAGTTTTCATATAATGTATTTTTTCTTTTTTAGATGTTAATGCCTTTATACTAGAAAAAGCGCATAAATACTGATACATAAATGCATAAAGTTATTTATAGAAGAAAAATATAATGTATTGATGCAATTTCTCAACAGGAAGTATCAACTTGTCTGAAACTCACAATCAGAATAAGAAAGGTATTTTCTCAGTTTGCTCAATATATATGCTGAAATTTTGAATTCATGGTTATAATGTTACAGGATGGGATGGAATGAATGGCAGGAACAACATGCTCCCATCTAGAGTAAACAGAGTTGAACAGACAAAGGAAATGGAGACATTTGTAAACAAATTTCTTCGAGTCATCAACTACGAAACCACCCGTGGTTCCCTGCGAGTTAAGTTAAAAAGAAAAGGAGCTCAATCAACAAGACCATAGGGTGTAGCCATTTAAAAACAACAAGTATGTTGCGACGTTGCATCCACATGCAAAACATTTTATGCAATCAATTCATATTAACCTTGTAGACTTTAGTATTTATATTTGGAGAAAAAGACAAAGTAGAGTAAACGTGTCGAAACTATCGGTAGGCCAGCATAAATAAAGTTACAAGCAGTGACAACTGACTTTATCTCTGCATGATCAGAATCATAGGTTTAAAGAAATGAAAGCAATATCTCAATATATTTACATGAAGCAATTTACTCTCTTTCAAGTTTCTCGTTTGTCTTTGATACTTTTATACAAGTAGGAAAATCCCACAGTAAATTCTCGTGTTGTGTAATATTAAAAATTGTGTGTTGGCTACAAGTTAGCTTACTGTTGCAAGAAAATATTTCCGGAGAGAACAGAGACCGCTAGTGTATTCATATAAATAATAAGATTCAATAAAGGTCCAAACACTGAAATATTCTAAATGTACACGTATAACCGCGTTTCTGGTTCGTGCTCACTTTTAATACATATCTAGATTTAGATTGGAGACTTGGAACAAGAGGACCGGCAAGAGAGAGAGAGAGAGGGAAAGAGAGCGAGAAAAAAACTTGCGTAAACTTAAATAAGCAACTGAGCCTCTCTACCATAGAACACAAACTGTGGCAGGGAGAAGTAAGAAAAGTAAAATTCCCTTTTTTCTTATCTTGATCTCGTTGCCTTGTTGTAAGTAACACATCCGCTTAACTCTTTTCCTAAAATTAGTTCTAGAATGAGCCATTGGCGGAAATAGCTTGCACGTCACACATACTGAGTTGAGATTGTCAGAGCCAGAAAAAGGTCGTTGGGGAATGGAGAAAGTTTCTTAATGATGATACTCTTTTACTCTCTGCAACTATTATACATGCTTCTACTTTTGGTGTATACTTAGCACAGTTTTGTGTGCGTGTTGGTGTCACTTTCACATATACGCAGACATAATCTTTCTCAGTGTAGGACTCAAAGCCTTTTTGCGTTATGGCTTAACGTTTTCGATATATTTTGAGGTAATACTATGGATCGTTTATCTTATAAGAAGAATGATTTTGTCCGTCCTGTCCTGTTTTTTGAAGATCGTTGGATTGTATAATTTTTGCTGTTACTAATTGACTTTTTGAGTTTGTTTTTCATGTCAATAAGTCAAAAGAGCAAGAAAACCCATTAATAAAAGCATGGATCGTATTTATAAGAAGGCAAATCACATTGTTACAAATAGGGAGAAGATGGATTAACAAGTTTGCTTTAATTACACAGATTTCTATGTAATTTTACAGGACAGACATTATTATGTTTTACCATGTTGTTACAACCATCATTGTACTTGATTGTTTTGTATAAACACACTTATACACAACTAGATGTTTTTACTTATTTCCAACATGCGCTACACCTTTACATCTTTTAAGGCAGTTTCTAATTTTTGTATAATAGACAAATACAAATACTATGATAGAGAAGTTTTGTGCTGTTTCTGCGTCTATGCTTTCTCTCTAAACTCTAAACTCAGTTTATAAAGACTTTCACTATGCTGCGCTTATGCAAGCACAGATGTTAATCATATGACCATGCTTTTGAACTACTTGTATTACTTTTTGTTTCTTTTTTGTGAGACCTATTTAATGGAAATATAACGAAGTAAGACATGGAAGCTTAAAATAGGATTTGTGAAGAAGCTGATGCTTCTACTAAGCAGGCTGTAGTACACCTCACATGACATGCTTTTTCAAAATGAATTGCTAACCAGAAGTGGAAACGAACGATGCGTATATTTATACATAGGTTTAAGAAATTTCTTATGAGATACTACTAACTACGAGGCACATTCTAGTAAGAGATTCATCCTGAAGAACACACACGGCACCCATCCAGCTTTATATTTAAGCACACTCAAAAAAGAAAAACGATTTCTGCTGCCAGGAAGCTGGCAAGCAGTAACAGTACTTTTTCCAGGAGCTGCCTCATCAAATTTCTTCCCTCTCAGTAACGAAGTAATAGTAAAATATGGTAGTTACTTTCACTTTGATGTATAAATTAAACTTTACTTTTTACCGGATTGATTGAGAGCGAATGAATATGACAAAACTGCCAGAGACTTGCCCCTTTCATTGTACGTACATTTTCAAAGTTATAACTTTGTATACAAGTTCTGGAACTAGTACTGTCATGAATATCAGAATATCTTACCAAATTATAATTTATTTTTGCAGCACTTGTTTTATATAGCATTGAATTTTTACGTTACAAGCTCGGGTTTCATCCATCATTTCATAATACACAAGAAAAACGGAGAAAGTTGGGCACGGCAGCTACATGTTATTTTAATTTCTTTTTCCGCAAATTGTATCTCATATTCTTATATAGTCATATTCTAATGTAGGTCTATACAATCTCTAAAGAGAATAAAGAGTTTCCGGCATGACCAAAAAACCTATTTTACATGTTGTTTGACCTTTTGACCAGATTGATGCACACGTAACAAGTTGTATTTTTAATTTTACTTTGCCTTGTTCCGAATACTTCATATAAACAAATACTTTTTTAAAGAGAAAGCTTTTATCGTACAAAATACCGCCACCCTATTACATTTTTAGTAGTACATCGCTGGAAGGGAAATGTACTAACAAGTAAGAGTGGTAACAAAGAAAATGAAACTGGAACTTTACTCCAGGAAAACTGTAAATTTATGTTAAGAAATCCTCTCCATTTTTTGGAGTTTGTAATTTCAAACGGAAAACAAAATGTGCGGATATGTGTTCTAAGGTGTATATTATGGATATGGAACAAGAAGGTAATATTGATTTCGGTGGATCTTTTCTGGAAGAGTTTTTATGCGTTTGAGTAATATTATTACATACCTACTTGCACACATGCAAGGCGCTACAGTAAACCGCTAAGAAAAGGACACACATCGAAAAGTTTCTCATCGAACCCACTACTACATTTTTGAGTGCATGAGTTTCATTGGCTTTTCTTCATATCAATTTTCTTACACTTGAGTTCAAAGAATTTTTCTTTGTACTTTTCCTGTCGAGTTGCTTCTACAAAAGCACGGTAAAGTTGAACGGGCAAAATTTTATAAAAGAGGGAAATAAGATTGTCTGCTACTTCAGTTGCTGGTTGGTTAGATAGAGAAAAAGTTCCACTTCAATTGTTCACAAGTATAAAAATGTCATAGACTGTTTTATATTTTATCATAATAAAACAAACTACTCTCTATAGAACGCCAATGAACATTTCAATTTGTGGACTTTTTTTGTAAACATCAATTTTACTTCCCACGAAAAAGGAGGAAAGATACGCTATTGAGATGGTCTTTCCCTATCGTTTCCAAAGGCAGGAATACATGTAACTTTTGATAGAATTTCCGCTCAGTATCAACAAAACCCACTTATTGCAATAAGAAATGAGATATCGTTTTATTAAATATTTTCATTTTTATACACTCATAACACTGTTTGTCTAATATAAATACTTATTACTATACTGCCACGAATCAAAGTTAACACAGTAAGCCGCTCATATGACAGACTAGACAAGTGGAAGCATCCAAAGGAATAATAAATTGTTGACTTTGCTTCCGTTCTGCCTAGAAATGAAAAGGATTGTTTGGAGAATTCTCCTGTTGTTGTGAATAAACACAGCAAATAAACGACATAGTAATATAATGACCCACACACACACTTGATTGAACATTAAAAAGTTACCTAATTTAGTCACTAGAGTAAGGTTATAAAGATACAGTTATAGAATGATAAAAATGTAGCATTCCAGTTAGAAACTCTACAGATACAGCACTGTATCTATATCTTCTGTACAATTTGTTAACTTTTGAACTTTAACTTCTCGCTCTATCAACCATCTTCCAAGGGAGACGGGTAATGTGCATCAACTCAAATCTCAGAGGCCTTATTTATTATGGATGGATGTATAATATGTCCAATGTCTACGTTGGTATTGTGTATTTGTACTTCTAATGCACGTGTATAAGCGTCGTATGGCATCTGCAATCTCTACTTTCTCCTTCCATTAACTCTTTATATGTAGTATCTCTGCTACAACAATTGTAATTTTATATATTATCGTACGACATTCACTCTTTTTTTTCTACATGTGATGTCCTTCGAAATGAGTTCAATAATTCAAAGGGAGAAGGTCGTCAAGTTGATATTATTATTATTTAAGGCACATGGCGTAGCATAAAGCTGGTAAACGCCGACATGCTTTGCTTATGTCTGTCTCATCATTTGAGGGGGAAACTGAGTCTAGCTAAAATCCTTATTCTGACTTGAATCCTCTGCTCAAGTCATGTCTGTGTGCTTTTTCCTTACAATACATTATTGTGCTCCAGATCCTCTCTCTCTACTCATAGCAAAAACGGACTAAACCAATTGCCAAGTTTTTTGTCACAAGCGAAAAAAACCTTGTGTTTGGATTTTAATGTGAACCAAAAACATTTTGTCGATGGGAAAGTCTTAAAAACTTGGCTCTCTCCTTACAATAGGTTGCCTCACACAATTCTCAATTCAACCAGAAGAAGAAAAGTAAGTATTTGGGTTGAATTTTGGAGTTTTTTTCTTTCTGGATGGAAAAGCGTTGGCCTTTTACTAACGTGCCTTGCTATCATAATAACATGTTGTACTTTTCTTCTGTGGTTTGTATTTACCAAATCACTGTAGGAAAATGCCCAGAGACAAAGTCAACACAAGTGCACACGAGGATTGAGAATAGAAAAAAAGGCTTTCAAGCAACTCTCTGAAAGGAATAATGTCACCTTATAATATTACAAGAGAAAAAAACTTGCGCCAGCATTTTTATCCCGTTTTCTCCCCAGAAGAAGGACCTTTCACAAGAAACTCAGCAGCAACATCAGCAGGCAACCAAAATCCTCTGTGTTTGCGGACATATCATATGCGTGTTGTAGAGTACTGTAATAACGACAGTTGTGAACAACATTTCTTTCTCTTGTTTGTGTCTGTCTCTATATGGCACTCTGGAAAAGTTGCGCTACTAAGTGAGTGTGTATCCTGCTATTACGGCTAAGAGTATTCCCCATATACTTCTTGGACCATATATCAAGCAAATCTAAAGTTTCTCTCGAGTTTCTGATACAACCCATACAAAAATAATACCACCAGCAACACTGGTGCTACTAAAACATGATGTGCACTCTCAGAAGAAGAAAAAACGTTTGGAGATATCAATAAATAATTCAAAAGGATGTAATGGGAATTGTAGGCTAGTACATTACTTTATTGCTTCACTTGGCATGGCTTAAAGCAGCCAGCCAGCATTCGGTCCAAAAACTTTACCTCACCACATGCTTCCACACACTCACAGCGTTGTTTAACGTGGAAATGATGCCTTTGTCTCGAAATTGTACCACATTTCTGCCATGCTTATCCACCTTGCCTTCCAGCAGTTGCTTGATACTTTGTACTTTATTACATGTGCTTTGTCCAGGTATGTTGCACAACACTTATGACAAAGTGCAACTCAAGAAACAATAAATAATCAAACAAGAAATAACACATACATATATACCATTTTTAGTATTCTGGAGCACTCAACTATAACTTGAACTGTATTATCCGATAGTGCTCTGTTTTCTGTAATATATTTATTGAGTTTCAAAGTTGTAAACAACAGTAGGGATAATTTAATTTAATTCTATTTTATTTTTAAAGTAAAACTAAATAATATGCTTCCAAACGCAATAAATTCATTTTTATGCAAGATACAATCCGCTGAAGGCAAAGATTACATAGGTACGTATTACCCGGAAATTCAGGTCAACATGATACATGATCAATCAGGTTCCGCCCGGTAGAAATTTGTACGGATTGTGGATTATTTTTTCTTCTTGTATGCTCCTTCGTTCACAATTCAGCAGGCAATTTTTTTTCTCACAAAAGAGGGTAGATATGTGTACATGAATCACGGATACGCTTTTAATTCATCAAAAATGTACAGCCTGACAGGACTCGATTTTTAAGGTGGCTATGCTCCCCAGTTTTCTAAGACAGATGACTGAGTGCACTGGCGTGTAGCATTGGTGAAAGCATCATCGATACAGAAAATTATATTCTTGTAGTAGTGGTGGTAGAAGAATATACTTACAACTATGTAGTAGCAAAATAAAGCGGTGGAATCGGAATCAGAAGAAAGCATTATTCTGCTGCCTCCCATGTAAGTTGTCATTGTCAGTTTTAACTTGTGGAGAAGCATAAATCACGTTTGTCTCAGTATTATACTGTCGAACCAAGTCATATATAGCTCGAGAAAAGCGCGGAGAAGAAAAAGAAATTGTACTCGATTGCCGAATCTTGAATCATGGCTCTGACATTTATGTGCCATATATACCTATCAAGAAAACGGCAGGTCTAAAAATGCGTGCATGCTGATTTTAAAATGTACATAGGTTTACATTTGCACTTGCATAACACTCAACCCATCAAAATTTATATTTTTCTTTTTTTTTTTGAGACGTGAGCGAGAGAAATTCGTGTCAGTCGAAATTAAAAGGTGTTCTATGACGCGGAAAAGCGCTGTAAAAATGTACAGCTTTTGCATAGTTGAGCAAAACTTGCCGACCGTGCTGCTACTGACTGTCAAATTACACATCACAGCCATTTATGATGTAGCCACGTTCGCACTGCCGCCATTTATAATGCATGTACTTTCATATAATCAACAATATCTATTCTCTGTATATTTTACATGATCACGAATAACGTTTGGTGGATGAACCTGCAGAATGCACATATAAATTTTATAAAAGTGTGAATGCAATGTAAAAATGAATGAATTCAACAAACACGCTAGGAGGCTTTCACTTGCCACTAGTCCCGAAGGTAACTTTCCTTCCCAGGAAAACACAGCTAGAAAATGGTCTGGTAGAAATAACTATATGATATTATGCTTTTCTCATAGCTTGATAGTTAATCTGGCAGAGAAATGAAAGTAGAAATAAATGTGAGTTACTTAAGTTTGCAAGTAGGAGCGAATCACCGCCACCATGCCATACCTCGAGTTCCACCATCAGCAAAGCACTCCATTCACTTTTCTCGCTCCTTCAACAGAGGAGGAGTGAGATTCCCAAGGCAAAAACCTCTTCTTATGTTGTCTGTCTTTTCTTTCTGCTGAATGATGATGATGACGTTAGGTTGCTCATACATTATGGATTGCATGTAGTCGTAACTTTGCGTTTACAACTTAACGCTGCTGATGTGTGAGTGGTGGTATTTGCAAGTCTGGCTTTACTCACTGGCATGCTATACCACACCAACAACCAAGTTTTTTCGCTGCTCCTCCACTCCAACTATCCTTTCGCACGTCTAGGTGAGGTGAGCTATGGAGTGTGAGCTTGATTGCTCATGATGTAGCTTCACACACACGGCCTTTACTGGCAATTTTAGGAAGTTACCTTTATTGCTTGCAGAAATACTGCCTAGTCAGAGTAATGCCACGGATTCTCGTTTTGTCTGAGCCATCGTAAAATTGGAAAGGGCAAAATAGTTAAATAAAAAAAACTTTATGAATCCATGTACACACCGCATTCACCACAACAATAGAAATATTGTTTACTCGTAGCCTGGCCTTATATAATTTCGCTTATAACGTACATTGTAATCATTATTGTGTAATTTTATTGCATTATTTTCGTGCTGGGAGAAAGAAGATGGCCTGGTATACAAAGCACAATGGAAGGAAGGGAAATGAATATGTATACCAATGCAATATAAAACGTCATTGTCCTATAATGTGTGTGATGTACCGAGATGATCCACTTTTGAAGCGGAAATGGTGGCATCTTAAACCATAACGTAGCGGGCAAAAAAGTAGACCGATGATCATGGCATAAAATTATAATGTGCGGGTTTGAGTGGTGGAACTTTTGGAATGCTTCTAAGATTTCCTCTCATGCATTTATTCCAGCTGAAGCTGTCTGCTTGTCATGTTATGTCACTATAACTTTGGGAATAGCAGAAACAATCTGTCAACAAATCATAACATATCCAACGTCGTATTTACATGCTTCAGTGCTGCATCATTCTTTACGCTAGTTTTGTTTTTCCAACGGAGAATACAAAATCAAGCTGGTTCCAATGACCTTTTCCTTTTTTGCACAGATTTCCCATCCCAAGAAGACTGGAGTTTAGAGAATCTGAAACAAAGAGAAAAATACATCAGAAAGTTTTCAGGGCATATGGGAGAGTCTGTCCACCGTTGCGTCCGAAGCTGAGTGAGCGACAGCATAAATAGAAGCACAAATGTGAATTGAGACATGATAAATAACTTTGACGTGATGAAGACAACACCAGTGCGGGTAAGTAGTGAATCCAAACATTATCCCAGTCTTGTATAAGAATATATTTTGCATGTACATTGCAAAGCACTCTCACAATTGAATGTCCCGAGGGAAACATAAAAAATGACTCATTTGAAACTGGAAGCAGTACGATTTGCGAAACGGTAGGTACTCTGCTTGCTTCAGTTGAGCTTTTGTGAAAATTTACTTGACGATGTGGCGTCCGTCTCCATTTCAAGCAGACACCAGATACATTTTTTCACTGAATTATTTATCAAGACTACATTTCCCTACATTACCATATTACCAAACTAAAAATAAAAATCTCAAGTGTTGCATTTTCATGGAATATATAGGAGCTAGGAGAAAAACTATAAAAAATTGCATGCCAAAACTAAAAAAATCTCTTGTTGGAAAAAGCAAGACTATTAATGGGAAAAGAAGATTTTCTCTCTTGTTGTTTCCTTTATTCTCAGAGAAAAAAAGTTATGTTGTGAGAGTGTGTTGAGTACTTGTAATGCGCCTATACTCCACCACCAGCGTTTACTCCAAATAACGTATTGTATTTTATTCAATTGTATGAAATGCACACTTTTCTTAGGCATATTGAAAAGGAAAAGAAATAGTGTTATGTGCTTGACTCTCTTGAAAAGTATCAGATATTGGATAAAAAGTATAATTTTGAAATGATAATATTGCCTTTTTCATAATATCCTTACCATTTCAATTCATGCGACAAAAAAGAGCAAGAACAGCCGAGTACATTTATGAGTTTCTTTTTCCTTTGTCAAAAGAAAGGAGTAGGAAATAGAGAGTGTAGAAGAAGGAAAGAGGGAGCATAAGAAAAGCGCTGAGTGGCATGAATTGTACCTGATCTGCTAAAGTCAAAATCCTCTGGTTATTTGAGACTTCAAACAACACCATATGGCAATGAAAATCTCTTTCTTAGACATTTTCAATGGGGAAATGGATATATTCATTGCCGTACTTACTTCAGACTCAGAGTCAAACTGCCAGTACGATGGGAGATGTAATAGTAACTGTAGTCGTTACATTTTGCTGATCCCATGATGATGATGCTATGCTGCTGTATACAAAAACACACACAAAAGAAAAGGGAGAAAATTTACAATCCACTATGATTACTTCCAGATGGATGAAATTCGTTTTTCACATATTCATCACACAAGGTTTCTTGGGAGAGCTATTATTTTCACTTCTTTTTCCACTCATACTTTCAAATACACGGTTTTATTCCTGTACATTCAAGCAAATATTGTACTTTCCTGGAGGATACATAAGTTTTATATCTCATTGCGTTCTGATAATATGCTCGAAAGCTGAAAACATTATCTTAAGATTCCATGTTCTCAAATCTTTACGCGAGAATGTTCAGCCTCGACAGAGTAATAGCTTAAATTCTTAAGGACTTTTAGGAATAGGTACACGCGGTAAAATAACATTTTTGACATGCTTGATTTCTTTAGCAAAAAGCTACCGATTTGAGTCTGATAGAGTATATTTTTATGGACACTTGCAAAAATTGAATTACTGAATACCCATTGAACAAGAAAGACGGCAGTTTTTCTGGGGAATTGAATACTTATTTCCTACTTACATATATCTTCTTTAACTTTGTAAATTGTTCAGTCTTAACTTGAGAAAACCTATAAATTGATGCATAAAGTTAAACGGATTCTTATTTTAGTGCTCGACCGGCAACCTGCACCCTATTCCCTTACAATGAAATTATGTTTTGTAGGATGGGTATTATAAAATATTATAACAATTTGTACTGAAAAGTCGACAAATTGATTTCTGTGATAGAGCAGTAACAATTTTGAAGAGTATCCAACTATTATCATTTGGCTGTTATTACCAATTTGTGATTACCTACAAACTATTGAGTCAAGCCTTTGTCACTTACATTATGTGTGTAAAATCTTGCGTATACCTTGCGTATGACTCCGAACTAGTCGCCTTTGAAATTGCATGATATATCAAAATATGAAATAGAACTATATAAAATGAAAATTGTATTCTTATGTATAACGCCAGGATGAGTAAGATTTTGACGTGTTTCAATGCAATTTAAAGGGCTTCACGGATGTCGAAATGCTTTTAAAATTTAATTAATTTCTTCGTCAGGAGTAAACTTTGATAATTAAAAAAATATGGCACACTTTGTTTGCTAGACAGGTGCTGGACAGATACTTTGTTATACGCTGAGAATGGATATAGAAAGTCATTCCATGAACACAATTACATACATACTTTTGAATCAAGAAGAAGAAAAGCGTAGAACAGAAAATTAACGTTTGTTTTGATAAAGAAATGTGAAATTGTAAGACTTGACAGTTTTCTCATAATTCTCAGTTTTTAATCGACAAATAAGTAGATTTTGAAAAACATTTCCCAAGGAACACGGGATGCCTTTCACCATTTAACAACGATAAAATGCATCTTGCACATTGCAACAAATCAGAGCTGATGCATGAGAACCCAAAAAATCAAACCAAAAGCAATGTGTTCTTTGAAGTGCATTTTGAAACACATATTCTGCTCTTAGATTTGCATATCTTGATTTGATCAAAAATATGATTTAATCGTTTACTCTGTCCGCGCCTTTTTGCAAACATACTTTGACTGAACCAATTTTTTGTTCTTCAATTATATCAAGAAAAAGTATAAAACCAATACAAGAATATCCGCATTTCGTGCACCGACTATCAACTTTATAAAAAATGTAGGTAGGTAACGATTTATAAAGTAGCATCTTCATAGAAGGTTACAAGCTCTTTTTTGTAAAGTTATACCATTTTATGTACTGAAAGGGGCTCTTTTGACTCTCCATGTTTTTATTATTATTATTATTATTATCGCTTTTTTATTTGCCACACGAAAAAGTATTAGCCACATTACATAATTCTTCAGCCAACAACAAGCAGGACTTACGATTTCATATTTACATGTTTGGTAAAATAGTCATTGAAATTACTAATTATATAGTCACAATTCAGCACTGAAACTATTACTGTTTGACATTCAACATAAATTTAGATAATTCTGTTTTAAATTTTGTGTATTTATTCAATGCGCGTATATTTTCTGGTAACCTGTTCCAGAGCTGAACACCTTTGAATTTAAAAGTTTTCTTCCCAACTTCTAGCCGCGGTTTATAAATATAGGAATACTTAAAAGTGCCCCTTTTTCCAAATTTCTTCATGGATGAGTCTTCTTTTCATGGATGTTGAACAACATCTGTGTAACAATGCGAGTTGTAAAGCAGAAGTAATACATGCAATCACTTTAAAGATGCTCTGAATATACGCATTATGTATGATTACGTTCTGCCGTAGTTGTAGCACTATTAGTAAAAGCTCGCTACGTTTTATTTTTGTAAAAAGTCGCGGACTACCATTTCGTGTTCTTGCAGTGTGCACAGTGCACTCCGATTCATGACATCATCCTCTTCATCGTCAACATAGAACATAATATCCCTGTGGCAAGACTCGGGGCAGAACTCTTTCTATCCCTTTCTGTTGGCGTGAACTTTTGCTGAGTACTTTATTTTGGCAGTTCTCTGGAGCCAAATTTGCATATATGCAAGAATAGATTACTCACTACCAATCATAAAGTCATTCTCTAGACAAAAAAAACGCGAATGTTCTTGTAATCAGCTTTCGATCCTACTGATGCGCATCCGTAGGATGCATATTATGCATTTGTAAACTATTCAATTTATTTTGTGACCCATTGTTTTTATACTTAACCCCACTTCAATATATGTATTTCAAGTCATAGCCATGTACATATTTAATTCGTAAACTTAAACGGTTAATAATAACAAAAATTAATTACATGATACGTGAAAATAGTTCAAAATAGTCTGAAAGTATACAAAGCTATCATATACATGAAAATAAAAAATGCAAAAAGGAGTTTGTTCGCACCAGGTCTCGAACCTGGGACCTTCTGTGTGTTAGACAGATGTGATAACCACTACACTATGCGAACTTGGGTACAGGAGGGTGAGCAAAAGCGCATACTTGAAAGACGGCATAACACAACCGTAGTATGTCATTAGTGCATACGACGGCATACTATTTGCGTTAGCTTGAGTTAACAAGCGGCTAAAATATTGAATACTTTTGTATAGAGGTAATCGAACAAAAGAGTTTACAATTGGCACAATATTGCATTATCAATGACAAATTAATATGTGGTTGACTAATTAATGTCTGCCTTGTCTCTGTTAGTTGAATAATGGAGGTAGGATTCTTAGCCTTGATCTCTTATCCTTTGCAGTATTTCCGTTAAATAGTTGACAGTTTACAAACATAGAGCATTCATATGACTGAAATTTGTAAAAACTTACGATTTATAAAATCTCCTTTTGTGCTTTGATATGTTGGCTTTTTGAAATTATAAAACAAACAGAATAGAATTAAGTAAGCAAGCAACTTAGATTGATGGCAGAAGAAACACAATAAATGAGACTGCTTTATTGTTATTTTTATTATTACCACTCTCCGCTCCACGAAGTTAACCCGCGACAAGCAGGTACTTTTGCCAAAAATCAAAAAAGTACTTTTTAGGTCAACGTTATGATGACTTTGCAGCAATGGCTTGGCACTGTACTGCAGGCACAAAATAATAAAGAAGTATTTTATGAAAACCCTGTTTGGGTTCTCTTTGCCTTCTGTTCCCCAATGGGTGACAATATAGATAATTGTTTTCAAGTAAAGAGGACTTGTTTTCCGGTACTGAGCAAAGTTTTATTAGAACAAGTTATGGCATGGAATGACTCATAAAGTTTTGCAAATGGGAAAGATCAAATAAAAAGTCGACATGCTTGGCAATATGACAAACAGTGAAGTGGATTTTGCACACGCATCCATTTTGCAAATTACTTTTGAGTTTGAATCAAGTTTCAAAGTACGAACGAATAAAACAATCTGAGGATTAAATTAAACGAATGTAATCGCCTACTATGCTTACTGTTCGCTTTGTATGAAATTAAACATGACTGTTTCAGGAAACCTGCGTTAAAATGCCGACAGTATTTTGTTGTGTTCAGTGTTGGAGTTTCGTCAAGGTTTGCGGGGAAAACGTTTTCTCGAAAGCGATAACTATGCTACCTATAAATCAGAATGCATATGAATCAGTACTGATTCTACTTATAATTACAATCACAACAGATAGACTTTTGTTGTGCTGAATTCCAAACCTGCCTTTTACTAAAGTAAAAATAACCCGGTTCCAACAGCCTTATTAATTAACTTATTTTCGAATTACAAAACAATAATGCACGCCTAAATAAATCTTTGTGTTTGCCTTATACGAATCAATTCACATCGTATCCCGTTTGTTGACTATTTATGCATTTCAATACCAAAGGATAGTCCATGATATTTATTAGTAGCTCCCTCAGAAGCAAATGAAATATGGAAGACCATCAATCCCTTTCATATATATGAAATTTATAAGAGTATAAACACGGTCCTGTAGTCCCTTTATTATAAAAGCTAATACTTAACAAAGCTTTTTATCAACTCACTGATCAAAACACCACAATTTCGAACACAGCAGTGACGGAAAAGTAAGCAATGTATTATAAAGCATACACGTAGAAAACAAGCTTCAGTGCAACGCGTCAGGGCACTGGAAAAGATGAAGGATGTACGATTCTTTTCGATTATATTTTCAGACAATATGGAACTGTGAAAGAGCAACCAAAACTCAATTCATTGCAGTCGTATGTTAGGAGCTCTTAGCCGTCAACAGGATTTCTCTTCCAGTTCTTTGTGTTTCGTTTGCGCCCCTATCCCTATAAGCCGAGTGCTCAATCAGCAAAAGATGCAAGAATTGGCAATATTTTGTGTGAGTGAAATCCTTTTAAAGGTGGCAATCCACTTATCTTGAGAAAAGAGCATACGCTTTTTACCAAATGAGCTTACACGAATATAAAGGCGGACTTGCCGATTCACTACTCAACAAAATATTATACATGCTACCACCACAACATAGAAAAGAGAGAATATTGCTCGGTGCCATGTGGTGATAGTAGTGGAAGCAATGGTGTGATGGTGCCAATAGCAAGAAAAAAAGTGTTTTTTATACAAGCATTGCAAAGGGACGTGCTCCAAGTTCCAGCATATTTCACCAGAAAGTTCACCCTTGCCTGATGTTGTGTATCCAACCAGAATCCCAGAATGCTTCATTCAGTATATTCATTCATAATAGTCATCTATATACGCATGAAAGCGCCTTACTACATACTACAAAACGAAAGATAACACGCATAAAATGTGTGAAATTGGTCGCTGTAATATGCATGCATGATTCTCCTTCATCATTTCGCTCACTTTGCCATGTTTTTTGTACATACAAATACTATATTTTATATTATTAAACGCTTAGATAGACGGTTAGACATGCATTTACTTTCCTTACATTTAGATTCAGCTACATCTGCATATAGCGCTTTGTCGAGCTAATAACATGTGCTGCTACAATGGCATTAGTATAACTTGCCGTAAATATTCTAAATGTAAAGTTCCTTCCAAGTTTACGATCAATGTGGGAAAAGTCTGTTGCCGAAAATTGTGACACCTTTTTGTATGGGTATGTCCAGAGCTTGTGGAACGAATAGATTATTCTTTCATTTTATTTGGATTGTCGTCATCACATATTTCCCCCTCTTTCCATCTTATCCTGATTGTGTTCCATTCCATCTTCCTGTGATAACATTCCAACCATGGATGATGCAGTCGGGCGGCTGTTACACACTGCCATGACTCTTTTGTTGGATTACTTATCTAGCCAAGACGTCTCATACACGAGGGCTATTTAGTGCTGCAGCGTTTAGAGTGTTCCACACGTAGTCACATATATAACGTACACCTATCTTCCTCCAAAGTCCACATCAAATATTATATTTTTGTAGTGACAGAGAACTGAGAGGACGAAATGCGGACGTTCCGGAAAATACATTATTATTTTTTCCATGAACGTTTGGGTGGAAGGCGATACTTTCAGCTCTATGAGAGAGGTACCTAAATATATCCTCCATAACATAATGCTTTCTACTTGTTTCTCTTCTCAAAAGGAAATTATAGAGGTAAAAGGATCACTGGCTCTCTTTCTTTTATGAATTCGTGCCAAAACAAAGAATAAAGCCGATAGGTACAAGTCCAAACGTATGCCATTACATTAATCTACGACGAGAAGAAAGGAAACAGTAAAAGGAAAAAAGAAAGAATTATTATTTGGGAAACCGACAGCAGTCATTCAGACATGAATTTGACGATGAAGAACAAGTTCTTTGTCGCAGTAGAAGTTATACAGCAGCATCTCAGTAGGGTGGTGGGGGATAAGTGTTCCGAAAAATACGGAAAATCTGGTAATGGTCAGTTAGACAGAAGATGAAAAACAAGTTTTATATTTAGCTCGTCAGGTCCTTAGGGTGTTTCCAAATATATAACAAACGGTGGTGGTAAAATAAAACGTAATGTGTGCTTATTTCATTCTTGCCACATGAATACAAGTGTACAGCAACGTGTCCAACAAGCGCTACCAACTACGTGTTGTTTTTACTTGTCATGTTACACGATGCTGATGATAAAGACAATGTTATGATGTGCCCCCACCTTTCATTAAGCTTTCTCGACATTTGTTGGACTGAACTGCAAGGAGAAAATGAATGGTCAAGGAAAGACAGAGAGAAAAATGTTAGTTTTTATTAAACGAAAGGCAGCTGCAGTTTTCGTGCTATTACCAACTTACTTTGAAACCTCTTATTGTACGTTTCCCCATATAGGTATAGAATACTTTCGTTTTCTACATGTCTAACCAATAACTTTGAACTTACATTGTTAGAAATGTTTCTCTGGTACTAGGAGGAAAACAAAATAAAAGTATAAAACATCCGGCCATGGCGGATCCTTTTGAAGTCTCCAGTAAAATGATACGATCTCAGCAATTCTACTTGGTCGTGCAAAGGTTGCGTGCGTGCACAAGGAAAGGACTGCAAGAAGTGCTGAGATGATGCTCCAGTAAAATAATTTTTCATGGTTAGTGTAATTCACATTACCGCCGCACACAAAATAGCTGGAAGCTACATTAAATTTCAACTGAAAAGTAAGAGTTTTCGAGTATGTTGGCACTACTACTCAAGGAGTTTACTATAGTTATTTCTTGCATTGTTTAAACTCATAGGCACATATACTTCAACCTGTTTGGTACACGCTTTTCGCTTTTCATATGTGTTGCTTTCAAAACGGGTAAGAGGAATTTTTGGATTTTATGATGTTATTTCCAGCTTATATAATATATGAGCGATTGAGCGTTATTGTACACTTTTATATCACTGCATTTTTCTAAGTCTACTGTTTGGATTCCTTTCCTCTGTACCTTGTGCTGACACACTTTGATAAATAAAATCTACCATTTTCATACGCAAGACTCTACAAGATCGTGTTTCATTAAAATAAACCAACAATTTTGTCATCTTCGTTTTGAGTATTTGACTATAGTGTCGGTCAAGGAAAAAGCCCTGTCGTTAATATGTATAATTCATCAGTATTATTTTTAGTATTATCAACCGATAGCGTATGAACATGCATGCATTAATATATAATTTTATCCAAAAAACAATTAAAATGCAAGAAGGTTTAATACATAATTAAATTACTGGGTTGAATTATAATGACAATTCAATTATAAGCTCTAATTTTTAACTGGTGACAAACCAACATATTAGTTATGTGTCGGTACCAGTAGTACACAAAATATTTCTAACAAAAGGCGTCATATTGATAAGCATAAAACATACATATAAAACGGTTTACTGAAGTGTCGTACAACCACCTCCAAAAGGTGATACAATTATTAAATTATGAGTAATGGGTATTAAAAATAAATACCAAAAGATTTTATGTATAGAATTACTAACTCTGAAATAAAAAATTTCGACTAAGAACTAAGTTTGCTTTTGCAAATCGGTTTATTCGTCATTTAAAGTTTCACTGATTCTCGGTATAGGTTTTATCCTATATTAATGTATTATGAGGAAAGCAAGAAGGAGCGCCCAACACAGGATTGATTCCTTTGTTGCATGAAAAGAAACCTAAACATATTATAGTTGCTAGTTTAATGCAGTTGTAATAAAAAGCGTCATTTTCATGTACTCGGCCACAACACTTTCAAAAGTCATCAAAATATTTTTATTGTCATATCATTTTACGTCGTGATTAACTTCCTCTTGGAAATGGAGGACATTATTACGAATTTTACAGAGCTACAGGGCGTGATTTTGAACAAAATTATGTCTACAAAGTTGCTTAAATCATCCAAAGAAACTAAAGTTTTTTTTCTTTGCCAGCTACAAACATACTTTACTAGGCATCGTAACTCATGGGAATGTTCTTTTTGATTGCTTTCTACCATAAAGATTGCATAATGATTTTACTTGGAACTATATAGTGTGCTTCTAGTCCAGAACTTTTAGACAGAAAAACATCATCAAGCATTCTATTATACAGTAGGCGTTCTAAAAGCGAGCCCTCCATTATCCTCTTCTACCAGCAAAGACTATTTTTGCATTATTTTCAATTATAAAATTCCTTTATGTGCTGAACATAATGGAAAAGTGGATTCACAGCGTGTACACCATCTTTTTATATGCGCATCCCCAAAACTCTATTTTCCATCAAATTTTAATAGCTTGTAAGAAAAAAGTTGAGGCAACCAAAATACTAAAACGCTAGAAACATTCTGGAAAGATGTACTATTTTTCTCGGCTCCAAGAAATGCCATCATCATTCGTCTTTCTTTCTTCTTTTTGCACATTGGAAAATTGATATGTTGTGACCATCACATTGATTTAGGCATTCATCTTGTGAGAGAATTTAAAAGCATCGCGCTATCAGTCCATTGATCACTGATCATCATACAATGCTACAATACAGGGTTGGTTCATGTAATGCATATCCGGCCTTTACTTCATACTTATAGAGGCCAACCTACTTGAATGAAACTCTTCAACCATGCAAGTTTATAGATTTATAAGTTGAGCGTGAAAGAATGGATGGATTGGATGGATGAATAGTAAATATTCGCCTGCAAAGGCATCAAGAAAGTGAAAAATGTTTTCAAAGTATTTACTCTGCTTTTAAATACATTATTATTATTGTTTAGATTTTGGTAACTTCGTGAAAACACAGAAGCAAAGATGCACAAAAACTATAAAACCTTTAGGGCTGGTTGGACTGTCTGGCTTTTGCTACTTTGCTGCTTCAGGATATGCAGTCGTAGTCACTGTTGGCAAAACACTCGAGATAAGAGAGCAAGTCAAAGTAGCAGTTACGTAATAAATTACATCATGTGTATGAGAACAAAACGACATTCATGCTCCTAGGCCATGGCGAAAAAGAAGTGAAACAGAGAAGACCAGGAAAGGGGAAAGGCAGAAGCCGGGAAAGCCATCATCATTGTCGTGGATCTTATCACTCTCCTGAAAAAGTTGTGGTATTTTTGTTCATAGCTTTCCTGTTAATATATTGTGTACGTAAACGTATTGTACTCACATGTATTTTTTGCCCCTTTCACTTTCACACGAGACACTTTCAAAAGGCCTAAATTCATCTTTAAGTCAAGAAGTGGTGGATAAGCAAAACGTGTTATCAGACTGCAATCATTTATGACTGCACAGTTTTTCAAGCCAATCTCGTAGCTGTGTAGTAGTAGTTTTAGGCGACACTCTGTTTAGAAAACATTTTAAACACACGCTCGTATCAATGGCACATAGTATGCTCGTATAAAGCACATCAACGATATAGGACACTAAAATGTTATCTGAAGCATGCAATAACTTTTGTAAGCGAGAATAAAAAATAAACTATAACGTACAACCCAAACGACGACTGGAGTATAGAACGAGACAGTTTTTTTTGCAGATGAAGATGATATACAATGTGCCCGTGATCCCTGCCTACCTAGTGTAGCAGCAATAATAAATATGAGTTGGGTGAAGATAGAGGCAAGATGGATGGAAAGCATCGAAAATAGTGTCATGCTGCCTGCTAGTGGCTCATAAATCGGAATCCTCCCGAATTTCATTCTCTACCAGAGCTGCGCTAAGTCTTGTGCATCATCCCTCTTTTCCGGCTAAAAGTCTACTGCTGCCATTCATTCATTCATTCGCTTCTACTTGAGTTGCGATGAGCTAGCTTCAACATTTCTCAATACGACACGGAGACTGTGAGACAATGTATGGTCATTTCCATGTTTATATGGATATTACTCTGCACTGAAAAAATGAGCTTGAAATGCCACAGTCTTTGTTCCGCAAATTAAATAAGCACCTTTCGGTACTTAATAAATGGAAATTTTGAACAGAATGGGAAAATATAGAATTAGAAAAGAACTTGAATGAGCGCAAGTAAGTTTATTTCTTGAAATTGAGATTTTGACCGGTTTCATGGTTGTTAACGTTTTGTGATACTCTAGATTTGTGGTTACTTTGGTACATACCACGCCGTGCGACATTGTCAGCAATTGAAATTGTGGACAAAATAGAGTTCACCCGCACATTTAGCATTGTAAAATACAAAACAAATATCGAGTTTTGTGATAAACATATCAAATAGAAAGAAATCTTTGCTTTTAAACGTGACAGAAGGAAACATTGCAAGCTGTTTTGATAACAAAGGACCTTCATGGTGTAAGTAAAATGTAAGCATAACTTTTTAATAAAACTTCTTGAACCATTTTACATACATTCTCCGCAAATGTTGAATTGCGTGAAAGTTTTTTTTGTTAACAGAGCGACAGACAAGATGAAAAATGAAAAATATGCATCTATAGAAAAGAATGGCGGCAGTAACGTAGATAACAGATAGCTTAAAACAAATGTACCTCCTTCCACAGAAAACGAATTCACTCTTTTCTTTATTCGATAGGCAAATACCTGCTTTGTTGCTTCACATACCAAACAAGACTTGCATTCACGAATGCTATTTTCATATTGAAATTGTAAGGTATACACTACACATCACACTGCAGTCAAAGAGCACGAAGGAAAAAAATGCATGTTGAATGGAATATATTATTATTACGCCGTTAGAAATGCATGTACATATACTCTCTAGAAGCAAGATCCAGAAAAATGCGAACAGAAAGAAAACCTCGTGCTACGAGACTCGTAGTGTGTGTGGTACGTGAGTTGTGGAGAAAAAGCCAGAAGGATAATGGCATCAAGGTTGATGGCTTAAGAAGAATTTTTCTCGACCCCTGTATTTCTCGTTGTCTCCTTTTTCTGTGCAACGCTTCTTTTTACCTTACACTTTTTCCTTCATCGTCATCTCTATTTTTTCATAAGTCTGCGACTTTTCTTGTCTCCTGGAAAAATACACTTACAAACACGTACCGTTAAAAAGAGAAGAAAAGGCGTACAAAAAGCTGAAAGAAAAAGTACCAATAGCTATACAGTGTAGTATTGGTGGTGGTGGAATAAGAAAAGTCTCTCTCAGCTTCTGTTGAACTACTGGGCTTGAATCCTGTTTTCACTGGAAGAGGAGAAAAGTGAAAGGAAGCAAAGAGAAACAGAAGAGAAAGCGAGCGAGACATAGTTGTCTTGTGTAAGAAACCAGAAAATCGGTTAGGGGAGCTAAAAGTCTATGTGTTTATACAGGCATTATTGCATTGCATTGTAAACATTTATGCGTAGGGATATATTTCTTTAAATGTTAACCAAGAGTATAATACAAAATGGTACTGGTTGCTGGTGTGGGTACTTGTGCAAGAATATAGAAAATTTTAGAAATTGTGCCCACTTTCATGTATCGAGTCTTCCACCCCTGCAGAGCGTTTCTATGTGTTTATGTATGTGCATAATCTATACATTTGAAGAGGCTGCAGCTGTTATATTAAGGCATGAGGGGTTACACACAAATTTTCTTGCATGGTTCAACTTTTGGAACTGTGTAAGTTCCGGTGAATCCTCTTATTGCTTAACCATGCCAATTTCACTACTACTTTTTCTTGAGAAACATGATCCTTTGGGGTCAGCAAGGGAAGCATCTTGCCCATTTATATGAATCTAGTTAGCCTTCCCCTTTCCACTTTTCTCTTAATATTTTCCCCTCCAAACTCGTCGCAAACAAGAAAATACAAACTCACGCTATATTTTAAAGTGTTTACTGGGAACAGCCAGAGCAGACGGTTGTGAAAATTTTCCAGAGTTTTTGTTGTATGCAAAACCTAGCATAATATGCATGCAGAGATAATAGTGTAACATGTATACTAGTACAGGTCTCTTGCAAGCCTCAATGGCCATTATTACTGCGGATAGGCGATAAAGAAAATGCACAAAAGTTCAGTAATAGAGAAGCAACAATAAGGAATACAAAATGTTAGATGGACATGCTCAGTACTCCTTTGGAATGAGCATATCACTACTAAAGGGTCGTATAATATTATTTAAGCCTACATTTCCCGAAATAGTAAAACGGTTTCTGTAAAGTTGAAGAAAATGGTGTTTGTGTATGCGTACACCCAACGGGAAAAGTTGCACAATATTTATTCTTACCATGTGGCCAATGGATTGGGTAATCAATGTTCTTTATGTCTATACCATGAATAGATCCAAAAACCGTTATTTTGAAGCGCGTTTCCCAGTTATTGCACCCCATTGCTTGTTATTTCCCCGTGTAATGTAAACTGTTTTTATGTGCGCATATATGTGTGAAGTTTTTCTCTGCCTTGGTCCAGTCAAGAATTCTGCTTCTGTAAATGTGTATTATGGTAGAATGTTGCACATGATCATAATGTAGGATTGAATACAGACCATAACGAGGAATAGGCTTACGTGGTGTAAAGCTGGAAGGTGGATCTATAAGCATAGAACAGGACTAGTGTGTTCTTCAGATGCCTTGCTTGTTTGCTTGTAAAAGAAAAACGAGCGGAATACACGAGATTCCCTTCATTTTATCGTCACTTTCATTGTAAATGTTAGATTGTAAAAGAGGTTTTACTATTGCATGGGCCTAATGAGATTATCCCGTGTACCTTTTCAGCGTAGGTTTTCATGAAAAAACTCGGTTAGGTGCAAAAAAAACGAAATGATTTTTTGTGCTTCTTTCCAACGACGAGAATGTGTGCTGTGCAATTGCTAAGAGTAGCAATTCATTTTATATCAAAATAGCAGCGTAGGAAGAATAAATGCCGTGTACGAAAAGAGAGAGAGAAAAAGAGGAAAAAAAAACGAATTCGTCGTGGGCAAGCACAAAGTTATTCATGATGTGAGCGAGATGATGATCATGATTTGCTGAAAGTGAAAGTAGTAAAAGGGCTCCACAGCTAGAGAGAAGAAGCAAAATGAATGAATACAAAGAATGAATGTAGATGCATAAAGAAAGGAGGAGATGTGTGTTACGTGTTGAGAACTTGCAGTCAAATATTATTATGGAATCATAGCAATTTCTTGTGTACGGAAGGAAGGAAAAGGCAAAGGAAACAAGAATGAGAAAGATGGAGATACTACTACTACTAGAGCTCCTCGAACAATTTTGTTGGTTGTTGGTCTGTGCGGTTTTCTTCTTCCTCGATTGCTCACATTCTTGTCTGACGTATAATGTATGATATGGTTATAAAGCACAAACTCCCGCTAACAACATTTAAGTACATGTATGGGTAATAATGTTTGTAATATGTATTCTCATCATCTTTATCACGTTGTTTGCAAAGAGCCGAGTGAAACACGGCGGCTTCGGGAGCACTATACAGCAGTCATGCTATACTATATATCAGCCGAATCGTGCTTTCTTCAGGAGGATTGCTTTCTTAGTGTACGACTTAATGAGACCGATCTAGAAAAGCGAAGTGAGGACAGAGATTTATTTGATGACAAAATTGAAGCACCGGTGTGGGTTTGCTAGATGAATGAGCTCAAAAATGTTTTCATTTCGTGATGTCTCAAGAATTTTGAACAAATCGACTGCAGAGAAAAAGAGAAAATCTCCGGAGCTTAAAATCTTCGCTTGTCATACAAAGTAGATATATCACCACTGCCACTAGCTCACGTCTACGGTTCCGAAGCAAGTTAAAATGAAAAGCACAAAATTATATGCGTATAGCATTCATTTTGTGTAATAAAACCTGGCGAAAAGATATATTTTTCTGATTTAATTGATCGTGATTCATTATGCTTTAGTGTGGTTCCAACGTACAAAAGCGAAACCAACAAGCGCTTTTGCAGCATAGGTTATCATCACTTTCTGGAAGTAACTTTATAATTGCCATCGCCGACAAAAATTTGCAAGAGACATTAGAACAATGGATGTAATACGCACATTAATATTAGGCGCACGACTTAAACACTGTAACACATATAAAATTTACTTGAACTGATCGTATTTATTTGCTGTATGAATGAAAGTTATAAAGGTACAAATATAATATGTATGGGATTTATATATTTGTCACAATTACTGCAAAATATATAATATTGGCAACTGACAAGTGATGTATAGAAAGTTAAATCGGATACTCCAACGTACACTCTAATAATAAAAGTTGATGGTATAATTTAGGCTCATTTACAAATTTACATTGACTCCAACTGTTACACATTTTTATCCTTTTACTGTTTACATTATCACTTTCTGACTATACCAATAAGTCACTAAACTAGTCTATAACATTTGTTCTCTATTCTTCAAAAGAAACAACAATCCCATGTCTCTCCTTTGTCTCTCTCTGAGCTCTCTCAAACACACATTGAAACACTATTCCATTCAACAAGAACTTGCACCAACTGGGAATTATCTGCTTCTGTCGTTTGTTAAATTCTCCAGTTGCGATACTTGATAATTTCTGTATCTACTGTGAGCATTATCTCTAAATTCCTATTGTAAATATATCAACAGCTCAAGTTGTTTGCTTAAATACTACATAAAACAAAATCATCTTTTGGATTTTCGATGAAAACCACAAAAATGAAGCAAAGAGATACATTTATAGCAACTTGTGAATATACTTATTTATAGAAAATTGAATACATATTGATGCAGTTTAAGTGGTTATAAAAAGGGCGAGATCTATAGTTTGGAATATCTGCTTCAGCATAAATGCTGCATAGTATAATATCATGAGCATTGGAAGTGGTTACAGTAAACACCGTAGCCAACCAGCCATAAAGGATAATGTTCTCGAACAAGGATAGTAAAAAAAAGCTTCTAGTGGTTTTGTTGTTGTTTGTTGTTGTACTAGTAATACCGGGTGGTGAGGGCAGAGGCATATTATTTTTAGTCTCTGTCTGTCTGCCTACGCGGTTGGGGTAGTCAGGAAAAATAGAGAAATAAATGTCTGGAGAAGCATGAAAAGGTAGTTTCCCTCTTTACGAATGAATGTGCTTGTGCTGTAAATGCGTCTGTGTATATTTAATGTAAATAAGTTTACTACCTATTTCATGAGAGTGTTATGTTGTTATTCGGGATGAGAGCCGTGAAATCCAGGTACTTTTTCAACTCATTCCGTTAGGAAAAAGACCCATAATATAATGTGATGTGCAAAGTACATCCAGCCACTTTTATTATAATATGTTATTTTCTTCGTTTCTCAACAACCTATTTCCTCTCTCCCACTCACATTCCCGCTTATCTATCCATCTTTTCACTCTGGCTCTCTTCCGCTCACATTGTATTCTGCTAGCAAAAAGAATACTACGCGACATTCACATATCCTCTTCTTCGTTTCCTGTTTTTACTTGTTCACTTAAAATTACATTCGCCTGCATTAATGTCGTTGAAATACTTCATTGCATTATGCTAAGAGCTATGTAAAAAACGGACAAAAACGATGAGAGAAACGTGAAATCTCAAAAACTCAAATAGAGAAATGAGTGCCTACTGTCTGGTACAAATACAAATAAAATCACATTATTATTATGCATACGTACTAAGGTACGCAGTTAGTGAAGAGTTTCAAGTTCTCAAAGTTGAAGTGCACACAGCAAAAGTAAAATTCTCTTTCATCCATTTTATCCACCGTTTTCTCTCTCACTATCACTAATGTTCTCTCGTTTCCGAACGTGAACCATAACACCACTACTGCTATGTATATTGTTATTACTACAGTTTTACTCGTTTTGCTCTCACATAGTTAATGTAGTACTTTAACTTGAGGATAGTAGCAGGCCAAAATGCAAATGTTTGGTTATTTACAAAAACTTGACTAGAATGCTTCCCTGTTTGCCCCTTTTCTCGTTCCCCCAGGCTGACACAGTACAACAAGTTTAAAAAACAGAGAACATTTTACTTATTATAATTCTTTTGCTACTTCTCTTTTCTACCTATGTTCTTCAGCTACTCCTCCCTCTTACCCAAGTTGCAGTTGCAAAATGTACTGTAGTCAGTCTGCTAGCAAACAATAACGCCCAAAGTTACACCCTTTTACTGGCTTTTGTATAGTCTTTAAATGAAAAAAAAAGTTGTTGCCAGTTTCATTTTTGCTTTCATTACACAACTGCCATATAAATAGTACCACTAACCAGACAAAACTGCATTTTGTGACAAGTAATTTTCTTCTGTAAAGTTTCATTTCGTTTGTGGAGGTAAAACTGGTTGGAAATGTATGACTTCATCCCAATCGCTTTTCTCTTTGTTAACTTTGTTTGGACGAATAACTTGCGACTAAATAGTATGCTTTCTAGTAGAAAGTAAGCAAAAGTGTGCAATCTCTGCCTGTGACACATTGCCCACAAACTGCGGCAGACGCTGTTAAAAGAAAATTCATTTGAAGAGAAACCTCACATTTTCGACGATTGCGAAACTAAATAAATGCTAGTGGTAAATAAATAGTTAACGACAAATAAACTCCAATCTAAGCTTACCTAACGTAAATGTACGCTATTCATGTCAAAAAGATGACTCATAAGTATTACTGTATAAGGCAAGATGTAAAAATTGAAATAAAAAACTGACAAGTGTTGGTACTACTACTTTGCTTCCTATTAAGCTTAATTATGAAAACAAATAATAGCAATAATAATAAAGTGTAGGTATACAATTTCACATTAGTCCTAGTTAGTTTCTCTATTATTATGCCAGTATTACCGAAACAAACCAAATAACAGTTTGGACTTGTAGAGGATATACCTATCCCTGAAGAAATTAATCCTTAGCTATAACTAGGAAGAAGGAGGAAAAATATTACAGCCAGTAGCGCTTGAGGTTTTCTCTCCCAATTTTCCATGAACGATAAAATAAAATGCACAAAAGAGCGACCAATCTCGAATTCTCCTATTTACAATATTCCCACATTATAAGCAGTATTAAAGACTTGTTCTATAAAATTTTGGTTGTTAGTAGTTGTTACTTCCAACAAGGAAAAATCCTCGTTGCCGAAGGGTATACATTGATAGAAACGTAATAAAACCAAAGACGTCAGAGCAAGGATCATATATCGTATTTATATTACTAAACAAAGAAAAACCACTAGAATTTTGAATGACTTTCTTGGAAAAGTAAGAGCTTTAACTTCTTCAAAGTCAAGAAGTGTGTGTACATTTCATGCTCCACACAAAAACTTGTGCGTGTAAAGAACACGCACAGAAACTTGTTGTTTTGGATTGTAAGGGCAAACCTAAGAACAAAAGCGGATTGTCTGTGAAAGGAGACGTAGAACCCAGCACACAAATGGCAGGAGAAAGGAGCAGATATCCGTCAAGATGAGTTATCAAATCAACAACAAGCAACCACCCAACCGCACACCCAGAATATTACACAAGCTTCTCTCGTCGCTTTCTCTGAATTCTCATCATCACTTCTCAAGGCTTCCGCTATCTTTCTCCTATGCGTACACAGCAACCTTTCTCTGTGTGTGTGCAGGTCTATCCTTTTTTGATGCTGTTGTCTGTCCAAACTAAACATTCTAAAGTATTTGCATAGTATTATGTTTCGTATTATTCAAGTTTCAAACAACACTTCTCCATCATCATCAACTGAAAGTTTTGAAGAAAATGTTAAGGTGAAAGTATACTGTATATATACATATGTACTCAATATACTTCACACACTATTCCAATTCCCTCATCATCATCTGTCTACCCTGTCGTCGTTGCAATCTTTTCTTATTCATAAAACTCAAATAGTTCACCTTTTCTTTCTTTTTTTGCTTATAAAGGAGTCTTGGTGGAAGAAAAAGATGGAGGAAAATGGGAAGTATTCGCTTTTTTAAATATACATATTACCATTTCCTCGTCTAGTACATACTTTTTCCTTGTTCTTCTGTTGTGAATGAATCACGGCCAAAAGGAATTTACATCTTTCATTCTAGTTTCCTTCGAATATAGTAAAAGAGAAAGACGAGACCTTTTTGGAGTGGGATACAATGAGCAACTTTTCATCGACACTTTCCGTTTCGTTCTTTCTATACAACAAAGAAAGGGAACTACTAGGAGTTATTCGTGTGTTTTTATCATTACTCAGAAAGTGGCAGCCGTATAAGGAGTAGGATTTCACATAATAGAATATTCAAAATAATGCGTGGTGTTTGAGGGAAAACGAGCTCATTCCGAAAGATCTTCTTTCTTTAAATCCTTACCTTCTTGTTTCTCTTTTGCAAGTGTTAGTTCAAAAACTATTCAAAACGCAACCTTTTCTTTTATTCCTTATTCTATACGTCTTTGGTTTTCTTGATAATACAAACCATAAATAGCGTCAATATAAAATAAAATAATTTAACATAGTTTAGAAATTTTAGCTTGTTCATTGCTTTTGATAACGAGATTTCTGCCGGTATATTCACACATTCATATCCATTCGTGCCCTCCTTATATATACTAGCACTAGCATTACCAAAGGAGAAACCTGAAACATAACTACTGTTTTACGTACGACTAAAGTGGATACTTTTATTTGAGCTCATGCCCGTAAAGGAGGCACAGCAGGAGCCGACATTAGTTCAAGAAGAGAAGAAGCTCTTTACTGAATGATTCTTCCACTTTTGCCTCCCCACTTACATACTCTACATAATATTATAGTTCTATTAGATTTTCCGAAACCTAAATGTTGTTTTTCTTTCTTCACACTCACTGTAAGTTTCTTAGCGTAACATACTAACTGCAAGTAACTTTTCTTAGCAGTTTTCATGGACAGACTGCTAATAATAGTCATCTCTGTTGCTTAGCTTAGTATATGTGTGTGTGCTATATATTATTAATAAACGCAGCTGGGTTGTGTGCATATTTGTTTGTATACAGATTTCGAAGGCTGCTTTTGGTTTGCCATTGCCACATACTACTTTTTGGAGTGCTTAGATATATTGCAAGAGTTTTATGCACAAACGTACACGGACGTTGGACAAGAGGAATAGAGCGTGGTGCTGGTAGAAGTCGCAAGTAGAGCGAAAGAACATGCATCGAAAGCGGCAGGTAGTGAATTAAAGAAGTATCTTGCCGTTCGTACAAGAAACTTGTATTTTGTTTTCACATTCATTCTAGCAAATGTATCAGTTCAAGCAGAAAATTTACTTCAAGATGCATTCATCAAATTAGGTCGAATTTCACGTTCCTTTATGTCGATTCTATTTCATACACAGCAACAACAAATATAGCTGTGCCTTTCCTCTGGCCAATTCCCCTGCCCTTCTTCCTAGAAGAAGCACAAACTTTCTCCCCTTCAAGGCATGCCAAGACTCCCTAGCCTTGTGTTTTTCTGTTTACCATTTACATGCTGGAGAAAGTAGGTACGCGCTTCCATGTCCCTTCTTTTTTGCTCAAGCAATAACGAAATAGAAATAGCATGTGAAAGTCTGTTTGTGAGTGTAAGAAACACAACAAGATCATCATGGCCATGCATAGTCGACTCCAAGACTAGTAGTAGGTCGCTTGTTTTTCTCAAACCCGAGTGTAGCAATCAAAAGCAGAGAGTGGTGGATGTTGGCGCCATGTCATCCACCCCTTGCCATCACATCAAAGTCAGAGCCTCTGACTCAGAGGTCTCTGCAATGGCGTCGGAAGAACACGAAATTAATGATTTCAAGATACAATTAGTTACCCTTACTATATTGCTCCAGCTGACATGACATTCTTTCTCTGTCTCAAAGGTTTTCAATTTGCCATTGCTTTGACATCACCCTCAAACTAATTCACATAACGAGCAAGATATACTCGTCAAGTAGTATAAAGCTACTTTGGCCACTAATACTGTATATAATACTCTTAGGACTCCAATACTTTTTTGGCTCAAGTACCCGTCAACAGTAGCACTCAAGAGATGAGTGTCTGGAGCTTCTTTGTTTACGATTTTGCTTTCCTCGCATCATCAGTCAAAGTATCACACATTTGTGTAACATTTATTAAAAACTTTGCGATTCATACTGATTTGAAATGCTTAATATATTGTCCCGTTTTCCAAGAGTGCTGTCACAAGAACATTTAATAGAACCAAGATGATCTACATAGTCATTGAGATTTAAATACAAATGGGAAATCTTGATCAAACATATTAGAGCACTTTGTAATATTTTGTCAACATCGACATTCTAAGGAAAAACAATTCGGTTTCTTTTTCACACGCACACAACATAACGTAAAGCTAAATGTTGAATGTATTTAATGATAATATAGAGCTGCAAATGATTTATGCATTCATTGAAAGGACTAGGCTACTTCCTATTTACAACATTGACTTTGACTACAGCAAATATTAACGTTTGAAAGGACGGTAAAGTAGGCAGAGTTCTCGTCGGAATATTGCTGCTAGAGGTCTAGTGCAATTGTTCAACTGTGTGGACAAGTCGTTGGCATATTCCATATCAACAATTTTGATGCAAAATAGCTAGCTAAGGCCTGAACAAGAGCAGATACCTATATTAATCTTAATATTCAAGGTAGAAATGTATTTGCTTATTGCAATCGGTAAAATCCCCTTTTCAATCTGCTCAATGCCTAGAGACAAAATAGATGACTAAAAAGGCTCGTTCCCATTCCCTTGACTGGCAGTCTCAAACCATTTCATATTGATATTATGTATTTGCGGGAGACAAATGAATCAGAAGGGTTTGTGAAACTGTAAACATATCAATAAATCTAGTTTTATGTGACCAAATCCTGGTAATATCCTGTTACCCACACTGATAATCGAGAACATGCAAAAGTAGCTCTTTTATTCCCGTCATCTTTTCTCTTTCACTGTACCTTTTGAAAGTCTGTGCGCTCAGCAGTCCGACTGCAGCACCAACAGTTGACTATTTTTCCCTCGCAACTGGGTACATTCCTTCCATCCGCTCATTCTTCCACGTTATCTTATATGTAGTGTCACTGTCGATTCAAAACTGATAGGCTCACGCTCTTCCAATGACATTTACAAAGTTAAGTTGAAAGCTATAGCGTGCTGGTCGTCGGGGCTGTGGTATAATATGGCTTTCATACTAGCATCAAACTTGGACACGAAAAGTTTGCATTACATCTCCACTTTTACCATCACACCATCATCATCATACTCTCTACTACATCTGACTGCTTTCATTTACATACATATGCCGTGTCTGTGTGTCTATAAAAAGCTTGCGTGAGGATGTTTACTACACGGAAGAAAGTGCTGGAGGAAAGTTTGTGAATTGTCGCGAGAAAAGACATAAGCGTATAGATTTACGCTTGTACTTGTACAATATATTCATAAGCCATTGACTCAAAAGAGAGAAAGGTTGTTATAAAATAGGAGAAGCGAATAGTTCTTACTGTTGGTGAGTTGAGTTGGTTGGAATCATAAAAAGCAAAGTTTTTTTCCTGTCCTGTTAAACGAAAGACGGAATCTTATATACACGCCTGGTACACATTATGTGCTCTGTATTGCGCGGCCTGTGAATATAAAAGTTAGACTCTTGACAAATTGGCATGTGGCAAGTTGGTACTTTCACTATCACACTGTCTTCCTCTTAAGAATATTTTTGTCGAGTAATGCCAAGCACTATGTCCCATAAACTATTTGAAAGTGCTTTAAGTACAGCAGCCAAAAACTTAGATTTTTGTCCAGAGAAAAGTTGTTGCTCCCCTCTAAATAAGGTACGTGAATGCAGAAATGGTACACAGATATAATAGATAAGTAAAAGTTACTTGTATGTACACTACGGTCCAAGTTGGAATAGGTATTTATGTTGAATGGATTGATAAAGACTTTTTGTACTGTACTGTAGTACACTGAAATTGTGTGTACAAACATGCATATCTTGCCATTATATTCTTTTGTGCATTTTTATCTATATGGCAGAACCATATTCAAAGCGGGAATAAATTTAATTTTGTCAATTACCCGAAAATTCCCTTCAGTACATAAAATACAACAGAGTAGTTTGATCGGTGAAACTATCTAGGCAAAAGCGAAATCACATCCGTGCTGATTTTAACTGCCTAGTTGACGTTGATTGTAAAATGCTGCAATCGTAAGCATGCCTCCTCTTTTCAATGGTGCCACTCTGTAAACTTGTAGAGGGTCTCCATACTCACTGAAAAAATACGTGTAGCCGGCAGCCATCCTCGTGCCCGACTAAAGCCGCGTCTAAGCCACTTTTACCATGCAGACAATCTTTGATGAATCCAGAATTAAGGTTTTTTCAGTCAATAAAATAAATTTCAGGCATCATTAAACTTTCCTAGAAGCCTTTCCAACTTTCACAGTAACAGCTGTAGGTCCTATTATCCATTAATTAATGCTGAAATTTCTGGGGAATTCAATTTGAGCAGAGTCATTTTCTTTTCTTTTTTTCAACTATTGACGCTTGTAGCACGGATGAGTGCCCCTGGAATGTATGCATGTATGTGTCTGTTATTGTTCATAATCTTTATTTTCTGGCTGTCGTGCCTACAACTTTTTCCATATATTTTGTTTCCTTCCACTTAGTTTACTACCGTATTGCGAATATAAGGAATATAGTTAATGCATAACAAAGAGCTATATATAGAGCATACAACTCTATGTATGATAATGGTAAAGTTTTGTCTAGCTTGTGATTTTGATTTCTTAAAGAAAGTTTACGTAACGCACATTCGGAACATTATCCAGCCTAACCCAGATACGAATACATGTAATTATGCTATGGCTTTGTAAAATATTTTTGCTCGTGTTGATGATTTGCGATATTACATATTATGCGCCACATAGCACTCACAACTTTCACCAGTGTCAGTCTTGACAAGACAATGGCTTCGTCAGCTAAATGGCCTTCTATTTTGTTTGTTCTCTGAAGGCATTACTTTCAGTAGCAAAATTTTCGCAAGAACAAAGAACGCCAGTGTTGCAGAAGAGAAAAGACAATGAAGAGAAAAGAAGGCGGAGTATTATTAATGATGATTTACGCAGTACTTGCAATTATTGTTCTATTCGTCAAATCGAAATAAATGACGTGTATGCTGGAAGTGCTCATTAAAGTTAGTGCTCCATTCTAACAGAAACATAAATTCAACATGATTCTGAAACTGAATGTAAAATGCAGGGGCGTATTTTGTATTTTTATACTACTATCTATTTAGTTACATACAAAATCTGAGAAAATGTTTTGTACCATTTTACGTTTAATAAGGGGGGACACAAATGTAGCGAAAATCGCATAAACACGACTAAATAGACTGGTACATGTGGTAGAGGGATCCGAGTTTTGTCTTCACACTGCCCTAAATGAGAAATACGCAAAGTAATATAAACAAATTAAATGTGTCTAACTTTCGCTATATCCATAGAAGAATTAATAGTGAAAAAGAAAACTGAGAGCCCGATTTACAAGGAGTACCTAGTAAATTTTTTAAAACACAATTGGCATAAATAGGTTCAAAATTGGACAAAAATCAAGTCGAATTAAAAAAGCTTTCCCATGCTAGCATAGTTTCCAAGTCGTCCTTAAACTGAAACGGGAATTACACTGTCATTTTCATTTTTTCCCAATTTGGTTGGAGTAGACGTCATATTTTTTGGAAAAAATTTGCGCAGTTTCATATTTTCCTCAACCGCACATTTCAAAAGTTTCCACGCTTGGCAATCAAGGGTTCGTTTAGGTTTACGTGTGTAGGTGTAGTTTTTGCCAATTCAACGCTTTTATCAAGTGCTTACTCACCACCAAACACACAAAAATGTCAAATGCTTCACGCAGTTGAAGCTGCATACCAGAGTATTGTTAGAGGTGTTGTCTTCCTATGAATGAGATGTCAGGGATAAACTTCAAGTACTTTCCCACCATTATTCACAGTCTGTGTTCATAGATCATGCTAACGCATATTTCTCACCATATTTGACTGCTTTATTACTATTATTATCACCATATTTCTTTTTTCATCTGGTATTTATTTGAATACTACTCAGAACACACACCCCTGCTGATAGGATCCATCATTTGAGTATTTACGCTTGTGTACGGGGGCTCTCTGTGTAGTGTGAATTCGTAGTTGGTTTGTTCGTTTTTAATACTTTTTACCATCACTTTTTGCCTTTTTTGTGCCATGCCATTCATCTTTCCATATTTTTATCTTATGACGTGCGCGACTATTCGAGGGGAATGGGGTTGCTGAACTGAAAGACCTTTCGAAACGCTCTATCGACTTGAGGATAACATTAAAACTTTTTCTTTATGATAGAGATGCAGCTTGCAGCGAAACGAAAAGCACAATGTCGTCACAGTCCAATCTAATATAAATAAACCTCATAAACTCGTGCACTCGCATGAATAAACACTTTTATTTTTTCAAGAACAACATTCGACTCTTCATAGACATTTTTTATCTATGGTGCCTGCGTATAAATTATGGTGTCATGGTGGAGCACATAAAAAGCATTTAGCATTTTTGTAGTAAATGGACAACACTTAGATTATAGAAATAGGTCCTGTAATCTAAGGAAACGTTTTGTGTGTTGTTGCTTTCATTCATGCCAACTATCAATGTATAAGGTTTCCGATACTTCATTTTCTGGTAAACGTATACACCCTAATTCACACAAGTGAAAGTAAAATAGACACAAAAAATGGCATACTATAATATACCATAGTATGTTTTCTTGCTCCTTTCTACTACACTTGTGCTTTTCGGGAACATGTACTTAACTAACCATTCAATCGATTTAAAACCTCTAAAACATTTTTAATGTATTACTACCTGTCGTAAGAATTTCTTCTGTATCATTATCAATGTATTATAAAAGTATATATTTAGTTTATATAAAAGTATTAGAATGAAACCTATTATCTTTCCCTTTTATGGAGGTTTACATGACTTTAAATGCGCCTTATTATATGTCTTTTATTCACAGAGCAAAGAAACATCAGGCAACAGCATTGGCCATAAGAAGTAAGCGCAGCAGTTATACCGGCTCACCAGTAGTAGCAAGCAGCAGCAGTCAGAAAGACGAACTCTCCTGATGATGGAAAAAGTAGTGCTATGCGCTACTCGTAGGATTTGTAAATCACGTCAAGCAAGATAGAAAAAAGAAGTAAGAAGAAAGTCAACTGTGTGCAGGGAGGAGTGCCAAATGGCGAGAATTTCTTCCTGAGAGACAGAGAAAAAACTAACGACTTTCACTTCAAAAAAAGAAGATAACTGCTCTGAGCTATGTGAAGGAGAACTTTTTACATATAACTTGGTTCGTTTGCCATGTCTCTGTGTGTGAAACGAAGACAATGACGACGTCGACGAAGGCAACAACGCAACGGTATAGGGACTTGCTACTATAATATGTATGCTTTTATACAAGTCATGCTACATTTTCGAACTGTGTATCTACAAACTCTTCAGATTCTGAACCCTGTTACCGGAATATATATGTGAACTTGTAACAGAATACGGGAGAAGGAGACGGGTGCTGCTGAAGACATTGCGTGCGTGAAAGAAAATAAGATTTTTAAGCCGTTCCATTTCATCTTATTCCTGCTAGGAATTGGTATTATGTACATGATATAGCTGGGAGACTTTCGTTGACTTACAAAATGCACAGGCTACCCCGGCAGACTCATGAAACTGTAATCATGTATGTAGTATATATATGTTCTGGAAAGTAGTGTGTATACCAGTCGATCCCAGTGCGCCTACTTAAAAAATCGAAGAGAAGTGGAAAAGAAAAGGAAAAATGACACCGAAAAGTTCTTGGTTTTTCCGTTTTAACAAAAGAAACAAGGGAATGTTCTTCCTGTGGCTTTGTCAAAAGATTTTGTGAATGTTTCAAAGAGGAACTCGGCGGTCTGTCTGCCTCTTGTGCGAGCAAGCATGTGTGATGCTCAGGAAAACACAAACGTCTGTTCGTCAAAATGAAATTGCCACATATGTGATTACAATAAAATATAAGACTTTGCATCAACTTTAGGCAGGTAAAATTACAAAGAACTTTGCAATTACATTAATGCGAGCTAAACATTATGCGGCACACAAGAATTCTCTTTTAATATAATGATGAAATTGAAACACAAAGAACGAAACTTGAGACTATTATTGACACTATTTTACAAAGAGTTTGTTTGTTTAAGTGAGTATAATGCCAAGTACGAAGGTGTAATGAGAACACTCTTTTAAAACATTGACATAATTTAGTAATAAAAGTAAAAGCGAAACCGAGTAGTAATTGTTCCCAGTGAACCTTAAGGCCAAGTTGGTTTTCGGTGAAAAGTAAAAAAAAAATCAACAGTGGCAACAACATGAGAGATGATGGTGCGTTTGTACATTACCACTTTTAAATGAGAAGTAGCAAGCTTTTATGTGCCAAAATCCACGCCAGCAGTACATTTCAGTAGCATAGTAAAACTAAAAAGGTACCTACATCTCCCAACACAAAGCTTTGCAACTTGAACAAGTTTCAGAAAGAGAAAGCGCCTTTGGTCCTGTACAGCAGCGAGTAAGAAGAGAAAAGTACGCGAAAAGAATTTCTATCACATGAAAAGTACCATCAATACAATACAGAATAGTTTAACGATGCTTTTAATGCTGAATAGTGATTGTTCCCTGCATCCATTTCACGCTAACCAGTACTGAATGGAACAGCGGAAACAGCAACAATAGGAAAATTGCAAGTTTGTAAGTTATAAATATCTGGCGCAGTGTGGCAGGTAGAAAGCAGGGAGCAGGGAAGAAGGCGTGGATCAATCTTTCCTGACAGTGTAAAATAAATGTTCCTTGTTTCACAAGTCTCCTCTGGAAGGTGTTTGCCATGAAGCAAATGTTGATTCTACTGAGCATAATTGCCATTAGTTGTCAGAATGCCAATGAGAATACGACTTCAGAGACCACACTGCATTTCCTCCCGGCAGCACTCCCTCTTCATGGAGTTGAGCCCGGAAGTCACGTAGTTCATCATGACGGAGAGCACCTCCCTCAGGTAATGAACAAAGAGGATTTTGGCAGCACGTCCACTTTTCTAGATGGCTTTAGTGGGCCTAGTCATCCTGGCGGGGGGACGGATTCGCAACCACCACCGTTACCAAATAATAATGGGCCATCAAGGTCCAGAATAATTGAGACGAAATATGGGAAAGTGCAAGGGCTCAGTCTGAACATTTTCCCTCACCAGTCGCAACAGCAGCAAACTGGAGGAGGAAAAGGTGGTGGTAGCACCGGCAACGGCAGTAATTCCCTAAAAAACAAGATTGTTGAGGTAAGCGGATTTTACTAACTAAAAATAACGATAAGCCTCCAGGGGTTAGGCTAGCTATTTTAATAGAAGCCTGCCGCCGTTTTAAATAGATAGCTGAGCCAAGAACTCAAAATAATCATGTCTCAATTTTGAAATGTCATCATTGCCATAAAGGTCTCCAGAGACCACTTTTTTAACTCGCATTTCGATTAAATTGCACTGACAGCTCTCCGCCAAGCTAAATGGAGTTGTAGATGGGTTATTAGTATAACAAAGACACGCCTTAAAAAGAAGAAACAAATAAGGGGAGCAGTCAATCGCATCAGCTATGTACAAGCAGACATGGTTCTTTCAAAAATGAGAGTTGAGGAGCTACGATGTACGAAGCTTTTTTGTAGAACAATTGCAAATTCATGATTTTCTTGTCCTGCCTTATGAAAATAATTGCATTTAGTTCAGTATTATCATGTATATATAAAAAAATAGGTATATATAATTTTATTGTAAATTTGCACACAGTTGCTTAAAGTTAAAACGTGTTTATATTTCATATAGGTCTTTCTCGGCATTCCGTACGCATCTCCACCAATTAAGTCTCATCGATTTAGCCCAACACAAACACCTGTTCCATGGGATGGAGTGCGACAAGCCACAAAACCTGGGTTTGTGTGTCCTCAGGTAAGCAGACGACATCGTTTTTTTCCTTTTGTTCACTTTCACTTCACTCTTTACTTTTTAGCTGATGTTCCTAAATTGTAATCTCATATTTGATACCTTTATATGCAGCAGCGGTTTATTTAGAATCCTATAGAAATAAAAGGCGACGATCCCATTGTTCATAGAATTACAACTTTGCACTTGTTCCTTTCACTTCATTATTCCTCCATTCATATTTACCTGTCAAATACATGGGACGGAGATAGAAAGAAGCCTTTTCCAAAAGCAAAAGTAGATAATATTTTGCATAGTCTGCACTTAAATTTGTCTATACAACATGTTTTTGATTTGTTTTTGTATTGACGCATTTAACAATATATCCCATTCTCAATGTGTTTTAGATGATGCCAGATATCAGTAATGAGACGGCTGCTTTGAAAGAAATGCCAAGGGGATACTTTGAATACCTGCGACACATTGAACCATACTTAAGAAATCAATCGGAAGACTGTCTCACATTGTCCATATTCGCTCCAATTGGTAAGCTTTCTCCTTTCATTTTCATTTCTAACGACTAATGATAACATGATACACACATTCATTATAGTGTACAGAAAGTATTGATGTTCAACTTTGTTATAATTCCCAACTGCATTAACTAAACGTACATCCATCTTGTCTTCCGTTCCGATATGCATCAGATGAATGTTTTCTGAGCTCCCACTAAACAGTCCCTAACTAAAGGCTGCGGTTAGAGAGAATATGACAAGCTGTCCTAATGAGAAAATGAAGAAGCATCCTCTATTAAGCCAATTAGGTCACTCATACAATAGCCCTGTTCGATTTAATACATCGCTTTCATCAACATTATCCAACTCTCATTGTGCGGCAAAACAACATCGTGAACAAAATACGACAGCACAACTTCCCCATCCCCATCATCATCATTACAAACAGAATACGATAGAATGATAGACTAAAAGATAGAATGACTGTACCGACTAATAATGCTGCGACGATGATGATGGTGACGATGTTCCAATATGATGATGTCGATCGTCATCACCATTCAACCATATAAATACCACTTCATTTCTTTCCATTAGGCAGGGGAGCACATACATTATTCTCTTTTTCTCATTATTACTTACATTGACTAAAAATATATTGGTTGTGCGTTCAATAAAGTACTGTGCATTTATACAATTTTGATACTACTTACTTTAGCAAGTAAGAGTAAAAGTACATGCTTGTCCCTTCATTGGTTCAGGAGTTTTTTTTAAATAGAAAAAGCAAGATATTCAGTAAAGATACAGCCTCCGGAATGTCTCTTTATACTGACTGAAATAACGAACAGTTTGCTTTGTACATTTGTTTTCACCAAGTCTTGCAGAAAGTTTTTTCTACTGAATTGAAAAGGTCTCCAGTTTGTTTCAAGATTTTATCCGAGACGAAAAAGTTACAACTATCAACTATAATAAATGCTCTCTACTGTATTGGTGTTCACGACTGTGGGTACCACTGAGCTAACAGAACGCGATGAAAATTGTTTGACGGATCGACGACAGGGGTATTATCATACTACCAAACAAAAAAGCAAACCTGAATGATTACTGGAAAGAGATGAGCAGCACATTTAGTTTCTTTGCTGCGCTTCTTATGGAAGATGTTTTCTACAGGATATATTTGGGTTAATATATTGAAAGCCTAGACATGTTTCCGTGTTATTTCTCTCTCTATGCATATTACTTATAGTGTGCCTTGTAGGGGCAGAAAAAGTTGTTTGTGCAGAGGACGTTTCACCACTCTTAAGTTGTTTCTCTTTTTCTTTAGGATTACCTTAGTTTTTATGCTTGTATATAGACTTACGACAACTACTTTTTATCGTCAGATATTACGGCGTATTAGGGGAAGGACTATTTTCTCATCAGTTATTCTTCAGAGGAAAAGAGATAGAAAGGAAATAAGGAGAAGATGAATCTTGGCTCTTCTATTTTCTTAGGCCCGCACGATGCACAGGTACACGTAAAAGGGTTTGTTGTTGATAGCTGTTGGCTTTGTGAAAGAAAATGATGAAATAAAGGGTGTAGACTTTTAAGACGCCCACCTATTTTCCTTAGCACATACATATATGAAAGTATACAGGGAAGACACAGAAGAGTAGAAAATTGTTAGTTGACAGCGTACTGTAGTATATACGGGATGAATACTGGAGTGCCACTAGTGGAAAGCAAACCATTTTTCCTGGCTAATGCGTCATGAAAAACTGGATATATGTGATACGATAGCTTTATTTTACGTGTACAGCTCTTTACGCGCAGTATCGTAATAATAATATTATGCAATGTTGTTGCATTATAAAGTATTTTGCTAAACTAGCGGCGGTATGTTGTAATACTTTATTTTTAATGGTCTACCACCACACAACCGCGCTCTCTTATAACAGAGGAAATGATGTAAATGCTCAGCATAATAATATATCAAACCACGTCGTTATGATTCCATGTAATATTACACTAGATGTTGGAGAACATTCGAATCCACTCCCAGGGCTAAGTTTAACTTTGTCACAAAAGAGGAATCAGCTTACACAGGCTTACTTTTGTCATCCCGACCTTTCTTATTCCCCGTATTCTCTCCATTTACCTAAATACATAGTACAACGGTGTTTCGTCTCTGTACTTTCTTTTCTTGTGTATAAATCATTATAAAGAACAATGACATCACATAGGCTATTATGAGTGTAATGCGGTATCGTCTCAAATTACTGGTGAAAAGCCAGAAAGGGACCATTTACCTGGAGTTGGTAGAAGGGCTCCTTTGGTAATAATAATATTAGAAAATTGAGATAAGCTGAAAGCTGGGGAAGATGGTATTCCTTGAGGTTATATTGTGGAGAGAAACGGGAATGCTAAACTGTTAAAGCTGGATTGAATTTGCATGATACGCAACTACTACAATACAATACACACTTTTCATACAGACAAGTTGTTAGAGGGTTGGTTCTTGCGTCAACTCTATACTCTAGTTTTATACTTTTTCATGGATGCTGCTGTCGGCAAAAAAACTTTTGCCCATAAAGATGATTACGACTTTACACATAAAGTTTATGTACAGTACTTACGCACAATTGCATATATTTCACTTAACCTAATTGATTCTTTTTTAAACCAAGGGACTATGATAAGAGAAGGTAAGGTGATTCCATTTTATTACCAAGTACATCCAACAGTATTCAGAAATGTGTTTCCTACCAAACTCCATTAAAAAGAGAGCAGAATAATTATTAGCTGTTTGCAATTTTGCACCTTAAATTCAAGCCACGCTTCAATAGCATCGTTAAAACGGTGTAAACACATTCCCGTGGTTTAGGAAATTGATTTAAATTATTACGTAGAATATTCAATTGAAATTTAAAAACTGACGAAGCAAATAAATTGGGAGAGGGCGCTATCCGAATAAGTTATTTTTTATTAAAATAAATGTATATTGTATATTGTATAGACTGATTTGTTTTGTTCTGTTACATGTGGAATAAATGGTTGAACCGAGTTGGCAGTGAAATGTTTTGTAAAACAAGCTTTCCTGTGAGACTTGCAATATTCTGACTTTGGTCGCACGAAATTGTTTAGGACGAAACTAGACATTTTCCAAGCAGCCATACACAAGACGTAATCATTTTTAGGGAAAATCTGACAACTTGAGTGTGTAGTCATTCCATGAGTTTTATGCGCACTTACTTGCGAGATGCATAAATGTGAGGGGAATTCTAATTCATGGGAACTCCATGTTTTGCGTTTTGCATACATGAATAAATCTAGAATTTTTATGGTGGATGGGGTAGTCACTGACTAGCTGATTTGTGGTTTCCTTCTCAAGCTGATAAACACTAGTCAGTGTAGATGGTCCAATTGTAAGAAAAGGCAGCACTTATATAGATATCTATGCGCGCACTTTTCTGAAAACAAAGGATGAAGAACAAATATCGCAAATAACCCTTTTTGAAAACATGAACAGATTTGTAAATACACAGGAAGCAAAGCTTGCAATCCCCAACAAGGGAAAGTATTTTTCGATTTCCTGGTAAATGTATCAGGAACACAGGAGGCACACCAAACCGGTAAACATTTATAATAATTGTATAAATAAGCCTACTCGCAAGTTCAAGAGAAATGCTCAAAAGCTCAGTAGATATATTTATTTATTATGAATGCATTATATTATAAATAAAAAACAAGCGATTCCTTTTGGCTGCTACTATTGCTGAAATGATAGTACATATTACATACTTTGTGTCGTCATCCTCGTAGATTTAAAAAAAAACTTTCACATTATATATACCCAGGAGGAAACAAGGAACAGCGGCACCAGCACAGTATCAAACGACACTGGCTCGAAAAATACTGCATTGGAAGCAGTAATTTAGATTTTTCGCTCCAGTAGTTGACAGATATCTACTAGAGTATAATAATAAAAAATACCTTTGACCCTTTGAACCAAACATAAATTGGGAGACAGAGAAACGTACTATTACCCATAAACATACATATTCAATATTAGCTTTCATACATGATTGTTGGGCAAAGCAGAAAAACAGTATGAGGGAGAAAAGAGAAAGGAGGAAGCAGCAAAAGAAAAAGAGGAAGAGAGACAAGCATGCAATCTAGAGCAACATCATCACAGTGAAAACATATTTATGTGGTGTACTTTCAAACTATCTCTTTTTTGCCATTTTTATACAAAAATGCTGTTGTTGATTGAATGCAAGTACGCTTTGTGTGTACTAAAAAGTATGTGCTACTGTGTGTTGGGTACCAAAAGTGTACAACTAGATTTGTGAATGTTACAGATGACTTTCATTTTCAGTGTCGAATATTAAGTTGGTGCATGTGAGCTCTTTTGTCGTTCTTTTTTGCAAAATATGTGGCAGAGGAGGAGTAGGAATCTGTCTTGTCGCCCTCTCTCATTGCTCGCAACTCGTCCGTCGCTGCGTATATTGTCGTTGTATGCGTTGTGTGCGGACCACATAGTCTTTTTGAATACCAAATCAAAGTGGTGGTGGCAGGCAGCCACAATATTGTATATTATATAATATCACAGCAATAGTGTCGTCCTCCGCGGAATGAATGGAACGCCTGCTGGTTATGTAGTTTTTTCTTGTGTTGACACCAACGCCAAAATATTCGTATAAACCATACCAACATGTGGTTCACTTTATGTTGCCTTTAGTTTGCATATTTTTCATGCAGGACTGGATGAAAGGACCAAGGAAAATCACAGTCCCCAAATCGTTTAGGAAGTGCTCCCTATATATACCTATACTTATTATTGGCTTATCTTATGCTACCTAAAAATATCTGTTTGCTGCTTACATTCTTTGAATTTTGAAGCATGTATATTGGAGAATAACAGCAAGGGCTCAGGGTTTTTCTCAGCAAAAAGCTAGCGTTTTGTCAGCTTGTTTTTGTCCCCCACCAACAGCAAACGAAACCAAACCATTCAGGGAATAACCGCTACCGCCATATTACACATAATATACAAGGCTCTTACGCGTATACCTAAGCCGCCTTTTACTTTGCTGAGCTAGGCAAACGGCGGAATAGAAAATGTGCATTAGTAACAGAGTGGTTCCTGTGTACAGATCTCAAACTTCCTGTTCCCACCACTTACAGGCCTTTCTATATGCACAAATGCCAATATGCCAATTGAAATTCCAATTTCCGAGTGGGAAACAGTCCGGAAATAGAATGACAGCCATTCCTTCCCATCACAGCTCATCTCAGTTTTTTCCCATATGGACTAAACACACACACAAGGGCAAATACTTCCCTTTTGCTTTTCTTTTCCTTTTATATATCCAACATCTAAAGCTTGTTGCGGTACTCGTGCAGTCGGGCTCTATTACTGTGGCTTCCGACGTAGGAAGAAGGAAAACAACATGAATTTTGAACGCCACAAAATCCACTCTCGTTTCCCATTCCCGATTTCATTTATACAAGCAGCGGAGAGGAACTTTCTCTTTTCTTTGTTCTTGTTTTCTTCCTCTCATCCTTAATGTGTCAGAAGTATGTGTCCTTTCTCTCGAAACATTTGAAATGGACAAATATGTAGGTTGTTACCTTCATTTTACTATATTGCTTGTATGTTTATGAATGTGTGCAAATACATAACATCCCCTCTTTTTAAAAACTTACATTTTATATGCACGAGGAGGATATAGAAAAAGCAGTTGCTGAGCTCTGTTGTTTTCTTTACCTTCATTACTATTCAAACAACGTTCTTCCGAAACGAGTTGGCTTGGCTCAGCAGCAGCAGCGTAACTGCTGTGACATTGGAATTGGAAGTGACGCCTGTTTATATGTGTAGCAACCAGGAGCATTACTGTTGCGAAAATGGTGAAATGTTATATGTGTCTGCTTTTAAGATATAAGATGAACAGTTTGTACTTGTCGGAGAAAGACACAATAATCGTGCTGATAAAGCAGAGTTCTTATCCGAGGCTACATTCTTTAAAGGATAAAATTGCCCTGTAGTCCTCTGCATGTTTGCTTGCCCTTTCATAATAATAATCTAAACAGAACCTAAAGTAGTACCATCTACCACCACTATATTTCTGCAGAAAGTGTATAGCAATTCAATTCTATCCATATTTGGGTTGCCATTACCATTAGAGCTGTTACTCTTGCTACTTGCTATTGCGTCCCGGTTTGAGTAAGAGCATTTTAAACAACACGTGCGCGATATGCAAAAAAGGATATTGTCATTAAACAGGGTGACTTTTGCCATCTACCTTCCAAAAAGTAACATGTCTTGTAAAGTTGTATGTGTTTCCCATTATGCGCTAAATTTCTTTTTTTCTTTTAATAGATACTCTATAGGTTTGCTATTATGCTTTGAGCTTGCTTGCTCATGAAATTTTGTGGAAAATTGTTTGAAACTCGAAAATTGCTTTTAACCAGATCGTAATCCCTGAAAAATAGTTTTGTTGTAATTATTTCACCTAAACACCCGCTGTGACTGTGACCAACTAGTAGGTCTAGTAAAATAACAAAAGCAGCATTATATGTAATTGCGCCAAAAAGTGGGATACACGGAAAAAGTCATTCCAAGCGGAGAAATGAGTTTCTAGCAAACCCTAGGTATGTGGTCATCGCTAATTATTCAGGAATATTAAAACTCGACATGAATGTTTTATAAAGCTGAAATACGAAATGTTCCCCAGGGTCTGGAGACCAACGGATTATCAGATTTTTGGATTCTAATGCTCATGTTGGGTCATCATCAATTGAGTTGATTGAATTTTTGACCAAGTTTCGGAAAGTTTTCTTTCAAAAAGTTAATAAACGTTAAATGGTGAATACAGTTATGGTAAGGAAGTATGAAGCTCCCAGATGTAATGTGTGGGGATGTATTATGCTGAAATAAAGTACAACAGCAACACAAGACTATGTTGGGTGACGACAGTCAAGTCCAAGAGTGGACTTGTGTGAGTCCTGAGACTCTCTGTCTGACTGAATATCTTTATTGATAGATTGCTTGGTATATATACAGATTCATAAATAGTGATTACATGGATTAACACACGTACACAAATTTGTATATTTACATTGCGATTGAATGAACTAGCTACTTACGCACTAACGATTACACACTAACGTTTATACAATTACGTTTACGCACTTACGTGCTGGTATTTAGTAGGTACTTAGGAATGTAGGTCATGACTCATGCGTATTCGCGACTGTCCACACGTAGATATATTTTTGTCATGTAGTCACATCGGTGATGTGCTGATGTGCTGCAGAGCACACATCACATCTACCCTACCCACAATACTTAATCGTTTCTAAAAAGAAATTATATTTAAAAATATTAATCTGAATTATATTTAAATTCTAGAAGGATAAAATGTAAGTTTCCAATTGTAATTTGTAGGTTTGTAGGAATTTTATAAATATTACATTGAAGTTGAAATTGCTTAAAATAAATAAGACTAAATAAATACGAATAAATATTAAATTATTGTATAAAAGTACGATGGCGTAATTGTAACATACGTTAAGTACACACGTCATACCTACCCTACGATCAAAATCGGTACCAACGTTTAAGTGTACTGAACGTATAATGGAAAACAAATCTACTAAAAAGGAAAAGAAATGATTGGAATGACTCAAAAATTATCACACAGAAAAGGAAATGCAAAGGATTCAACACCCAACTACCCAATTGACAAAAGCTGATCCCGGAGGCAACCATGCTGTAACAAACGATTTTTAGAAAAATTTACTTGGGAGCGCAAAAGATAAATGAAGGGGATTGCTGGTTTAGGACAGATCACACTGTCATGAGAAGATGCTGCGAAGGTACAATGGTTTTTCCATGTACAAATATGCAGCCATATAGCGTTTATTTCACGTATGCAATGTGCAATATTATTCAAATTCATATTATGAGAATCGAAAATGAGTACCCACCAGGGGTATTCACTAGAAATTTACTTGTGAGCACGCTAATTGGATTGACCAGCATGATTATTTAAAATTGACAGTTAAAAGAAAAAAAAACTATCTGATCGTTTGTCTAGCCGAATCGCGTCAGAGATACTTTTTCGTACGTGTGGGCTTTTCTCGAGAGTCTATTCCCAGCATTACGCAACTGCGCAACGGAATGAATCACCCAAATCATTCGTGTGCATAAAATAATATGAATGAATTGTTTTGTAAAAAAATCACAATTCTACCCCGTAAAAAAATACTTAGGAATTGAAACTAAGTGAAATTATGCTTGGCTATATGCTATTGTTATTCGAAACTAGAATTTAGGAATTGTGTAAATATTACATTCGATTGTAAAAATTGTTATATTATAGCTCCATGATTGAAAAATATGTTTTAGTGGATATGATGAAAAGTTTGTTGTGAAAACCTACTAACCTTAAATTTAAGCGACTCAAGTATAATGGATTCAATCTGTAGCAGTATCAAATTGCAAAAATTTAGTATTTAGATTTCAATAATTTGGAATCGTTTTCAGTTATATTCAGAGAAAAGTTTAGAAGTAAATAATTTTGTAACATGGAACATGCTGACTATGACTGCATCACAACAACCGATTTGCCGTTTTCTCCACTTTGACTATTTTGTTCTTGTTATGGACTTTTGGAAATGTGACTGATTGAATTGTAGGAATCACTGTGAACCTTGTGGAGAATCTTGTACACATTGTATATTATACGTTTGGCCCTTACTATTTGTTATGATGTTTTCCCCTGTAAAAATTCTACTAGTTGGAAGACTTCAAGTTTTTGGTTGTGACAGTATTCGAATTTCATTTTGTATCGGTTGATAAACTATTATTGCCTTCTCTTAATAGCTAGTGCCTCCCTGTGAACTACCTGTCATATATTATGTGCATTGTAGCACCTTTGTTTCTGACTTTTCAGAACCTATTACTTTCATATTATATACTTTTTGCTGCATTAGTCCTAATCCTTATTCTGAGAGCATGGTTTCCACACGTGTATTTCACAACGCATGTATTTCACATGGTGATGCTTGGGACATCACATTCTACAGATATAAGTTGGCTCCGCAGTTAGTTGACGTAGTGTGCTACCTATCACTTTTATAGACATATTTCAGGGCTATATACTATTATAGGTACACATTTAATTACCTCCCTTTTATCTCAGAGGTACACATTATTATTTTGTATTAGTTTACCTCATTTTTCTTTAAGGTACGTATATGAATTTGACGTAATTTTTTCTTCGTTTGCCGGCCGGCCTATTTCGTCAGGTAGTTCATCACTGCAGGTATGGATAAATACTCTGTGAGGCATTTTACGGAGGTGATGTACTGCATCATTCGCATTTGCGGTTCCCAGTTCCTAAAGTACGATGAGAGTGATCAAGTCTCTGTCCAGTCAGAATGGGACGCACCTTTGAAGATGGACATCTTTTTATTTTATAATTCTATCTAGGTTGATTGCATGCATTCACCGGTTCCTGGCAGGAATGTCACAATGAGGTTTGGCAGGCCTCTTCCTACGTTATCGGTATCACCAGCAAATGAGCCTTCATATTTATACTGATTGGTAGAGTCTTCCTTCTGTCTGCTTCTAAGGGCTGATTGTAATGTGTTCCAAATTATGGTTCCTGTGGTTAATAGATATTTTGTCGGATATAAGATGATGGGCGTTCGTCGTGGAGTTTGTCCATTACAGGCCAGTTTGTCCATGTTTTAATGTTAACTGCCAATGTGTTATGTTAATGATGACTTGATGATGAGGTGAGTCACAAATTTCAGGTATGGTAGCGATTTCAGTTTTCAAAGTTGGGGATGGTTGCACACTGATTGTCCATCAACTGCTTTTTTGGTTATTTAGGTAGGCTACGATAAAAAAAATGTTGATCTGCTACATTGATGATAATGATTGATGATTGAAATCCAACTGTGGGTTTATCCATCCGAGAATGTGTTTGGGTTGAATTCACACTGGGTGTGGGGTGGGCTCATTTCCGCCTTAAGTCGGGTAATTTCCTTCACAAGCAGATTCATGACATCTTCTGTATCTACTTTTGGCTTAATTCTGGAATCCCGTTTTCTTTCGAACTCTCTGACTTGTCTTCGCAGGTCCTCTAGTGTTCGTGGTCTCCCCGTGAGTTCCAAGTACTCCATCACTTTTGGATTCATGTTTCTAAGGATGCAATCCACGAGCACGGAGTTACTTATTTTGCTGAAGAGATTTCCCGAAATGCTCTGAAGACGTAAAATGAAGGAAGGAAGGAAATTTTCCTCATTATTTTTCGGTTGAGTGTTTGACATGGATGATAAAAATGATGACAAATTTTCCTCGTTATTCGTCAATTGTGGTCGTTGCTCCGATCACCAATTTTTGTCAACGGTTGTTGTTTCTTCGGTCACCAGTTGCGTTTCTTCGGTCTCCAGCTGCGTTTCTGCGGTCACCAGCTGCGTTTCTGCGGTCACCAGCGGTTGTTGCTTTGGTCCCCAGTGGTTGCTGCTTTGGTCACCATTGGTTGTTGCTTTGGTCACCAGTGGTGGTTGCTTTGGTCCCCAGTGGTGAGGGATGAATCCCCAGAAATTTCCTATAAAAACTCGCCGGAACAGTCCACTTTGGATTTCCACACCTTTCTGAGAAGTTTCTGAGAGCTGTAAGAAGACCGGAATTTCTGCAAAGATTTCCGAAATATAGGGGAACTCGGCTTGGCTAGTGAAATGAGCAGGAACGAGCCATCTGCACCAGTTATGGTAAGGAAGTATGAAGCTCCCAGATGTAATGTGTGGGGATGTATTATGCTGAAATAAAGTACAACAGCAACACAAGACTATGTTGGGTGACGACAGTCAAGTCCAAGAGTGGACTTGTGTGAGTCCTGAGACTCTCTGTCTGACTGAATATCTTTATTGATAGATTGCTTGGTATATATACAGATTCATAAATAGTGATTACATGGATTAACACACGTACACAAATTTGTATATTTACATTGCGATTGAATGAACTAGCTACTTACGCACTAACGATTACACACTAACGTTTATACAATTACGTTTACGCACTTACGTGCTGGTATTTAGTAGGTACTTAGGAATGTAGGTCATGACTCATGCGTATTCGCGACTGTCCACACGTAGATATATTTTTGTCATGTAGTCACATCGGTGATGTGCTGATGTGCTGCAGAGCACACATCACAATACCCAGATTGAAAAATCATGTTGGGAAACAATGAGCAAGAACCTTGCAGTAATTGTTCGCAGTCATCTGCATTACTTATTGTGCTACAGAAATATATTCATGTGTGGTAGTGAAAGTTCAATTAGACGATATACTTTCGAAAATGTGTACTATAAATGTTGTACATGTATACTATTGTAGCTGTCAGTATGAGCATGTCACAACAAAATTGAGTTACTTCAAAGCAAGACTCTTCTATTACTGTCCACAGAGCTTTCTTTCAATTTCTAGCATCAATGCTTTTCCAGGAATTTGCCTTTCTCTATGTGAAAAGGATTTGATTTTGATGTGGCTTCGAATTTCCCACTGCACGGCAGTGTCGTATGTCGCGGTTGTGGTGAGACAAACTTGGTTAACAAGAGTTAGCGTGTGTCTGATGTTATAATGGCGTTGTAGAAGGTTTTGAAAGCGAATAGAAAGATGAAAAGCTTTGCTCTGTGAAAAGATTGCCTTTCAGCTACAGCGTAATTTCGAAATTACATTCATCGTCTATAGTTGTGCCGCTAATATGGATGTAAGTCTGGTCGAAAGTGATCCAAATCGTGAATTGGGTAAAAATAAAACTTTAGTAAAGTTGTAAAAGTACGCCCAGCAACAAATTATTGGCGCAATTTTTGGTGAAAATGAATTTCCTACCCTTTAATTTGTCTACATACCAAATTTGAGCTCAATCCGAGCAAAACTGTGAAAAACTACCCCTGGGGGATGAGGCCTACCCCCCAGGGGTAATTGGTTGATTTGGCTAAATTTCCCACCCTTCAATTAGTCTACATACCAAACTTGAGCTCAATCTGAGCAAAACTGTGAAAAACTACCCCTGGGGGATGAGGCCTACCCCCAGGGGTAATTGGTTGATTTGGCTAAATTCCCCACCCTTCAATTAGTCCACATACCAAACTTGAGCTCAATCTGAGCAAAACTGTGAAAAACTACCCCTGGGGGATGAGGCCTACCCCCAGGGGTAATTGGTTGATTTGGCTACATTTCCCACCCTTCAATTAGTCTACATACCAAATTTAAGCTCAATCCGAGCAAAACTGTGAAAAACTACCCCTGGGGGATGAGGCCTACCCCTCAGGGGTAATTGGTTGATTTGGCTAAATTCCCCACCCTTCAATTAGTCTACATTCCAAACTTGAGCTCAATCCGAGCAAAACTGTGAAAAACTACCACTGGGGGATGAGGCCTACCCCCCAGGGGTAATTGGTTGATTTGGCTAAATTCCCCACCCTTCAATTAGTCTACATTCCAAACTTGAGCTCAATCCGAGCAAAACTGTGAAAAACTACCACTGGGGGATGAGGCCTACCCCCCAGGGGTAATTGGTTGATTTGGCTAAATTCCCCACCCATCAGTTAGTCTACACACCAAACTTGAGCTCAATCCGACCAAAAATGAAAAAAGAAGTACTGCTACTATATCAGCTGTTCTGGACGGACGGACGAACGAACGAACGAACGGGACACTCAAACAATCTCATATACGCTGGGCGTAAATAAATGCAGCGCTTGATCCAAAATGATTTCTATAATTGAGAAGCAGAAGATGATGAATCTGGGTTGACGTACGTACTTTTCATTCTTACACACACAAACCTTTGATTGAGAATCTCTATTTGTTTTTCCATCGGAGCCGCATCCATTCCCAATTTCCTATGTAGCAACCAACCAATTCCAAATTATCATTTTCTTTGCAATATGACAGCAAATTTCACAAAGTTGCAAAAAGTAATCCAGATAAAACCCAAATAGCTAAAAATAACGACTTTTCAAAGAATTTCAAAAGAAACTACACAGTGATTTTACACCACTTCCTATTAAATGACCTCAAAGACATCGAGACATGAAAAATTTCAATCTAAATAAATAACATTGGATGAATTCCCGAAAGGCGTGGCGTTATGTATTGCTCCTCTAGTAGTTTGAATGGTGCTTGACTTTTCTCATCTCATTTTTTTCGGTTACATTTCCAACGACAAGTTTGTCAGTGCTCCTCGTCAAATTTTTGATAGAGAACAACCCGGACATGAAAAAGCATAACTTATTTATGTTTATACTCGAATATATAGAATAAAACATAAGCAGAAAGGATATAAATTTTAATACAGAGAAGACTACATAATATTTTCCCAAAAACATTTTTCAAGTCTACAAAAATGAGACTTGGCCAGAGTTTTATATAAAACATTCCATTCAAAGATAAACACAATGCATATATATATATATATATTATAAAGATTTCCCCTTCATACTGCATCTTTCAACTTGTGGGTAGCTGGAAACAGACAAAGTCGAACAAAAAAGCAAAATGTTTTGCAATATAATGTACGATTCTCCCAAATGCTACCTGGAGGGAAACTCGTTTTGTCCTCATCTCTATTTCTCTGAGAGACGATGACGAAAAAAGCTACTGCGACGGAAAAACGAGACGAAAAAACAAGTAGGATCAGCCTAAGAGAAACATTACAACAACCAGAGTGTTTCTTTGCAGAGATCTTTAGGGTCTTGAATGTCAGCATTGCCACACATCCTATCAACTTTCTCTGCTCACCACCTCCATCAACAAAGCAGTGGTGGTACTTGAGGAGAGAATGATTGTAGAGGCATTGCAGTACCACATAAGCATTTTGTTGTAGGTGGATAGGTACTTGAAAATAAAACTAAAACGCAAGATACCCAAGTAAAAGCTCAATGAGAATAAGAACTATGGCAGTTGAAATGAATAGATAGTGAAACGTATAACATAAAATGTATAGCTTCATTCATATCGTCTAACCACGGGCTATACTACTATTCCTCTTAGACAGCCATTTTCTTCCAATAGCAGAATGAGAAAAGAACGAAACCTAGAAAGATAATATCATCTAGAGTGAAATGTGTGCGTAGGTAGACGACAGGGTTGAATGATACACAGCAATCATTCAAATGCTTCTTTCCTTAACTATAGGGGTATTTTCAATTGTCAGTGTGCAACGACCCGTCGACTTGATTCTTTCAAGAAGAGACTGTCCTTTCCTTATGTTTGCTTCCTTATCTGTCGTCATGTTCAATTTATTTCCACTTGTTTGACTTTCACTTTCTATCTCTGAATGCGTTATTATCCTGTCGGTGTCAATTTTTATATTTCACGATATTTTAGTAATGACACCTGCCTTTTAAGGGAGGACTAATGAGAAATATTTACGGATAGTTGTGGAATGCTTTATGCACGCACCTTTTCTCAGATTCCTTAATATTGTAAGAATAAAAACCTCGCATCTCAGTTTTCAAATTAAATGATAATATCACTAGATTATCGTCTGCATACTTGAATAACCATCATATATTTCTAAATTAGAATGCAGTTTAAAATAACTATTTACATTTTTAAAACGACAAAAAGTACAAAGTACTAACGTTTTGAACACTAAATATTTACTTTTCTGTTGAATTTGGCTTATTTTATCATATAATTCCTTTCCTCCATAATTGTAAATTATATTAATGAACTGATTTAGCAATGAAGAAAATGACGGCTTTTGTATATTTCCAAAGATTTTAGTTTTGTGGTAATATACTTTAGTTTAGCCAATTTTTAGGTAATAGAAACCAGTAATCGCTATGGACCCCAGGTCTATGGCTGGAGTTACTTTCTGTCACTTGGGCATATTTAGTATACAGTCTTTGTGATTCTCATGACAGCAAGATCAAGATCCAAGTCCCGTTTTAATAATCATCATTATGTAAAATTTATATTAAACTGGAAATTGCAGTATCACTATTTGTGATTCATTAATCACTTGTAAGAGTGCCTAGGATTTTTACATTCTTTCAGTAACTACAGACATTTGCATTACTCGTGCAATGCCAGGCCGTAATACGGTCAACTGTGCACTTGACTGTCTAAAATGCATATTTTTGTCCATCCTTTTACAGATGATAAATAAATAAGTTAATAGGTATCATGATTATTGGAAGCATTTGTAAAAATGCAGTACAAATTATTTTACAAATATTACTCCCCAATTTTGACAAACAATTAGTTTACATCCACGAAACCCTGTAAACGGTTTAGCACAATCGATTTACTAATTTTCTCCGCATTAATGTTTGTTGCACCAAATTGGCTCATTTCAATGTACCATGTCGTCATTTTTCCGTTAACAGGTTTAAGATAGCGTATGTTAGTTTAATACATATTTTACCGCATCACTTTCAACGGCAACCTAAAGATTCTGGCTTTTAAAGCAAATTTCCCATTTTGTACCGTCCACTCTATTATAGCTTTCATGCTACAGTTCGAGAATTATTTACGTACGTACTTAGTACACTTATGACTTGGGCATAAAAGACCGTATTTTCTAAACGGTTTGAAAAAGCTTTTACAGCATCTCATTTTCCATTTAACGATGAAAATGTTTGTGCACGATACAAACACAGAGACCTTCCTTTTGTTTCTCTTTGCAATAAGGGAGACTGTAGGAGGGACTCTGACAAGACACGTAGCAAATGGCCTCCTTGTAATGAAGACACATTTTCCCTGAACTATACACTTTCTTTTCTAATTTCACTTTAACACACTTTAAAAACGTAGACTACTTTTTGCCGCAGCTTGGACAGAAGACTAGGAAAGAGCAATTCCTTAAATATTTACCTTATTTCTATATAAGCCAGTTCCAAATATATTTATGTGCATGGCTATTATGATAAGAGCTCGACAACTTGCCGAGTATGCCTCACTGCTAAACTATTCAATAGACCCACGGACTTTCACTGCTACGCACACCTTATCAGCCTGAAGAGGGACAGGAGTTTTTCTTTTCTCCTTGTTGGCATTTTGTATAGAAAGTGTGCATGCCTTTTTCCCCATCTTCAGGATTGATGACGAATACTTTTTGGTACGACTTCAAAAATAGATTTTCGTCTTTCTTTGTGCACACTTCGTGACGGCACAAATTGGGGTGTACTTACAAAGATATTTGCTTCGTATGGCGTGTACTGTATAAATCTCATTCAAAAACACATAAATTTCTTTTAGCTGTCTACTCATTCCTCCATGTGTACGTCTGATGATATTTCCTTCTAGATTTCTCACAAATTCTCGTGTGATTTATTACCTAATGAATGAATGTTGAAAACCGTAGGGAAGAAGGTCACTTGTTGTGGAAACAACAGTCGTGTCTCTACATACAGTTAGACGCAACGGTAGTAAATAGAAATCAAATAAAACTAATAAGAAATAGTTAGAATTCACAAAGCGCAAAATGTGCATAGGTTTACAGCTAATAAAATATTTTAAAGCAACAAAACACTGTTCCTATGGAACATGAGAGAAAATCAGGATTGCAAAATTAGTCGTGACTGATTTCCTTAATTTAATATTTTTTCTTGTTTTCTGGTTTATTCATACCGTATACGACAGTTTCTTAGGTGAACATAATATTGCTGTTGATTTTCAATTCACAAAAATGAACCACCATTTTGTTAATAACAAAAATATTTTATCGTGATATGTTGGTCATAATAAAAATATACGATTGACGATTTGATAAAACTTGGATTTGCTTGTTTAGCGTATCTTATTGACAGTTGCCTACAAAACAATATGTTCATCAGTTGTCAGCCTCTTTAGCCCTATGTTACTATACAATATGTTTGTAGAGTGTATTTGACCCAAAAACATTAAGATTCGAAACCATTTCCGGAGGAGGAAAGGTCGCAATTTCCGCTCATCAATCTGTTTACTTCATACTAATCAATAGTATACCTCTATGGTTTACTTACGAATGTCACGTAGCCAACAACGTAGCGATCAGTCAGGTAGATAGATCGCAATGATTATATTATGTAGCCTTACAGAAAATACTAAAATACCTTATGCATGATCTCATGTGTCATGGCTACTGCAAAAATATATTTGTATTGAAGTTCTAAGGCTTGCTTGTAAGCCGAAAACTTGTCCCAATCTAATTCATCGTCTTCATCAACATCCCGTCCCATCTCGGCTTCTGCTGGTCAGTTATTTCCGGCTACAAGTTCTCAGATTTGTTTTGACATAAATCCTGCTACTGATATTCCATTTTCATTTTTCACATTTTTACTCTACGTGGATTTTGTATCGAAACAACTAGCATAAATGCATTAACTGTGCTAATTGGAGAAGACTGTTCAACATCAGGTGCACAGATCTCGCAGAGGGTACAGTGTTTAGTACAGCTTTTTGTATCCTCCGTAAGTAGCATGTAATGCATTTACTTACAGACAGTAATGAATATAAACTACCGGGTCAAAAAAGAATTGCTATACTGAACCTACGTACTACGTAGTGCATTTACTTCTATAGAATACATACCAACTACCTTTGGAAATATACGATGATTTCGCCAGCCGATAAAAATACACAACCATCTTTTGTTATTTGTGCAAGTTTTTTTTATCTCTAATCCTACACCGGGTTTCCTTCCAATTCATGCTGTTAAGTAAAATTAATTGGATCAGTTTCATAAAGCCGTTCGGTAATATTTAAGTACACACATTCATTTGCCTGTTTTCTCCAGTTAGGAAGCAATGCTCAAGTTGATTACAGCTAAGTTAATAGCCGATGCCTTTCTATAGGGTTCAGCTCAGTTGTCTAGAAATTCAGAAAATTCCTTACTGAAAATGCACAATACGCAGTGCACATACCTATATACAGTCGTTTGTGATTATATACAGTTTACCAACAACAGGAGTTGCAGTAGAATAGGGAATCTTCTTTTGCTTTTTGCTCAAAAGAGAATGGTTTCTTTCACAATTGGCATTGTTTGGAGAAATCTACAAGCGATACACAGAAGGGAAAGAAGAAAAGGAAAAGAAAATGGTATAAAGTAGGGAAACGAAAGCGAAAAGCTAGCAAGGCTTCCATAACAGCTGCCTAATTTACCACGAGAAAACATTGGCCTCGTAAACTACACTTTAATAACAAAAATAAAAGAATTCCAAATGCAAGAAGGGTCTCCTTAAGCAGCCCAGATACAATTTGTTATGGCACATAGTAAAACCTATACACTGGTATATTGCAATTATATTCTCTTCTATAAAATCTATAAAAATTGTCGACATAACACGGCACAGACAGACCAATGTAATAAACGTGCACATTCCATCCCAGAGAGGTGGATGGATAGCCAAAACTCGTTGCATGCGTATGTGCTATTCACCCTTGGTTGTGTAGTCATTGTGATCATCATAGCCGACGCCATATTCATTGTTCCTTTTTCTCGCGTGTAATAATATCATTCTTTGCTTTCTCTTCACACTACACCGTTGATGTTAAAAGTAGAGGGAAGATTAAACTGGCAGTACGAGCAGCAGTAAAAACAAGTTAGCCTTTAATTCTCAACGTTTTTTTTTGTAGAAAAAGAGAAAGAAACAAGAATGTCGCATGATGATGAAATAAGGATGTGTATTCTCTCGTGTGTTTCATTCTTACCTCTCCTAAAACACTTGTACAACATTTTTATGTATGACAAAAAAAAAGAGCTAATAGCTTTGTTTTAGGCAGCCTCTACCTTTTATAATAGACATAAGTGGAAAGTGCTTCCACTCTGCTCGCCAAAGAGCTTGGCTGCTTTTACCGTGTTCCTTGGTGCTCATTGTGTAGTATTTTACGGATTAACAACGAAACTACGAGCATTTCCAGTTGTACGCAATGTATGTAGTAGAATTAAGCAAGTCGTAATTGAGGATCTTTACTGGCAGAAAATAATATAAGGAAGGGCAGTAAATAATAGATTAAATGAGTATAATATCTTTTCTTGTAAAGTGTGCCATGTCATGTATACCTACTTTCCTGATATATGCTGCCTGGCTGGTCTTATCAGTAATCTGATGTTTATTTTTTCCGGTTCCGCTTCACTTGCGAGTTTGGCACGACACCATACCCTAATTGGATCATAAACTTTGAATGAGATTTTAACACCATCTCAACACAACGAAACTGCACTTTTCTCCCTCAGCTTATTTTTATACAAGAATTTTTACGAAGCATTTCAACAACAACCTTGTGTCTGCAACTTTAGATACGAAATACAATAATGTCCGCATATTGTTGGCTCAATCCCCAAGTTTTTAACAAGTGTACTTTGAATATTAAAATTTAACAACATATAAGTATACTTAATGCATAAAGTTTGATAATGGACGGACAGTTTAATTGATACAATAAAACATTTTAATTTTTTATTTCTAAAAATAGGCGTAAGTGAAAGTGCAAAGCCGGAAATTGTTTAAGAGTTTTTTTAGGTAAACATGATGAAGCACGTGTCCACTGTACTAGGTATATATGAATATGAGATCGTTGACATGGTTTCCTCTTGTTCAAGTTTGACTGTGGCAGAAAACTTAACACATTTGCAGATGGGCGTGCACCCAAAACTTTCTGAAATTGAATTTTTCCATAATGCTAAAGAAACCATACTTTTTTAAGCTAGAAATAACAAAAGTGAGGACTTGGGAAACAACTAAGTTCACACACAGAAGGAGAACAAAATTTGAGAAAGAAAATTTCCAAGAGAATAAGACATGTGTACTTGATACTAACAACTTTCCAAGATTTTCGCTATTTTTGTAACAAGAGAAAGTTGACAGTTTCTGTGTTTTCTCTGCAAACAACACACATACATACACATGAGCGTCGAGTATCCCATGGTGGTTTGTAAATGTGAATCAGCGAGGAAAAACATTGCCCGGAACTTTGCAAGCTTTACATGCATATTAAAATTGAAGGTTTCAAATTCCCATCTCCCAACTGAAATTCAAGCACTTTTGTGAAGTGATTTTTTTTGCTATCAGATTAAGTTTGAATGTATCTACTGATATATCACTAGACTGAAAAAGTATTGTGGATGCTATTTAACAAATTTGCATCTATTCACTTACAAGAGGAAATTCATTCGGTTGAAACGTGAGCCAGCATGGGTGCAACGCAGGTACCTATTTTGTGTCTGAAGAAAGTTTTTTTTACGGAAATGCGAACAAGTTTTCGTGGGCGAACCTTAGTGACACTATAAACACAACATAAAAGTTGTAATATTTTCTCCCTTATAATAAAATCATAAGTGTTTGTCTTCAATAGCAGAGATAACACCATATGATCTCAGCCCAACTGTATGAGTTAGTGTTACCCAGACTTTGGCCAAACTCTATTATTTACGCTAATTGTATCTTTGGGTTGACTTCAAGCGGCCATTAAAGCATTTATATTTCTTTCGAGGATAGCCATGGAATGTTGTTTTATTTTAAAACATTTGGTTGGGATAGAAAGCTAAGGAGACAAAAGTGAAAGTAAACTGGAAGACGAGAAATGTAACCATATAATGAGCTCATATGTAGGTAAAAAAATGGCGCAGGTGGCATAGCGTAAATTATAAGATGTACCTTATGTTGCTATTCTGTTATTATTATATTATATGCTGTTGGTGGTAGAGCACCAAAACATTTTGGCGTTATCAGTGGCGAAATTGTCGAGAGACAGTAGAGAGTGTACACACTAGCATTGTGACTAGAGGTCTACAGTTGTACCAAGAGAAAAAGTGGTTGAATAGAGTTTACAAAGACAGTTCCAATGTCTCTTGCTGGAGTCCATTTAAATTAACAATATTGCACCTCTTTGGTTTCATTATCGTAAATTCTCATGGAAGAATGTTCGCTTTCCAGAAGAACCAGAGAGAGAAAGAGAAAGCCTCGCCGACTTTACCCGCAAAGAACAAAAGGACTTTCTCATTGGAGGAAATGTAATGGAAAAACATCGAAAATTGACCATAAATTAGCTGGAACTAACTTTCCTTCAGATTAGAAACCGTACTATCACTTTTCGTGGTTTTTACCGTATACAATTTTGTAAGTACGTGTGCTCCAGCTACCACTTGCTGATATAATATGGTTTAGAGAAAGTAAAGAACGTCCACATTCTAATGGTTACATTCTAATGTATGGTCCATGGGCAACGGAAGTGAAAACGGTTTATGTAAAGGTTCGGTTAGTAAGTGCGTTTTGCTCCCATTGGTTTATACGGCACAACTTTCCATTCCATTAGTATGACCTAACGTAAAGCATAAGTTACATTAAGCTGTTCCAAAGATAGTTTAAGAGGTTGTAAGGTCAATGCAGGAATGTCTGATTTTTGTTTCTTGCATATGTATTCCTGAGCTTTCCATGTTTGTAGGTTTGGATTGAAATGTCACAATTGGGTAAGAGTAGAACAATACTAAAGCTCAGCTTTTAGGAATTCTATTTCTGTAATTTGCATATACAATGCCACTAAGTGTTATTGTTATCCCTGTTTACAGTTTTCTGCTACCAGCCGAAATTCGTATATATGAGCAATTTAAGCATCTACTCCTACTCGTGTTTTCAATGTTTCATTGTAATCATTGTTATTGCTGTTGAATAAGCTTAATTTTACTTGACTGGTTCGAAACAATCTTATGATATGCAATGATAATAGAAAATCTTATATATTGTTTCGCATTAATAGGGAAAGGACGTTGAATGAGTCCTTTTTCATTTAATTAATAAAAGCCAAAAGCAGTTTCAGAGGGATAAAATTTTACTCAAGTGTTAGCAGAGAAAAACACCATATACCATGACATAGGTAATAATATCTTTCAAACTCAGTGTGAGCAAAACAAGCTAAGAAAAGAAGTAGGTGGGGAAATAACAAACATTATTTCACTTATAAATGAATAAGTGCTTCCAAATGGGAATGGATGTTGGTATTGTGGCCTCCGGATGTACAGAGTTAGATGTTTCCTGCAGTGAAGCACGTGGTGAATTTTTTAAAAGAAAGAAAAAAGCAAGAATGAAGAGTAGGCATTGTGTAAAAAACCTCTTAAATTTTTAAGGGTTTAACGTGTATGTGCTTGGCATTTTTTCCTTGGGACCGGACATGACTTTTTTTCGTACCAATGGGAGCATCCATCTCTCTCAAACTGGTTGGCAGAATTATATATTTTGCATCTCGCTTTTTCAGCCTTCCTCGCTGGATATAAGTTTACTTTAATATAAAAGCCAGTTTGCAGCCAGTATGGACCGTTACGAGGCATAAAGTCAGAGCTGCTAACTATTGTAGAACGTACGAGCAGTTATGTGTACTCCATAATATTACATGCACCACGCATTTTTTCTTGTGTGTAATGTCTACGTAGCCAAAAAGCACTATTTTATTTTATTTCTCTCGTTTTCGGTTTATGTAAGTGAAAGGTATTTATTGTTCCATGAGGCATATAAGGAGAAAGCGACAAATATGATCGTAAATCCAACAGGAAATTTGAGACTGTAAATCTTTCTTAGAATTGTTTCCTGTCTCCTTGAGGAAGGCTTCAAGATTAAGGGCGTTGTTCAACAGCTCAACCGTTTTAGCTACCACGTGCAGACGTGAATATATTCTTGTCTCTCCTGTTTAAGTGCATATAAAGTGCACGCATACATACAGCACCACTAACACTTTCCGTTTTTGTTTTTAGATGAGTAGGGTACAAATTTTGTCTAGAGCATGCTAGTAAAGAAGGAGGCAAGAGATATGAGCGATTTAAACTCTTCAAATGTACAACTTGACCTGGTAGTGATGATAACACTCTTCATTGCGTAAGCAGAGTATGCGGGCATAATCCTCATCCCTTTCAGAAAATCCTTTTGAGAGAGAGAAAGAGGCGAGAAAATAGAGGAAGCGTACGATATTACTTTGCTGCTAGGCATACAAACGGTGGTGTATGGGAAGAATAATAATCATCATAATTAATGAAACTAGCCAGAATCCGTTGAAAGAAAACACATTTTCTCCCTTTTGGAAACGAAGTTGATAAAAGTTATGAAAAAGTGGTGGTTTGACAGGAGGAATATATAATTATCTAAGAAACTTTTTCCTTTTCCGCACTTTTCCCCAGGTCCGGAACCGAAGGTTAGGAGTGTCGTAGTGTTTTTCCATGGAGGCAAGTTTTCCTTTGGAAGTGGAAACCTATCGGATGGAACTGTGTTTGCGGCATATGCAGACTGTATATTTATTACAATCAATTACCGTTTAGGGATTTTGGGTAACGCAAAAATTCAAGTAATGAGGTCAATGAAGCATGAATAGTGTTCACTTTGCTTAGTTTTGCTTGTAATTTCAATATGTATACTAAGCTATTTGCGTACGTGTAAATGTGGTATGTGAGCACAACTCCGTGACCATTTGTGTAAGAGAAAGTTGAGAATGAAAATATTATTTTTTTAAGGTTTCCTCAACGTTAACCCCACGACGAAACCCAGGGTTGGAAATTTTGGACTAGTAGATCAGATCGCTGCTTTGCATTGGATTAAAGGTATACACAGACACAAACAATATATAATTAAATTATTTTAAATATAAAAACCAGCAAATAAAAGGTTGTTGCATGATATCTGTATAATAAAATTTCAAGCAACTTTCATCCTCACCAACATGCTTTTATAATCCTCAAGCATATATTTGATTTTCAAAACTTTCCTTCTGAGGTAGATAAATTCGAAATTTCTGAAATCCACAAAGAGTTTTTTATTTTAAAAATCGTATAAAAATACTATAGTTTTGAAGAATTTTAGTAAACGTTCTGGATCAAAAAACAAATGCAGACTTCAAAAAATAACGTTTCTGTTTTTACCAAATAAATGCTTTTATTGACAAAATCTTTTTTTGTTTTTGTGCACAGAGAACATTCTTCAGGTACACCTTCACCAGAACGCGTGTCGCCTTTTCCAGGACGCAGCAAAAAATCGCCACTTTCCACTTTCCAATCGCAATTTTACATATTATTATCTCATTAACTGTTCAAGCTAGAGATGTGAAACACTTTTCAAGTGAACTATTTAATGTGACATAATTTTCGATAACAAATATAAAATTTTGATTTCTGTTTTCACAAAACAACTTACTATATATGTTATCAGGAAGGTTGTACCTTCTAAATTTACTGCACAGAATTTTTTGTCGGCAAGATAACTAAATTTTTTTGATTTCTGTTTTCACCAAACCGTTGGACTACATGAAGGTTTAATCCTGCAAATTCACCAGCCTTAAATTCTATAGGTCAATTCTAAGGTCTAAAGGTTGCTTCGATTGAGAAAAATTCTCAGGTGACCTATAGCATATGACACATGATTATGGCTGTTTTTTATGAATAATAATAATAATAGCAATTTATTGTCTTAAATGGTTTCCACAAAAATGAGGTTATTACACCATTGACAAATGTCATAATATCGATAGTCAAAATAAGTATACAGGCCAAGTAAAGTTATTTTATAACGAAGCAGAATGTAAAAATTTTCATGTGATTATACAGTAAAAAATTAAAGTAGGAGTAATTAAAGTTATGAAACAAAAATTAATTTCTAGTTAAAACATGATTAAATATTTTTTCCATCCAATCTGTTATCCGATTAAGGTCATCATCATCATTGCTGAAATTTGTATTGTATTGTAATTGTATGAAAAAAATAACAAATCCAAAGTTTGTTTGTCAATTCTCAAATTTGTTTGGTCGTTAGAGCATTTGTTAGTTTTATTACTTTCGGCAACCTTCCTCTTTACCAAGTGGTTACCATCTTTAATTGTCCTTTGAAGATCTATTCAGGTGGTACAATTTTGGTCACCTTTAGCTTGAACAGTTAATATATATAATTGTTCTCTGGAAAGTTGCGATTTTTTGCTGCGTCCTGGAGAAGGCGACGGAAAAGTACTCACTCGTTTGTTCGAAAAAAGTTCGGTGGAGACCCTGAAAACATCACGCTCATGGGTTACGAGGCTGGAGCAGCTTGCATCCACTTTTTGATGTCATCACCAGCCGTGACTCCTGGTAAATGATGTTTCTAACAATTTTTAAGTCCGTTGGCAAAATGTACATGACAAAAAGTTGATGGCAACGGGGCAGAAAAGCACGCCAATTTTGCCTGCGTGCAAACAATGTGCGACGACAAAGAAGAAAGTTTATCCGCTTGTCTTTGAGTTTTATCTTATCCTTCAGCATCTCACTGCAACGATGTGTTTTTGCAATTTTATTTTTACACTTTGTATTCTAAATCCAACACTCTGTATAATAATCCTCTGCTTTTTTCAGGATTATTTCATCGATCCATCCTCATCGCAGGCTCGTCGTATGCCCCATGGTATGAACATACAAAGTGTAAAAGTGCATGTGTGTTATTGGATATTGGTTTTACTATGATTCATTCCTTGATCTCTCTATCTCTCTATTGTGCGATTTATAGGGCCCTCGTATCTGATCCAAGGGCAGCCGCTGCTGCTCTAGCTCAATCCTTAAATTGCTCATATCCAGGTTCCTCCTCATCCGTCAACTTGTCAAACGTTGGAAGTGGCAGTGGTGCTGGAGGCAACACCACCAGCTCTTACGTTTCTCCGCCCGTATCAACAATTCCACAAGTCACCAGGGAAAGCTCACATGGGAAATCATCCAGTTCTTCTCATGCTCAAGATCCTGTGTTTGAATGTCTCAAAAATCGACCATTCACAGACTTTTCCAAGTTCAGTCCTCCTAAATTTTCCGTTGATTTTGGTCCCAGCATCGATGGAGTCGTGATCAAGCCTAATTTTCGAGTGAGTATACTTGTTTGCTTCCTCTGCGTCCAATATTTTTTTTGCTGCTCGTGTTTGACTTCATCTATCATCAATTCCACCAGCAGCAAAGCAAAACTGGATAACCCATTTATGTAGTAACATATATCCACCCATTGCTCATGAAACAAGGGCTCCACCATACTCCCAGCTCGTGCAGTACTGGAAAAGTTTTTGTAGAAATTCAAGATGGACTTGAGCTGTCATTTGGGAACTTAAAGAATACTTGAGTTTTTCATATAGTATCATTACACGTCGACATAGATGAAGTTGTTGTTGTTACTGCTTTCAGGACGCATTTTTTACAGTGCCGGACTTTGTCTGGCAGCCTTCTGACAGAGTTACTATTTTTCCTTTCTTGGCATCAATAAATTGATCTGATTCTGCAGTATGTCAGCAGGAGCATCAGACCTGCTTTTAGCAAAAAGAGAAATCAAAACTCTTGAAACTTGTAAGAAATGTTTTCCCTTCTTTTGTACTCAGGGAAAACAGCTATTTTGTCTTGATGACACCACATGATATTCCATCATTATTTGATACTCCTACACTAATACTTTATGGCTGTTACTAAATTGTAGTACTGTGCGTGTGTATTCATGTCATTGTCCCCACGGTTTTCAAGCCTTTCCGTAGGGTTTATCAAAACCTGCCTGCGGAAACTAATGGCAAGGAATGATTAATGAAAACTCAAGTCCACTTTACGCATACATGCACTTGACACAAGACAGAGTTAATAGTCGTAGGACTTTTCTTACTGTAACGTCTGCGTATACAACGCGTCGGATGGCTGCTCATGAAGAAGAGATAAATAAATCATTCATATGACTGGAACCAAATGTTCATTTTATACTTTCTTGCAGGTTGTTTCGGATTCCCAGATGGGTAAACGTGACGTATCAAAAAAGTATGATCTTCTCTTCGGCCTTTCTTCATTCGAGAAAATGCTTGCTTTTAGTCAGGTAAGTGTTTAAATTTAGAAAGTGACGATGATGATATTCCCTCAAGTAAAATAAAAAACAAATTGTGACAGTATGAAATCATGCAACGTGATATACGATGTGTCAACTTATGCAATATGAAAATCGACTCCTCTATGAAGGGGATAACTTAAAACGAAAACTGCGATTCATTCTTTTATCATTAATCCTGTGTGATTTTTAAATTTGCTTTTAATGTAACGAGGTCTAAGTAATGTATGTTAATTAATAGGCGGACTTGGAGTACGGATTCGAGCAGGCTCGACGAGATGCGATTTTACGAACATTGATAAGAAATTCGTACAGATTTCACCTCAGTGAAATTTTAGCTACGGTGAGTACACTTAACGGTATTATTTTTCCTTTCATTTATAATAATGATATAATAATTATTAATTAAATATACTCGACGGCACATTTTGTTTCCTTTAATTTGTCATTTTGAAATAATGGATTTCTTATTCATTATTATTATTTATTAATGTTTAGATCACCAACGAATACACCGACTGGGAAAAGTAAGTATCCACTTTCTATTGACTCTAGTTATGTGCTGTACTCTTGCATATTATCTTTGTGTGCATGACTTTCAGCCGGAAGTGGAAATATGAATGTAAAGCTTTCCTTAGTGATGACACTTTATCCAAGCTTATTAGATTGCTATTATCACTTGTTCAATTGGTAGGACGACTTGCAAGAAAGTCTATTTTATAATCATACTTACTCATTTTTTAGCTGAGCTGTTGGACAAAGCCAAAACTGAAATACCTATGTAGATACTTCACTTTGACAATTTTTGTACACAAATATTTGTATTTGTTATACTAACATTTTTATTCGTCAAAGAATATTTTTCAGTTTCATATTTCGTACATTATTGCTTAGAATTTGGAAAATCGCTCTATAAAACTACTGACACAATCCTAGATTCCTATGATTATTTCCACTGCGATAATTTACGAAAGGGAAACATGCCGATTGTATGACAAATATTCCTACTCTTCCAACGTCATTTCGGCTGTACACAATAGTTTTATAACATCAATTCCTCGCTTCCCTCTACATAAAATTCCATTGAAATTGCACATTTTGTAAGATTTCTCCTTTAATATTAGCAATCTCCTGCAACATCGTCTATGTTAAAGAAATCATGAAAATACCTCATCTGAAAGGGACAATAGAATGAAAGTATGAAAAAGACTCTTGTCCTGTTGACATCATTTCCGCTTGAGGAATCACACACCAGCAATAGCACGAGAGCCGAGTATAGCACGACAACGAATTGTAGTGACGCCACTTCCTCTACAGCATAACAATTCTCCTTTGTCTGTCCCACAATTGTCTTCTTTTCGTCCCCAACCACTTTTCCCATGTCATTTTCTTGGACTCGATTCATTCAGTTTTTCATACAGGATCCTAGCTATCTTCCCTTTCTATTTTCCTTTTGCTTGTTTCTTGTGTGTCCAAACATGCTACAAACGATGGCACAGCACAATACCCAAACCATTGTATTTTGGGATGCGTTGCTGCACTCACTTATTTTGAACATTGGACAATAACACAGTGCTATGCAATGGCTTCTAGCAGACAGCAATTCTCGCACAACTTTTGTTCTATCCGGACATTTTCTTCTTTTCAAAAGCATGTGAAACGGCTTGGTGAAAGTAAAGGGACAAGTAGTAGTGGCTGTGGTTTTTCTCAGACAATATATATTACAATAAATAACTACACAAGTTTTCCTTCCTTCCTCTCCCACTTCCTGCTGCACGAAATTAAAAACTTATTCCATATCCACTCGTGCAGCATGGCATAATGTGTAACTGATGAGAGTGACTAGTTTATCCCGTTCTTTCCCGAGCTTCCCTTAACAAGTACACACACACATGCCTGGATAATATTTTCTTGCACAAGTATGTATACAATGTGCCTGTAATGACATGTGATAGTAAATATACCGACGGGGAATAATATAAACTAAATGCATTCAACGTACAATTCAAGATTACCTAGAGTCTTTGCGTTGTTTGTTGTTAGTATTATTGTCTTGCAGGTTTCTCCAGTAGCGGTTCTCAATTTCCTTCTACCGTATCATGTCATAAAATGTGTCTCCGTCTCCCTTGTTTTTCAGGGCATGCAAATTTTTTAGCTCTTTCATGGATGAGTTGACAGGAAGCTGATTTGAACTTAAGTTATGTGTATCCATTACAATTTTTCCACAAACTCTACCCTTCCTTTTATTCCGACCAACTACTGCATGTATGCATGTAGTCAATTTCCGAATGCAAAGGAAATGATATCCGTACATTGCATGCAAGAAACATAGGTACATACACACATATAGCACAGCTCAGCAGATTAAAATTATGAAAATCGGTGACAAAGGGCAATTTATCTTAAACTGAAAAACACCAGAGGATTTAGTCTTGTTGTCAGGATTGCGGAAAATACATAAAAAGTAAAACTCAGCCAGAGAGATATCATATTATGATCGCATCGCAGTATGCATAACTTAAGTTTCAGAACCCACGCCCCACGCATAGTTTAGGGTATATATGAACAAAAAGCTTAAGTTCTGCGTGGAATTTCACTGAAACCAGTGGCATTTTGCATTCAACCAATTCCTTGTAATAATGATGATGCCGTCTAGCTGTCTACTGGGGTTTTCTCTTTCAGCAAAAGATTAGAATAAAAGTTGGGTAGTTGCATGACCTCAGGCTGCTCAAGCTATCTAACGTGATAGTGATGTATTTCCTATAAAGCTGCCAAGGAATGTAGCATGCATATGTTTCATAGCATTCAGACCACGTACCACAACCCGTAATCCTGTTTAATATATTTGTACCAATTAATTAAAGCAATGTACTTTGCATTTCCAGCTCAGTCCAGCATCCTGTTACTATCCGGAACTTGACAGTAAGTGCCGTGACGGACTGCTTGAGTCTGGCACCGGTAAGTTAAAATAATTGTAAATAAATATCTAAGGAAATATGTTCCGTGAACAAAACGTTATCGCGAGACATTCAAGAGAACGTTGTTGTAGTAGAAATCGATGACAAAGACGATGCGACGACGTCATATAAATATGTCTTCCTAAGAAGCAATCTAAACCTTAAACTTTTCCTTACAGGTAATTGCTGTAGCTGAATCATCGCTAGTCAACCGAGCATTCTTTTATGTTTTTGATCACTCTACCAAAGCCGGCCTTTACAACTATCAGGTACGACCTTTTCAAGACTTTTTTGACGAGTGCCTACTTGAGCTTGCTGTATTGCATTTAAATGTCTCTGAATATTTAAATGCGTGTGCATGCCTAATATTTCATTATGAAATAAATTTATGCATTGTGACTGACTTTATAAAAATCCCATCATAATTCAACTCAAACTTCAAATTCAACCACTGAGCAATGATTTGACATAGTGTGTCAACGTCGTGTGTGAATCTACATACAGGATGTCTCGTAATTCCTGCGGTAAATTTTATATGTTTGTAATAGTTGCAGAAGGGCAATTCCAAAATTAGACAAACCTGTGCTTGGTTACACTGAACTTAATAGATTCCTGTGATGATAGCAAGTAGAATGATTGTTATATAAAGCGATGTCGATTTTCCTTAGGGCGTTTAAGCCTGTGTTTATGTTGTTTGCTCAAAACGATTTTACGGAAATAAATCATGAAATAGACCCCAAACTGCGGGCTTTGAAATGGCCTATTCAAACTTAACATAGTTCAAACATCGTTCGGCACCGGTAAATTTCATAGCTGGTGTCATCTAATTTAAAAATGACATTTTAGAACAACGGAAGATAACTAGATCGAAACATTTTGCGCACTTGTACTCCAAGGATATTAAGCTAAATCATTCTGTACCCAAATTGTTTGTTGAAAATGTTTTTTGTTGATTTTCATGGTAAAATCAAATTTGCCGTAGGAATGATGAGACACCCTGTAATTTGCATTTGACATCCAAAATTCTGTAAAGTACAACACATATATATTTTGCCTGTTACATTTACCCTTATAGAGTTACGTATAGATCATTCATTCATTCGCTGTACCATCAACCACCACAGTGCCATTTTCAATCAAGCACGCTGCATAGCACGTACTTGTTTTCATTCTTATTCAATCTGCGTTTTACAATTTTCCCAGTAAAATAGCTGCTGGATTTGTTTTAATTTCGTTGAAACTAATTAAACTTATACATACGGTCATACATACATCGGAGCCGAATATAACAACGCGTGTGTACATGTCAGATGTGCTTATTTTCTTTCATTAAATAACTGTGTGATAGACAATCCAGTTTCTGTCGGCTTTAAAATATATGCTGTCAATTTGAAACCATTCTCATTCTAATCCGATCCTTGGGTAAAGACTTCACGTCTGTTAACGTCGGTCGGACTGACCGAAACTAGAATCGTAACGAATCTTATTATCACTCACACTTTCAATTAAGTACCATATGAACTGGTAGCAGTCCATCATGATCATCGGACAGTGGGATGGAATGGTTTTAATTAATCTGGAATTTACATCATTTCTCCCGTTGCAAGAATTTGATAGTAGTAGCAAATTGAATAAGTAAAAATGAAAATAATGCTTAATATTTATATTAACAAATTTTAGAGTTACCATTTGTGGCGTTTGGTGGAGATTTCACCGTAAAACTGGTAGTATAATAGCTCATTAATGGTCATACCTATTTGACAAGTCATATTGATTCAGGGGCAAATTCTAATGTAACTAGCCACGTTCTTTGAACGATTGGCCAAACGACGTTTTTGAGAGGATCATACCCGTAACCAACGGAAGGAACTCGCCTTCAAAGCTGAGCTCCCTGTCGTTTTTCAAATTCTCAGCAATATTTATTTAGTGTAGTCTGCTCACCAAGTAGGCAGTAAGGTAGTTTGAAATATAATATATATTATTACGCGGACAATATAATATTAGGAGACCCATACAAGTAATTTAGGTTATATTTGTAGGAACAAAGAGAAAGTTGAATCCTACTATGAAGCGAATAATAGTGGAAGGGAGTCATCAAAAAGGATGCGAATGTTTGGTGGTGAAAATGTTGAAAGCTCAACCTTTTCCCCTTCTTTCCGTAGTTCTAAACCAGCTACTCAAACTTAACCTCACTTTACTACAGAAGCGGATTTCTCCGGTAACCTCAATGGACAGCTCAAAAATCATTGGGATTTGTAATAAAGGTCTCGAGCTTGACGTGTTTGAATTGTTGGTGGTCATGTGGGTGAGGCGAGCCGAGAAGGTCTACAAAAAATAAAAGTTGAAGCTGTTTTTTCTCTTTCTACACACCATAATATAAGAAATTTTCTTGTGTACAATTCAATGTACGTTCTACACACATGGCTAACCTCACCTACTGGAAGTTGCAATGCTTCCATTTCTGGGTTTGAATGGGGGGTACAGGGCTCGAACATTTTAGACAGTTATGTAGAGTCAAGTTTATGTGAGTTTTTGCCTGTTTTTCTTGCTAACGGAGAAAGAGACGGAGAAAGTGCTAGTGGTGATGTAGGACACAGTGCTTTAGAGAAGGAGGTAAAGCTATTGTGAAAGACTTACGTACTACTGCATAAGCTGCGCTAGTAGTATATCGTACAGCAAACAGTTTATATTAGGTTAGGATCTCGTTTCCTCTTTTAGTTTTACCACTATGTGTGGTATTTCAACATGTTCACGTTTTTTTCAATCTTGAACAAAAATGTAGTGTAAAAAGATGAAGCAATATTGTAGAAATTTAGACTGAGAAAAAAATAATAAAGTTTTTTCCTCCGTTTATGTCCTTGTTTGACTTTGGATATTCCAATGTCGCTCCGCATGGCTCCCCATTCGCATACATACACACATTTCCTGACACATCCTGACATCACTTTTCCTTCCCCACACGTTACACGCAGATGGGTACCTACATACAATATTCCGTTCACCGTACAGACTCATATAAACTTGCATTTTGGAATGGAATAAAACCAAAACCTATGTGACTGAATTTTTAAATGACCACTGGCTCAGAATGATTTCTACCCTTACCAAATTCCAAACAGAGGGGGAATGCTGAGATTGAATGATGAACAAAACGACCAAAGGCCGAAGATGTGTGTACTAATGTGATTGGAGTGTTATAATGGTAAATTCCCGTTGTTGTTTTTGTGTACGCAGAGAGTTGGTGCGGGAGGAGGTGAAGAGCTAAATTACATGTTAGGATCTCCATTAGTTGAAGCTGTCAGTGGACATGTGCTCCCATTTGTCCCGCCGCCCATACCTTCCAATTATACCAAGACAGAAATGGCATTGTCCGAGCTAATGATTACGTATCTTTCCAATTTCGCTCACACTGGGTAAGTTCTTTTAATGCTTGTTCTTCCGTCAGTTTCATAGATTTATGAAAGTTACATAATTATATACAATTCGTGTGGAAAGTGATAGGAATTGATTGTATGTGTAGTATACTGTACAATACTGTGAGTTTTCTTGTACTGCATCCACTACACATGCATACGTACATACTTTTTATAAATATATAGAATATATGCGAGTTTTATTTATGATACGATGGACATGAGGACAAATGTTTATGCGGACGGTTCTGAGTTTTATTTGAAATTATTATATTTACCAAAATGAAAACATTTCCTTGTTTTAGCATTGTCTAATTTTCTGAAGAAATTATTTGAATTAATGTATTTAATGTTAATGAACTGCACTACTAACTGCGGATATTTGCAAAGAGTGTGGTCGATGAAGTATGCAGCTTTAACAAAACTATCTCCGGTTTTGTTTGTCATTGTAGAAGAAACGTCGGAAAAAGCTGATGTAGCTAGAATAGTGATGAAACGGCAGATTTCCATGAGATCTATTGTTTCTGTCTGGTACAGTGGTCGCTGTTAGAAGCTGCAAGAAAACATTTTCAGAAGACTGATATAATGGTAATCTGAAATTGGTTATCTGACTAAATCGATGCGAACGTATGGAGAAAGTACTTAAGAGACTCGACACGGAAAAAGGACAAACGAAGAATAGCCATGCATATCTCAAATTACTTATTTTTTAGTCAAGACCTCTAGAACATATGCTGCCAATGCCTGACAAAGTATGCCATTTTGAAGAAGAACTCTGTGTAAAAGTACAAGAAAAGTAAAAGACTTGCTGAAGAGTGCGAAGAACACAATTGGCTATAAACAGTTGTTAGCCGTGCAAGGGTGTACTATACCTATTATATTGTACATAGTATTACATATTATAG